>LUCM01005434.1:73864-146043 GCA_008360955.1 Fasciolopsis buskii
CTCAGTTCTGTTGTATGGTTGCGAGACATGGAATATTCGTGTGGGAGATGTTCGTCGGTTGGAGGTTTCCGACCGCCGATGTCTACTTAGTATGGCTATTACTGGATGGATTGACCGGGTGAGTAATGTGGACGACAGGAATCTAGTACTTGGTGCTAATTCTGAAACTTAGCAGACTACGCTGGTTGGGTCACATGTTACGTATGACGAACACTCGTCTACCATACCGTACCCTATTTTGTGTTCCTCCCAAGGAATGGAAGAAGGCCTGTGGAGGTTAGCAGATAACGTGGCAACGCGGGATGAGGAAATGTACAGCGAACTCAGGTAAAGTAGGTGTCTCACGTCTCCGTGGTTGGGGTCCGAATGACTCGTCAACTAGCCGGCTGGAGACATTCAAGGATATGGCAGTGAACCGTGAACAGTAGCGATCGTGCTGTCGTTTTCTATCGAATCAGAATGATTGAAGAATTCGCGCTTGTACAGTTAGGCTGTGTTCCGTGTTGGTTGCGGCAGCGTCTTATCTTTTTCCATCTGTGTATGTCTGCTCCATGTTCCCATTGGATATTCACTTTTTATAGACATATGTAACTCTGGGGAAAAGGCAGCGGTCATTGAGGCTTGTGTCGTTGTTTGACGGTGAACGATGATGATGACGATGCTCCTATACTGTATGTTTTGTTGTGAGGATATTGACGTTGATGTCTCCAAATGGAACTCAATTTGGCGAATCATGCCGAGAATGATCTGCGAGATGTGTTCAAAAACTAGACGTAGATAAAAGCGAATTCGAAGTAAGACGTGACCAGAGGTCCGAGATATGGACCAGAAGCATGGGCACTTTAAGACTCCTCCACGCCAGCGGTGGTCAGCGACAAAGTGATCAATTTGAATGCAGCAATGTGGGGGCGAAGATGGGCGCCAAGTGAGCCGAGGCCGCTTCTTGTGGCAAACATGGTGTAGGCCAGAAGCAGTAAGTGATCAAATGAGGCGATCACCGTTGCCGGTGTGGTCGACTGGTACGGAAAATCGGCCTTCGATATCCTTTTCTGTAACCGCAATTGAACCAAGTCGGAAGTTAAAATCAGTGACCACAACTACCGTTGAGCACACGCTTCGATGAATGCGCTAAGATGATCATCAATGAGTACTGAATAACGAATCACCCGATACGTGAACAGTCAAACGAAAGCGGCCATACCTGGGATACGAAGAACTATTAAGGCGAGGCACTTTGTAGAAAATTCAGAGAAACAGCATAATTTGGACATTTCTAAAATCTCATCGAGCACAGCCCGTTGCCCGAGTATAGTTTCAGTCCAGCTTGCACAACCATTAACCCATCACCAAAGTGCTCGAGTTTTCGTTGCCACCTTATAGTATCACTTACCCAAAATGGAAAACAGAACGACCAATAGTAGAAGATTGACTACTACACAATAAGTTGAAAAACTCCAGAAGAAAAAACGTTCCGAATGCAAAAACGCCACCAACTATAATACTGAGCCATATCACTAATTGTCTTCAACCACGGCTTCGGGGGATCACGCAGATCCTAGCCTGGTAGTCTAACTGCAACTACACCAGCCAGTACACGGGTTGGAGTTTCGATACCCTTTGCCATGCCATCGGTTGCTCATCTCGAACCATCTTCTAACCATTACCTGTCCGGCGTAACAGCGTACAACGAAACAATCGTTGTTCTGTAGGCCTGCGCAAACATGACCCAACCATCTTAATTCAGTGCCTATTCTAAAGATTAAACCTTAGGAATCAGTACCTTACGCCTAACCACCGAGTTATTCAAAAAATTCTTCCATCACATTGCACTAATATTACGAAGACAACGGTGTTCGAACACCAAAAGTCTTCGCACATCTACCCCAAGGGCCACGTTTCAGAGCCGCAGAGCAGCACCAACATCGCTGCTGCTATGTACACCTGGCCTTTGATCGATAACCGGATGTCACACCCAGGCTGCAGGTGTCTCGAATTCGTGAATGCCAATCGAGCTTTCCGTATGCGTGAAGGCACTTCTGATATACGACAACCAGATGGTGTACAAAAACCCAAGTAGTTAAATCTATTCACCTCATCGAATGCTTGCCCTGGAAGAAAAAGGTTCCGCTCTGAGGCAATCCAGTCTCGCAACAGCACTTTACATGAAAAATGCATTCCAAGCATACCGACACTGTCGTAGAGACGCTCGGAAATAAACGTGCATCTTACTTGGGTCCTAACTCAGTAGCATAATGTCGTCCGTGTATTCTAGGTCAGACAGGTTCCAATCAGAGCAAATATCAATCCACTCTTTTTACATGAGGATAGGACTACCTCTATAACCATCTGAATGAAAAAATTGAGAAGAAAAAGTGAAATGCGGCAACTTTGATGAACACCAATTCTTGTGATGAATTCGAGTGAAACATCATCATAAGCGCGAACTCGGCCTCGGCCGTTTGCATACAAAGGCTGGATGCGTGAAATGAAAATTTATAGCACATTCTGCAGTGAGAGGGAGTGCCACAGAATTGCGCGATCGACTGAGTCGAACAGAACTCACAAATCAACGAAAAATGTGCTTGTGTTCTAAGATATGTCGCAAAATGAAAATTTGGTCAATACAACCCAATCCTGGACGGTAAATGGGCTCCGTTCTCATCCATACACCTTTCGCGAGTATAAGATATCCGGTGAAGGATGACTCCCACGACCAGCTAGGAATTACCATTGGTAGAATCTTAGGACGGTCCTCTCACATTTCCAGTTGTGTAGAAAACTTTAGGAGACTCATTTTATATGAAACGATTAGGACATTTCCAGGTTGAGCAACACACTGTCTTCCTATTTGCTTAGCAGTTTTTTCTGCTATCTTTTATTGTTCCCCTGTTACTAAAGAGCAACTTCAGAACCCTTTGCCGTCGTTTGCCAATTATCAGTAGTGCCTTATATACCACCAAACTGTATGACACGCATCTATCTGCGTGCGAAAAATCTGTACAACCCATTTTAGATACGTCCCATCCCTTAAACAACGACTGTTCTAAATACCCTCCTCATACTAGGACACGTTCTATCTCCTGCTCCGTATCCTACCGCATGAATATCTATAAGTACTCTACTGTTCCTTATCTAGCCCGAATTCTTACCAGTGGAGAACAGATAATGATTGATTTTCTATACAATCTGTCGTGAATTTCATGTTCATTATTCACCACGTTTTTTTTCAGCTCTGTATTCTGATGAGGTAGCCAAAGAATCTTTTTTGACTGAAACGCGGGCACCTACGCAAGCAAAAACTCCACATAATACAATACAATAAACTATAATCGGAACCTTCGACGCAGAAGTCTGGCCCACGAGGTAGTAGGGTACCAACCCAGCACGGGAGCTCTTTGCTCATCCTTCTCGAAGCGACGGGCAGCATGGTCTTGATTACCCTCCGGGACGACCAATGCAGCATGGGATCTGTTTACACGATTCGTTCTAGGCGGTGGATGAATAGTGCTAGGGAGTCCAGGCGAGAAGCAAGGGAACGGTTAATGTTATCAACCAAAGCTTTCGGATTTAATAAGAACCCGCCTGGAGGACAGCGGAGTGGGTATGTGGAGGCCCAAACTCCTAGACTAATTATTCTTCTACCAATTTCACTGACAGTTTCCAACACGGATCAGCTCCCCCTACCTGGAGGGCCGAGAAGCTACTTTATCAGGCCTCTACCCACTGACTTTCCAAACAACTGAGTCTTCGGCTTGAAATAAACCGTCCTATGTAGCTCATTGAGGATCTAGTCTTGATGCCATACCGAAGTAAAATCTCATTGCGGTGACGAGCTGAAAATATAATTGGGGAAGCAAAACCGAGTGACAACCAACGTAAATGCACTGAGTACAACGCAAAGCTCGTAACGCAGGCACCATGAAACAGTTATTGGTAGAAGGTAAATCAAGATGACTTCAAATCGCTCGGGATATCCAGTTCTAACTGACCATCACCTTATGCAATGTACTTAACCCGAAACAAGTAAAAACATACCTATTCCCATGCCTCAGGTGCATGTGGAGAATAGCGACGTTCAGCAGCAACTTGAAACATTACTGTGCAATACGTGAAAGAGCAGAAGCATGTGCTTTATTTGTGGCATATATATATATATATATATATAATATGCACTCGCAAAGTTTGCACTGAAACCAAACTTTCTGAATCTTCCAACTAGTGATGTACACGAAGGTGCCGCAGTAGACCTCATAAAACTGAGAGTGTATTGGAACAATGATAGGCCAAATGAGGTTTTATCTATGGTTGTTAAAAACCAGTCAGTGTTGTAAGTGAGTTCAGTTGGCTAATGTTTAGTTAACATTAGAAACCGATCTCGAGATGCTTCTCCTGACAAAAATTCCAGGTAACCTAAAGGCTATCGTCAGCAGACGGTCATTCAAAAACTCGAAACTTAATCCGTTTAATAACGATTAGCCGACCAAAGACAAAATTCAATTCGATTACTTCGGAATCTCATACTCCAAAGAATGAACTTACAACATGAATACCTGGAGCTACGTGATAGTCGCGTTCCAATTCGTCTGCTGAAAGGTAGTCGTATTCGGATAGCGCAGGTTCAGCAACGCAATCCGATTTCACCGCGGACGAAGAGCAATCGTACAGATAGTTGGTATCGAGAGACAACTTTTGAGTTGCTGATTGCAAGCCGCCAAAAATATGTTGATCAATACAAGCACGAATGGCCGAAGATATCTGTGGTGAAAATTCTTCGCGACGTAATTTGTTCAAGTAAGGCATCGCAAAAGATGAAGAACCAATATCATTGTCGCAAAGCACAAAATAAGACAAGTCGGCAAAAGGTGGTGCATAGTTCTTTTCTTCGAGCTCGGTGGAGTTGGAAGGGCTATCACAGTCTGATGAATGATCTTCAAGGTCGGCGTCTGATGCGTGAACACTGGAAAACCAATGAGAGTTTCGATAGATGAGAGTGATGATGGTTAAATACTAAGCACACAGTAATCAGTAAGGGAAAACATCGACCCTTTTGTGGCTTTTACACATAAATTTCTGATGAGTGCCGCCAAACTGCGACTGAAATATAGGACAAGGGATTCTTTTCAACGATTATGCGATTGTTTTCAAGCAATCCGTCACAGAACAGCGAGGCCCACCTCGCACCTGAAAACCAAGGAAGCAGTGTGCAGCTGCTCCACTGACGGTGGGAATCAGCAGCAGCACGCGGAACCGTGCTCCCATTTGGGCTTGAACCTAGGTTGAACAAACGAGACAAGAACATTTTGGCCACTACGTTATGCGAGTCGGTTTTCAATGATATGTGGACTATCAACATAACGGCTGTATTATCTGTCAGTGGCTGTGACATGGCGATCAACTCCTATGCCGGTTTGCTTCTTACACCCACTTGGAAAGTGTACGCAGCTCCTTTTCGAGCTAGTTCAGTGAATCCTATCGAAACCTGATGTAAATTAAGAACGATGCTGCGAAGAAACAAAATTTTACACCTCAACGGCAGCCAAAAAAGACAACAAATAAAGGGGAAGAATCGAGGTAAGAAAAATGACAAAGCAGGATTGTTACACGTAAAACGTACGGACGCTACAGCAAAACTGGATTTCTGGGGCTTTCAAGTGGCTTGTGACACCCGAATAAACAGAGTTTGAATGCCAGAAGTTTGCCGGAAATTCAACCAAAAGTAAACGTTTGTAGGTACGTCAAAACGTGGACACTGCTTAGTCCGTTCAATTACTGAATGAGTTCATTTGGGATGCGTGAACCTTCCATCTACCAGGAATTCTGCTAACTGGAGTTCCATTTTCGAACGATAAACTGAGAGGTAATTCCGAATGTGGGCAATATATCATATATCGCAGACCTAATCATGGATTANCATCGGTTGCTCATCTCGAACCATCTTCTAACCATTACCTGTCCGGCGTAACAGCGTACAACGAAACAATCGTTGTTCTGTAGGCCTGCGCAAACATGACCCAACCATCTTAATTCAGTGCCTATTCTAAAGATTAAACCTTAGGAATCAGTACCTTACGCCTAACCACCGAGTTATTCAAAAAATTCTTCCATCACATTGCACTAATATTACGAAGACAACGGTGTTCGAACACCAAAAGTCTTCGCACATCTACCCCAAGGGCCACGTTTCAGAGCCGCAGAGCAGCACCAACATCGCTGCTGCTATGTACGCCTGGCCTTTGATCGATAACCAGATGTTACACCGAGGCCGCAGGTGTCTCGAATTCGTGAATGCCAGTCCCTAAACAAGAACTCCATACATCAATTTTGGATGAACTTGACTTGGCCGTTATGTCATGTCCAATTCAATCACCTGTTTCCAAGGGTACAATATACTGTCAAATTCTTTTTATTTCTAGGCTAAGGTTTTTGACGTTACATTGACTGCAAACCTTCCGGGCTTTGTGGCCTGGAAAATGGAGTGAGACGAAGGTGCTTGGATCAGCACGCACACAACCGCAAAATATTGTTTTGTGTCAGTAGTAAGAGATTGAATGTTTACATGAAATAATTGACCATGTGATATCCTCGCTCAACTGACCATAGGGAAACCATGGAAGCATTGTACAGCTGTTTCATGTTTGTTAGGAATCATGAGCAGTGCATATCCACCGTGCCCGAACTGGCAGGCGAACCCGGGACGAACGATTCTGAGTCGAACACCTTAGTCATTACGCTACCGGTTAAAATGTGAGCGGTTTGTTCAACTTCACCACATGATCCTGCACCTATCCGTTACTGATTTGGACGGTTACTGTCCGATAGCTCACAGCGATCGACCCCTACTGATAGATCACTTCTCTGCAGGTAGCCTAAGTACGACGAAGGCCTTGAACATGACCTACAGAGCTTGGTTACGTGGTATGTGTTAATAGTAGGAGATTGTGTTTTCATTAAATTACTCACCACGTGATATCATTGCTCAACTACACTGTTGATGATTCCTAACAAGCGTGAAACAGCTGGACAGTGCTTTCATTGATTCTTAATGGTGAGTTTTATTGGTGACCCAAGAAAAGGCCGAAAAAACAGCGGATTTTCAGTTAACCGAAACAGATAACGCTAACTGAACCAGTGTCAGTGCAACTAACCAACTTTTGGCCTCGAAATAGGCGGCAGAACACACCGTGATTCGAAACGAAAACATTTTCATAACTAATCTGACACGTGACTGATATCAAGCTTTTGCTGCAAACAAAAATCCAGAAACAGTAATACTTTCATTGGAATGATGTGGTGTTGTTGATCATCTGAAAAAGTAAAATAAAATGAACTTATAAAAGGAGTTTTCTGGTGGTAAGTAATTTACCCCTGCAAAGAAATTAGAGGAATCGTCGTTACCCAGTATCATGAGAAAAATTACGGATGGACCTTATAACAACCTGAGACCTTACTGAGACTTTGCGTTTCACATTGAACACCGTAGAGCAGTAGCAATAGTGTGGTATTTTTGGGTCACTATGGCCAAAAAAATGGACTTTTCGGAGTTGATCGAGTCAGTTTTGTCGACATGGCGAGATAAATGCCCTTTATGGTATCCACAAGATGACCATATTTTTTCATGGAACACCTATCGAACGCCAATCACCCCACTCTTTTGAACCATACGTTTCTCACCATTTGTTCTTTTCTCGCTCTCGTTATGCGACCAGCTGCTCTGAAGCACATACAAAAATGTCCACCAAAATCATTAAAATATTACCTTGTTTTCCTTTTCGTTTTCCGCACCTCGGCCACGGACGAATCGATCCCCACGCTGGAGCAATCTAAGTTCAGATGGAAAAAAACCTCTGTACGTTCAACCAAAATTGTCATTATTTGATTCACAGCTCCTTGATCCTGAATAGTCTGTAAAAATTCGTTACGAGAAGAGAAAATGTAAAATAGTGGTTTGGTTAGCAAAAACAATAAGAGCTCATTAGATGTTAACTGTTTCACAAATGGTTACGAAGCATTGTCAACTTTTCAGTCATCTGGAGCACAGACACAACGAGCGCTGAAATCGCCTTTAACTAAGAACATGATTCGAATGAAAGAAAACTAGTTACTACGACACAGTGCGACATAAGCAGTTGCTTCACTCATCCATGATACTAAGCCGTAAATGAACACAGTCCTCCGTTATGACACCAAATAAAGACAATCCAAGAAACTTCGGTTGTTATTTTACTCTTCCGGCTGAGCTTTGTCTCTTGATCATATGGACGAGACAAGCCGAGTCTTTGACGCTGTTGTTAAACAAGTGAAATCCAAAGCGGACAATGAAACAGAAAGAGGAACAGAAGACAACGATGGCCCTCTTCGTAGCCTAGCCGGTTAACTGACAAAGACGTTTACTCTCTTCAGTTGTTAAATTTTCGCAACCACTTAGCCTGCCCCGATGTGACCTAGATTTTGTCGCCAAATCACAAGTCAGAACAGAAAAAAGAGGAACAGTAAAAGACCAACTCATAGAGGGTATTCTACAAAACGCCGTATTTATTCTTTTAAACGACGGAGTTGAACTCCTCCCAGGAAACAGTCTTTGATTAAGAGTATGCCGATGATATCACTTTGCTGAGCAACGACACACGAGCAACTCAACGACCATTGAACGACTTGGCGATTGCGGTATCCTTCAGCCTTCAAAGCGCAAGTTACTTCTTCAAGACTGGCAGGAGCTTGAGCCTGCACTTACACTTTGCGGTGATCGGTTAGAGATAGTCAATAGCTTCAAGTACATCGGGAGTTTGATCATACCGGGAGGAAGTGTCGGGGAGGGAGGCTAGAGCAGCTTTCGAGCAGCATGACATCCGGCTTCCCTCATGGGAAGGGTGCACAATGCCACACCTCGCACTTCTCTTTATGCCTGCGAAATTTGGCCTATCCGCGTTGAGGACGCCCGGCGACTTTGTGTTCGTGTTTCACTCACGCAGCAGACATCAATCGAGAGTGAGCCCACTGTCAGAGTAAAACATGACTGTTGGCAAGCCTGCATTAAAGTGCGCACATTCAAGGAACCGAGATTCAGAGGCTGATGAGGCTTGAGAAAATGTGAGCTAACAGACTGAAAACCACCTACTACACCACTTAACAACGAACCGTTGCGCGTGTCGGGACGCTATGGGTAACCATAAGGTTCAAAGACATCGGTTTGGAGACAGAAGAGACAGGTTGAATAAAGGAGAGGGAACTTTGAGCAGTAGCATACTTATCACTACCCACCCCCTCCGCTCGATGCAATGGGCAGCGCGGTCCTGATTATCCTGCATGACGACTGATACAGTATGGAATTATTTGTAGGCGTGTGACTCATGGGGTTGATGGACGGGTACCGATAGGGAGTCCAGCAGCTAAACAGGAGAACGATTAGGGTTCTAAACCAAAGCCTTTGGTTCTGACAAGAACCTGACCGCATGGCAACGGGGAATAGCTGAGTGGAAGCCCATCTACTTGGATCAATTATTCTTCCAATCGTTTTTCTGACTGAGCTGCCAACTCAAATGAACCCTCGACTGGGAGGACTAGGAGACTACTCCGCCAGGCCTCTACCCATTGACGTCCCAGGCATGATTGGATCTCTGACTCGAGATAAGCCATCCTGTATAGCTCGTTGGATCATGGAGGCACGCAAGCCGTCACACCACGTCAAGGTATAATATCGTTGTGACGGCAGTCAACAGTCACTTGTGCGCCGCGAGACCGCAGGGATCAGTCTGCGTTCGGAAGGACAGTGGTGTTAAGCGGTTAATTTGTCATCTTGGATACGCACCAAACGACAGCAGCGCTGAAATGGAGAAAGACAAGTTTTACGATGACCCCGCCCTCATGTGCCCCGGAGCAATGGCACTGACACAATAGTGCGGGCAGGTGATTTTAATGCACAAGTTGGAAAACTTAGTGCATCGAAAGCCTATTTAGGTGGGAAATGCGCCTTGCCTGCTCAGCGAACAGACAGCGGGTAAAGACTTCTCAAATTCTGTGCAGACAACAACCTATTCCTATCTAGTACGAATTTCCGATACAGTTTGCGTCGCATGGTGACGTGGGGCTCTAACTCGACAGGTGGTCTGAGTCAGATCGACTATATTGCAGTAAGCTACCGTTAGCGCGGTTATTTCCAGAACTGTAGATCGTACTGGACCACGTACGTCGAATCAGACCATGCGTTAGTTTTGATGAGATTTTTGCTGCAGCTGAACGGCTACCGACGCATGCCACAAACCCGATTAGCTTATAGGCGACAGCGGTAAGCGGCGAACTTCGGTTGGTGAAGTCGTGTGCGATAGGACTGGAGAGCTCATCCATGGTTGACAGGAAAGACTAGACCGTTGGGCTGAGCAGTTCAAGGATTAGTTTAGCTGGCCACACGCTAACGCATTTAGGCCGACGTCTGCGCTGCGAATCAATAGGAGCTGCCACTTGATGCCCCAACGGAAGTGGAAGTGCAATCAAATATTCAACTTCTGAAAAGAGGAAAAGCAGCCGGTCTCGACGAACTTCCCCCAGTTCTTTTCAAATTGGGTGGGGAAGCTCTGGTGAAATCACTTACCTCCTTGTTTCATGATATTAGGAACGAGGAGCATATCCCGTTATCGTGAGGTGAGTCACCGATTGAACCCATCTTCAAGAAGGGCACACGGACTGACTGTAGCAATCATCGCTGGATTGGTTTAATTCCGATGGTTAATAAGGATCGATAATGCTGCGTCTCTTGACACAGATTCTCGAGAGTAATATCCGCGAACAGCAGGCAGGATTTCGTCCAGGTCGAGGTTCCATCGACCGGCAGTTACTAGAAACGTACCACATGCACCGCCGCCCTATGATTGTAGTCTTTCTCGATTTGGAAGGTGCTTTCGACTCCGTGGATCGACCTGCACCATTCAGTGCTCTCCCCCGGAGTGGTATGCATACGAAGTTCGTAAACTTGTTGCGAGCATTGCAAACGCATACCTATGGTCGCGTGAGGGCATACAGCGAACTACCAAGTTAATTCGAAACGACTAGTGGCGTTTGACGATTGTGTCTCATCTCTCCATTCCAGCTCAACTTCTTCATAGACGAGGTGATGGAAGATGTTTTGGAAGTCTCCGAGATGAGGAAATCGAACTGGGAAATGGAGGGAAGTTGTGTGATCTAGATTACGCAGATGACATCGTGTGCATTTTCGAGTCTACGGACCATGCACAACGCGCACTAGACAGACTCTCGATGTCTGTATCCCGGTTTGGCATGTGCTTTGCACCTTCAAATTGCAAAGTGCTGTTGCAGGACTGGACCACAGTAGTGCCGAACTTGGTGCTTAGCGGAGAGGAACTAATAATTGTAGACCGTTTCACCTACCTTGGTAGCTGCGTGTAGAACGATGGTAGCACGACAGTAGAAGTGGACATGCGTATATCGAAGGCTCGAGTGGCGTACGCTGGACTGAAGCACTTGTGGCGTCCGCCTGAGATTTCACTGAAGTGGAAACGTCGTGTGTACTGTTCCGCAGTGCGCTCAGTTCTGTTGTATGGTTGCGAGACATGGAATATTCGTGTGGGAGATGTTCGTCGGTTGGAGGTTTCCGACCGCCAATGTCTACTTAGTATGGCTATTACTGGATGGATTGACCGGGTGAGTAATGTGGACGACAGGAATCTAGTACTTGGTGCTAATTCTGAAACTTAGCAGACTACGCTGGTTGGGTCACGTGTTACGTATGACGAACACTCGTCTACCATATCGTACCCTATTTTGTGTTCCTCCCAAGGAATGGAAGAAGGCGTGTGGAGGTTAACAGATAACGTGGCAACGCGGGATGAGGAAATGTACAGCGAACTCAGGTAAAGTAGGCGTCTCACGTCTTCGTGGTTGGGATCCGAATGACTCGTCAACTAGCCGGCTGGAGACATTCAAGGATATGGCAGTGAACCGTGAACAGTAGCGATCGTGCCGTCGTTTTCTATCGAATCAGAATGATTGAAGAATTCGCGCTTGTACAGTTAGGCTGTGTTCCGTGTGTTGGTTGCGGCAGCGTCTTATCTTTTCTCATCTGTGTATGTCTGCTCCCTGTTCCCATTGGATATTCACTTTTTATAGACATATGTAACTCTGGGGCTTGCGTCGTTGTTTGACGCTGAACGACGATGATGATGATGGATGGGATTTTGCCCGGAGGGACACTCTCAGAGTGAAATGAATTCCTCTTGCATACCACTGAGTTAGAGGCAAGAACACAGAGCTGCACGAACGAATGACTAGGATGCCACGTTTAGATGGAGAAAGGGAAAGATTTTTGGTCTACAGGGGATGGGCCTATGCTCTGATATATTTCGTATAGTCAATATGTGATAGATACAACCCCCTTCGAATAGGAAACCGGGCAATACCCACGCACACATTCTTCGCGAGTGCTAGACAGTCGATAAAAAGTAATATCCATGAACAGTTAGGATGTGACACCTACGAAAGATTTCTTTCGCAATTTTCATAGGAGAACAAATCATTTTTCTTGTAAATCGGTTTAATTACCGATTCATATCAGTCAATGGCAAACTGTTCTCTTGCCCAAATTCATCCTAAGAAGCTCATCAAATGCGATGTCAACTTCATCGTTCTTGAAAAAGGATGACGATAGCTCCAGAGATCTAGTTCCTTTATGCCATTTGGAAAAGCGTATTTTGTAGATAACCTCCATTTCTGATACAGCACTGATATCAACCCTCAATGTCTCATTTGCATCCATACATGGGAGCCCCACTATTGAATTGGTCTAACTAAACTGCCCCTCAAAGAACTTTGCTCAACATCCCAGATGAGGCGCTTAAGCCTGAGTCCGTGGGTCGTCCAATCCGAACAACCAGAGCCAAAACCGCGTTTATGATGACCTTTCACCAGAGTTCGCCACAAGAAGCGATGTTAGTCAAGGACACTCCAGTCCATCGTTACTCTTCGATTTTGCAACTGAGATGATCATGGAGGTAATCAAATCTTTATGCGAGTGGTGGAATATATATCTGCCCAAAAAGAAAACTCTCACGTAGAATATCCGGACGACACAGTGCACTCGAGTGAGAAATCAGGTGTGCCCAAACAATTTCTACCACCATGGCGTCATATGTTCGACGTGCATTGCACCTTCGGGTTCAAGAATACTATAGCACAATTGGACTCACTGGAAGTTTTATCTTCTCGGAGCTGATACATGAAGTAGATACAATCAGTTATTTGCACAACTACATCTCACTGTTGTATTTTAGATGCATCGTTCTTACATATATGCAAATCTCAGTCAATAGTTAAACAAATCTCAGGCATATGTGGCATCCATGTGCCTCTAACCGCTGAAAACAGTTCTAATTTAAGAAACAGTAAGCAACTCGATTCCAGTACACAGTTCTGAACGATGGTTGTTGCGGACCGAAGATATAGTAATACTGTTGGAATTTCAGTGGCAGCGTTTTCGTCATCGACAAAGTAATGGGGAGTGATTAAAGGCTCCAAGAAGTGAACGTCGAACCGGTAAATGGGAAAATATGCAACGTGGACCTCGTCTGCTTTTTTTAGTGTTGAACATGCACAATGCACACTAAACAAATTTGCGAGCGCTGCAGCTCTAATCCGTATGAGCTTTACACTTTCAAAATACAAAGTGCTGTTACGTGATTAAAAGACAGTACTACCGAACTTGATATTCGACGGGAAGCAACTAACCACTGTTGATCGTTTGAGAAACGTAGACAGCTCCACGACGAAGGATAGAAGCACGCCATTAGAGACCAGCATGCATGTATCCAAGGCTCGAGTGAGATTCACCGGGTTGAAGCATTTGTGGCATCGGTGTGATATTTCACTGAATTTGGAAGTTCCTGCATACGGTTTTGCAGTGCCCCCAGTTCTGTTGTATGGTTGTACAACGAGTAGTTTGTGCGCTGGAGATGTTCCCCGCATATTTTTTTGATCACCAAAGGCCGTGTAGTACTGCCAGCGTTGGATGCAGTGACCGTGTGGGTAATTCGGAGGCTAGGAATCGACTATATCGCATCAGTCAAGGGATTACTCGATCACGGCATATCAAGCCTAAGAGATTTTCTTCGTTCGGTTGTGTATTGTGCATGGCAAGAACTTATAATTTATTTTCCGTTTCTCTCTCAAAGTGGAAGAAGTAATGTGGAGATCAGCAGATGAATCAGCAGCGTGGAATGAGAAAACGTACACCAAACTTAGGTAAAAAAGATGCCTCCTGTCTTCGCACTTGGCATCCGAAAAAGAAGGATACGGCAGCTAACTGTGAGCAATGTCTATCGTGTTGTCACTTTCTTTCGAATGAGATTGCTTGAGAAAAAGTGCATCTGTACAGTTAGACTGCATTCCATATTTGCCAGGGATGCGTAGTTTTTTGCCACTTTAGGTTCAGTTATTGCCCACTTTGAGCATTCATTTTCTCTATTACAACGTGCCACAATGCCAGAAAGGCAGCGGCCAGCGAGATTTGCCCTGTTCGCTGAACGATGATGACGACATTGCTGACAACGATGATGATGACGATTCAAACTGCCAACCTAAGTTTCAAAACATGCCAACATTCAAACTAGTTGTAAAATCGATTAGCCTTCGTGTGTTGCTCTTCTGGGTATATGATGCAGCTAGGCAGTAGCCGAAGCCACGACTTATCACTGCAACGTCATTTTTATATCCCGCGAGTCGTGAAACAAGAATCGAACCAAAACGAGTCCGCAAAATGCGCATTTGGATCAATATTGAAGACGGTGAAATGCACAAGAAACAATCTTGGCGTATCACGGACATATTAGGTGATGAGCAATGACAGCCCAGAGCTGTCAGTGCTACATCACAATTGGGCTTTGCTGAACCAAGTTTATCGATGGGTCGAGGGAAACCATTAACCCAGTAAACAGAGAAAACGTTTGTAGCTATAGCATTATAACTCATGGCACAAGATGGTGTCGAGCTGCAAGAAAACGTCAGCAACAGCCTGCAAGGGTGGAAATCAGAGCAGCAACTGGATGAGAAACTCACCGCTTTATCAGGATTGAATGAAAACACGTTCGGGCCAAAAACTATCCCAAGTGCTTCCGAAGACATTTTATTCTCGTATCGACGCTTCCAAACTTGATGGAGAAAATGACACAAATGTTGGAGCAGAGCGTAATTTGCAGTTGCTAGTCGACCCAAATTTAACGTAATTTGACAAAAGAGAGTCGTTGTGCTTCCCCGGAATCGCAAATATGCCTGAGAAAAATTGGACGAAATTTGAGATCATTTACGACTGCGGTGCGTTAAAAGTTATCCACTAAATACAATTTGGAAGAACCTTACCCGAAGCATATATATATATATATATATATATATATATATATCTTCGGCAGACCTTGTTAAAACGGAAAACCAGAACATGCTAGTGCGCGACTGGTAATACTAAAATTACAACTGAAACATTAAAGTCATTACTTACGCAGTAAAGAGAACAAACAAGCAGACCAAACCGTTATGTTCGCCGCTTGTTTAGCTTGAACACAGAAAAAGACAATAAAAACCATAGTAAGTAACACCACTGTTGTATGCTCTCGTGCGCATGTCTTCAGCACTACCTATGGTTTACTAAAAATTTGGGATAACAAGCCAAACGTGACGTAGCACTGTTGTTATCCGTTTTAAAACAGTAAACCGGTAAAACTAGGGGTTTTTTATTAGGGCTGTAAAATCAGTGAATGGATGCAATTAAACTCATATTTTGAATAAGATCTTTTATCCCTACCAACTTACGACCAGGCTATGTAAAACTCACTTCAATCAAGGAGTTAGTGATGTCACTGGGCACTAGTCCTCCAGGAAGCTGGCGCAGATACAGTTTCAACAGACTGGCCACCGAGTGCACGTCAGGTGACCGTTCAGGTGTTTGTGATTCATGAGTGAACTGCGAAATTCGCCATTTGGGTCCAGCTCCGTCTATCATAGAACGCAATGTGTCCACTGTGCGCGAGTTGCCGTTGACGCGAAAAATACCCTCGCATTTGAGGGCATCACAATTTAGTAGGAAATGGAACACATCCAACACTACAAGCGGAATATCGGTGCCATCCCGGGTAATGACATCATTCAGAGAAACACCGAAAGTTGCACAGAAACTTCGTCTATCCGGATTTGTTCGACATGTATTTTTGGCATAAGGTTCTGCACCAAACTTTCTCACTAGTCTCGCCATGAGCATTGTAGAGAAACGTAGGCCACTTCAGTTCCAAACTCTCAAATAATAGTTCACACTATGATATTGGGGTTCCAAATACTGAGGGATACAGATGCAAAATGTCGGACCAAATGGAAATTAAAATAGAACTCCACCTATACAAAGAGATGAATCAAATATAAATATATTCTCGCGTCTAATTAATGTGCTAGTAGATTAGAGGCTTGTTGATACATGAGCCGGGTAGTGCTACCAATACGAATATCTATGGTAAGCAGTTGGGAGGGCAAAAATGGAAAAGAAAATATTCATTTTTGTGTTAGAGTCTATATGACGAAACTAATCACAACTTACAAAACAGAAAGGACTACAAGAAACCCTTCTAAGGTCCTATGTGACCAGCATCATGAAGAACTGTGAGCATTTGTGGAAAGTCATACCATCGCTGACCACATACTGCGCAAACTTTCTCAGCGTTACCAACCTGTTTTTACATGGTGCTTCATAAACGACTTCTAAAGTTTCACTCAATGCACCGTAGTTATTTTTTTATGACACTTGAAGCATGAATGCAGCGGAAGAGATGTCCCACAGTTTCTAGGGCACACTAAAAGGAAGGACCGGCTATCTCGACCCTGAAACCTAGAGTGGCACAGAACGACATAAGGTTTCATTAGGTCAAGTGTGGTAACAAGTCGGGAAACAGCGAGCTACCGTCTACCACCAGAAAATCTGACTACCTTCCTATAGATATTAGTTTTCTGTTGTTTATCTCCCCCCCCCAGCGGTACAGATTCTCATTTTCGATTTATTCAGGCACTGAACATTTGTTTCTTACTGATCTCAACAGTCATGTTACCCCCTTTGGAGATCTCTATTTACGCAACCGTAAATAGCTAGTACACTCACGGTGCGTGATGTCAAACAACTCCCGGTGGTTAACGAATACCTGATAGGTCTGGTGACCGTAGTCATATCGTTGGTGCAATCCTGGCTCCTGCCCTTCCCTTTACTCATTTTCTTTCTATTCTTCCCCTCTTAACCGATTGGGTCATTATGTTATAACGTCCTTCATTAAATTTACTCGCCACGGCCTTCTACCCTCTCAGAGTATATATTTCATCGTTACAGTCCAGCCAACTAAGGCGGTTTTCGTGACTCCTTAGCTTCAGGTCACGCGAACCATTGCTGTTTTACTTTGAAGATTTTCGCATGTTTGCAATCTTACTGTCAATGTTGTCAAACCTTTCGGTTTCGTTCAGTTTTCAAACCCATAAACCTTGCACCAGTCAGCTCTGGTGTTGGTTGCTACCTCATAGCACCATCCATTCATAGACCGAGGACGAGTTGTGGAAGATCGACTACAAGTTAATAAACTGAAGAACGATATCAAGATTCCAACGATGAGAACGCCAATGATTGCAGCGTCCATCTATATCATCTGTTGTCTTCAATCATCATTCGACCCAACCCTGTAGTGTAACTGGACCAACAAGGATCAATCCGTTTGTCAAAGTTTTCATGCTTTTTCCCAAGTCACTGACTAGCCACCTCGATTCTCCTTCCAACGGTTACCTGCCTTGGATAACGGCGAACAACGATACAGCCATTCTGCGGCCATGCATAAAGCATGTCCTAATCTTTTTAATCTAATCAGAATGAATCATAGACCACAGTACCTCAAGCACAAACGCTGAGCTCCTAAGGATATTCCCCTACAATATTTTACCAACATCATGCAGATAATGGTGTTCAAACACCAGCATTCTCTGCGCAGTGGTGGTGGCTTAAGTCTATCATCAAGAGGTATCAGGGTTTATTCTGACAATAGACAGACATTCCGCAAGAGGGCTGTGTGGAACAGAATGAAGCCCAGCAGAAATGACGTACTTCGTTAAACTATAGGGAGACCGTGCAACATTGTCAATTTTGGGATAGTCGATAAAGATTGCATCGGATCTCCACGTCGTACGCTTGGGTGAGACCGCCACGATCTGGGCGGTCAGGAATGGCAAAGAACATTAGGATTGCCCAGATGGTCTAGAATGGCACTCTTAAGGACCTTTCCGAAGGCTTCGTGTAAGACACTTGGGAAGGAACGATATCCAGGCAAACCTGGAGACGAGGCCTATGGGGCTTTAAGACGCATGCGGTTTCCTTACCAGAATTCATGAAATCAAAAGGACTAGGATTCAGTAACCATAATGGTGAAAGCAACATTTTCTGGTGTGTGCAAGTTTGGGTAGGGGATGACTTGGAGATTGCTGAAGATGGGCCAACCTGAGGCCAACGCGTTTAAGTTAAATCGGAGCCGCCTGGAAAACCACTTGAGAACTGCGGAGCCCACGGAAGGGGTGAATAGAAAACAGTACGACTGCGATTGACCGATCGTGGGCGATCGGGTTAGGAGGCTCATTCGGCTTTTTCTGAAAAGCCTCAGAAATTTCCAGTGAAACCCATGTGTATGAGCTCGTATTGTAATGTATTGTGTTGTGTTGTATAAAATTTTGCGTACATTCAATGGCGTCGCATTTCAGTAAACTGTGGAAAGCCGTGAACGCTCCGGCAGTTGCCTCCTGGAAGGGGAAGCTCATTATCTTCTATTATCCGAGTTCTATGCATAAACAACAGACCAAGAGCACCTGCCGAGACCATTGATCGAGATGCCCGCTGGCTGCTTCAATTTTTAAGCCCCAGATAGTCGCATTGGCCTGACAGTGCGGACAGGCAAACATGTTAATACTAGAGTGCTCTCAGGTACATAATGCCAGAGGGTCAAATTTGGGAAACTGCAGATGTAAAAATCTTAGTATAGACCAAATTTTCACTTCAGTAAACCATTTTTTGGCGTCGAAGGCGATAGCCTGAAGAAACTTCATGACCAAAAGTTGCAAAGTCTACTACTGCTGAAGAAAACCCTAAAACACTCAATGTTTATATGAACTGGGGCACCTATCTTTAGAGGATTTTCTGAGCAGCTTGCAACGCAAAAAAACAGAAAAGCAACCACATTCGAAGCCTAGCAATTACACAGATATACTCGGTCCAGCTGGGCGGCCCACAGCCTGTACACCAAAGCCTAAGTATTCATAGTAACCGCGTATCATCAAGAGGTCAGGTCAACGCAGGGTGAATCACAGGACTTGCGACGTGGGCCAAAATCGAGATTCCGGTTTCTTGAACACATGGCCTTCAGTGTCCCTTTGCGCTTCGATCGCAAACTTTCCGTTCCCGGGTTTTCGTATCAAATAAGGATCTCTTCCGGAATGGCAGAAAATCTAATGCCGAAATGTTCACGGCCAAAATACAGTGCGGACACCATAAAGCAAAGGTTTCGGCAGGACCTGGCATGTCGTTTGAGGGTAACAATGAAGTGGAGTGAGCGAAAAATGTCATACTGAAGAGGAGAACAAGAGTGGTTTGAGAGTGAAAATGGCTCTAGGAATGTCATGACCGGCCCAAAGAGGCTTTAAGGTGCGCAAACGTGAAGGATGCTACCACAGATTCCGGCAGCCTGTTCCATGAATTGATTATTATGTGTGGGGAGAATTTCGATTAAATGTTCTCCGCGGCTCTGGGCCTTATCAACTTCTTGCCTTACCCTTTTAAAGGCAAGTTTTCATTTGAGACTGTGATCATCCTTCCGAGGTGCCGCCGAACGCTTTTGGAATAAGCTTATCGCGAACCAAAGTAAGTGACCAGGCCTTTAAAGCATATTTTAGCGGTAACTTATACCTGCTTTGTACACAGGTATGACCACCCTGGCATACCTGATTGCCGGAGTTGGTGCAACAACCGTTTTGCCTTACCGCTGCCGCTGGATATTGGGTTGACGCCAGTAAGTTGTCACGGATGACCACCCTCAGATCCCTCTTTTCTTTTACCCTTTGAATTCCCTAACGGGCCACAGGATTGGGATATCATGGTTTTTCTCCTCGGATGCCCAGATGCTCCCACTTCCCGATGTTTCGTGGCATCTCCCACCCGGATGACCGAGAGCATACGGCCGCGAGATCCAACATTACCGGACTCCTCTAGGATAACATAAAGTTTATGCGTCATCAGGATATAAATAACAATTGGAACTAAGTGCTCCCTTCAAATCATTGATGAATATTAAGAATAGAGTCGTCTCAACAGAAAACATAAGAGAACTGTACACGACCATTCGCCAGAGAGCACGGCCCCATATACTCTCATAAAATCTGAGGGTATTATGCAGTACACCTCAGGACTGAGGGTGCTACTTTTAAAGATCTTTTTTTAAAGGAGCGGCGCGTGATTAACCAGGTCGGAGTCGTTCCAGCAATCCAGTAGAACGTTTCGACTAGGTCCTCCTATCCATTCTTATTGCCATGTCCCCCACGCAAGTTAGCAGAATCGTCAGACACTGTTTGTTGCCGGCAAAACTTTGCTGATTCTCAGCTGAAAACTCGTTCTGATAAGTCACCTGCTGACTGCATCCTGGAGACTACGTTCAATTACCTCCAGCACCACTGAGAGAAGATAGTTAGTTTTGTTGTGCCCACTTACTGTTGTGGATTGGCACGACCTTCCGTCTGCAAGGGGTTTCCCCCTCACACTGAACAAACCCCCTAGATGGGAAGCAACTTTATCCACTGGCGATCTGAGAGTGACCAGGTTTGTTATTGGGATATGCAGCCTTTAAATGTTCATTCCCCCTGATATTGAGGCACCCTCTTGTGTTGCGACTAATACACTTTTCACCTTTTGGGTAGTGAGTCCCGTGAACCACCGGGACTGGCACCGCAGAAGCGCAAGTAAACCGAATTCGGGAAATTTAGAAGGACCTCTGATTTGTCTTTCGCGAATACGGCCTGGTCTCTGCTCCCTGTGTGAACACTGTCCATGGTAATCGTCAGTCTCCCGCTAGGTTGGACATAGTAAAAGCAAGCCTTTGGATTTATTTTGCATTCTGCGCCAAACACAACTCATACCGACTATGTTACACTTTCTAAGTCGTGAGCCCAACTTCACGAGCTCTAATGTGCTACATGAATCTCTGTTGGCCTTAGCTTGCATGGTGCCTCTTCTGC
Source organism: Fasciolopsis buskii (assembly GCA_008360955.1). Classification (NCBI taxonomy): domain Eukaryota; kingdom Metazoa; phylum Platyhelminthes; class Trematoda; order Plagiorchiida; family Fasciolidae; genus Fasciolopsis; species Fasciolopsis buskii. Next base: position 95,147 of record LUCM01005434.1, read on the forward strand.
GTCTGCCTTCTCTTCTGCTGTATAGTTTTGACCGTAACTTTCCATCACGTTATCATTCGCCTTCAGTGTACTTTCGTAACAGGAGCAGACTCAGCTTGTGGGTGATGTGTCCCCAAAACACCTTGACGTTACCTCTACAGGTTTGCCGTTGTAAGTCTTCCGCCCTTCGGGGCAAAACCCACTTCGATGCTCCTATACGAACTTCGTTTGTCTAGGCCAAGCGGTTTGCCTCGCTTACCTAAAATAATGCACCGCATGACGACCCTAAAATCGCTTGGATCCGACCCAAAACTTGCGAACATCAGATCCATATCCGAAGGCTTCTGACCACCCCTCCATTCATTTTGTTGGAAAATGCGTTGCACAAAGCCCTTCCATCAGACAAGGTCCACCAGTTTGCGTCTGAAGGATGCCTCCTTTTTCCATCATTTTTCCTAATCACCCTTGAGGCCATTAGGCTTTCCCACGGGAGTAACTTATCTCTTATCGTGAAACTTCTGCGCAGATAGTCTAAAAGTCTCCCGTTTTCCGTTGCTGGGTTCCAATAGGCATGAAGCACGCTGATTTTCCCTTTGATTGAGGTAAATACAACTGAAACCGCCTGAATGCAGGGAAAGTGAAAGTGGGTCCCTCGGAGTTACTGGTAGTGTTGGACAGTTAGAAACATAAGGCCACCTCCCATCGTTCCATCCTCGCTATCTCCTTTTTAGGTATGGTTGTACTGCGGACATAATAATAGCAGCAGCACCACTGTCAAGCCCCGTTCCTGTTAGCGCGACGCAGCTGGAGTCACTGATTCCACACAAATTTCAGCCTATTTTTTGCAAACCACGGCCATTACTGGAGGAGATGTCCATTCCTGCACTCAGCCTACAGCCTCCCGTTGGTAAACCTGCTGTTATGCTCCCTAGAAGGATACCCAAGTGCAGCTCCAACTTTTTGTTTCCTCAGTTATCTGTGAGGTAACCACATGGCTGTTTGTACACAAGCGCAGCTTCTTTCCGTGACGTTCAAGGTGTTTTGTGGCCTTCCCTGTCCGAAGAATCTTGGAAGAGGCTCCTGCTCACTTTGAGGACCGGAGATGGGATTTTCCCCGGTAAACGACCGATACGCTGCCCAACTCCAGCGGGACTCATTGGTTAGATGCTCTCATGAGGTCTGATCCGATTGCTTTGGTTAATGACTTGGGGAATTATTCTGGCTGCTGCAGGGCAAACGTCACGATATCCAGGTTTCTAAATTCTGCCAGAACTGGTCGATGGTAGTCATGGGCACGCTGTGAGTCCGGTACCCGATTCTATAGCCGGGACACAGTTCAGCAAAGCACCCGCCGATATGGGAACTTACCTTAATAGGTGCATTGCGCTCCGCCCCGATTCTCTATTCCTTTGAGCAAGCTCTCTGCCGCAAGGCAAACCTCGGTCTTTCTGACTGAACTTCACTGGCGACCAAGTTCCAGCTCAGCATTGGATTATAGCCCGTTGGCTCAGTTGGTAAGGGCCCGAATATTCACACGATTAGATAACAATGATACTGCCTAATATCTTGGAAGCCTCCAAGATATAACTATGCCTGAGTAACAACTGCGACAAACGTCGAAAAATCAGGGAAGATCGCAATGTGCAAAGAAGGGTTAGAAAAGAGAAAGCAAAACGCATTTCACGTCATAGTCATGTTGTAAAAACACAAAGGATGACGGATTGTTACGCGCGAGATTTGCGTCAGACAGGGACCACTCGTCAGTACCGCCTGGCGTTCATTGCGCACCTCCTAGACCGCCACATGCGTGCAGTAAACCGAGGCCAATCGATAACGCCACCATTTAGGAAGGAAGATTCCTGAATGGCGGTGATAAATATTAATTGGACCTGACAGAATGGATAACGCGTGGCGAGAAAAAAAGCAATAAATCAAAAAGCGGGTTTTCAGAGGCCGTTTCTAGCGGAATGCACAGTTTAGTTAAGCAGTATATTGAACAGACACCAGCAGCAAAAACGGCCGAATATTGGGGCATTGTTTGGTGAGCAATTGGGGATGGCGGAACGGAATACAATTTGTGTAACCGTATGTTTGATCCATGAGGTTAGTTTTGGATAATTTTGGTTTCGTGAATTTCGGCTGACAAACTGGTGGAGGTGCAGTTGGAAAAAGTAGAGGAGAGCCGGACTCAAGTGAAGCAAAATCTGAACTCCTTCAGGGGACAGTTACAAGAAGCGGCAGCCGGTTGCCAAATTTGGCAGACCAGAATGAAGGTTCATGGGAAATGGTGGTCCTCAGCCATTTTGAAGAATAATGTTGTTATAAATGCAGAGAGTCGGCTCATATCAAACGCCAAACCGTTTCTCACGTGAGTTCAATTTATAGGGTTCGGATAAAGTAACTCTGGAGAGGAGCAAGAGAAAGCCAGAGCAAAAGGGTTCACGTGAACTCCGGGACTAGTGGGCTAATTGCCACAACATTTCTACTGGGTGAGGCCGACGGAGTGCAGGCCACCCGAACTGAAGAACGTGGCTGAGAGGTGAACGCAGACGGCCTGATCCGTCAAACTAGCTGCACCCTCACATCGCTGCAGCCGAGCCTCCCGCCCGATGTGCCCCGGAAAGAGCGCTGGATCTATCCACGCTTTACACCTTTGTGATAACGCCGGTGTATGTGGGAGTAGAAGGGGAAAAGGCTGACATGGTCTAGGTAGGACGAGCCAGGCGTCGGGTTTTCCGGGTTGGTTAATCCCAGGGGAGTCGAATTCACGACCACCCAAGTGTGAAATAATTGCATGCGTACGCGATTGCCTAAACGGTTTTGAAAGAAAATGCACAAGAGCTGGTCTAACGTTGCTGCCAGCTGCGGTTTTATTATCCAGGAATCGTGCGGGCGGCTTAGAAAAAGAAATTGCCAGACCTTACAGTGCCACACAAAACATGAAGTCGTGCTTAGTGTTGTCAGAAATTCGGTGTTTTATCTGTATTGTTAGGTGGACAGGCTGGTTCTGCCTATAAATAATCCTAGCACATGAGTGAAATGAAAATGGGCCATTATTTACGGGTCCGAGCAAAGAATAAGACTGCAGATTTAAATGAGAAACCAGCTAAAAAAGACAGATACGGACTAGCGACCGACTAAATTCACGGTGTGTAAATCATGGATTACAGTGTGGTCTCGAAGATCATCAGACGCTTGTTACGACTGCCAAACTTACGCTTGCCTGGCACCAAGTTGTCAGCGTATACTGAAACTGACTGGAAAGAATTCCGTGGTGGATGAGTTATCGATTAGCCGTACGATGACAGAAGGGAAGAAACGATTGTGTAACAACTGAAAATTAGCGGCACGTTTAATCCGCTGACTTTCTTGGGGCTTGTGCAGCTGGCCGTGAACAGTAAAGTGCTTCTAAAAGGAACAATTTTGCAGAAAATGAATCGAAAGTGTTGTCCCGATTTTTCTATAAGCACAAATTGTGGGTTATGATGCGACTAAAATGGGAAGACTTCTCAACGGCTTAAAATAGAAGATACTATATGTATGGGAAATTTCGTATGCAAGTTCGCCATAACCAGAAATAACGAATATGAGAAAACGATTTGTCTTTGGAAAGAAGGCTGTTCATGCAGTCCACCAGGAATTGGTGATGTCAACCAAATTGGGGTAATTTTCAAATTGTTCATTTCACTTGGAGACAAGAATCTGAAGGTATATTACAACGGGTGTTCCAGTGCCTGACGAAATAATCTAATGAACTATATAGAAGACAGATTGTGCCTTGGGAATTTAAAAATCTTTAATGGATGAAGTAAGATAAATTTAGTACTCAGTCTCACCAAAGCCACGTCGGATTGCTCCAGAAAACCGCTGAAGTATAAAGGCGGGTCAACCGGTTACCAGTGTTCACCGACTCCGCACGTCAATCAATGCACCCGGAGGCACAGCAAATGGAAAATGTCGCAAAATGAAGAAGGAGGCCACGTACGACGCCATGATTACATAGAAGGTAGGAGGTCTAAGTGTCTAAAATGGAAAGGAAGATGTCAAGGTGTAGTGAGAAGTGAAGTATTCTAGATTTCTACCTTGTATAGTCTGAGGAGAGTCCACTGGAATCGTCTGAAACAAAGGTAATTTCAATGCGCGAAAGTCATTTGCGTACAGAGGGGCGCTGACGACATGTAAGAAATGACAATGTTAGTGTAAGTGAATATTGGAAGACCTTTGGTGATTTGGGACACCCAACCGTTTTAGCGACGGTATTGAAACTGGTTGCTGAGTAGGAGTGATGTACGTGAGCACACCTGTTATCAGTTAGAGCAATAAGGTTATGAGTCCGAAACTGGGTTATTGCGCGTCGGGAATCATTTCTAAGACGGGAGAAAGGTGGGGTGCACCAGACGTGAAACTGCATGCTTGCTGGTGGTATGCGCTATTTTCATAGCTCAATTTGAAATTGGGAGGGGGAGAGACAAAGGCAGTTGGTTTACAATGTTTTATGAAAATAAAGAAAAATAAAATAAAGTGGAGTAAATACAGTTGGAAAACCTATGAAAAGGTACTTATGGCTATGGTGTCGGAGGAGATATGAGTTTCGAAGTGCCGAAAATGGACATGGAGATGTCCACGAGAAGTGAAAAAGGAGTGTATGATATAAAGTTGGTTTCTTGATTTCACGTGGTTATAAGAGTGTGGAGATTTATTTCTATTCCACGATGAAAAAAGCAAGGTGATTTTGATGGGTTTCGAAAACCAAATCCAGTTCCGTACACTAGATTCTCAGGTCAGTATGGGTGATACGGATTATTAAGAAATGGCACACTAACTACCCTGTGCGCACGGTCTTTAAATGCAATAGATGATGGTGATAAAATGCGCAACTTTTGGGGAAGTTTGTCGCATAACGGCTAATATCTAACATTAAAGAATTGGGCTATAAAGCATGTCTTTGCCACTGATAGAGTAATGATGGACTCCGCATTCCGGATATGGTATTAGAACAGGCTTTTAACACGATGTGCGGAGGGGTGGCCTTCCCTTGTTATAATATCGTTAAAAAGAACCAGGTTTGCCTCTGTGCGTCAAACATGGGACATAATTCAGCTACTCACAGCTTTCCATTTAATTTATTCTCGCAGAGCAGCCAGTCAGCTGTTTGGTAAATGCAAGCTGACCGTCGTCAGTGGTTGCTCTGTTGCGCTGTCTCATGTTTGAACAGACTAGTGAGCAACACTGCAGAATGGGTCTGATGTGCCTTCCAAAAAGGTGCAGTTTGCTCTCTTTCAACACCATATTTGTGTAGAGCAGCCCCACCAATTTACCTGCTTTCGCAACTTTAAAATGCGAGAAAACTTCGTGCCCAGATCGCGGATTTGACAGCTAACGGGGATGTTTTTGTAACCAAGTCGAAGTTCTCTTGGAGATGTAACTTATTTGAAGCTTGCGGTGCTGTTTTCCAGCGATGCTGTTTTTCCGTTATCCAGTGGTTTTCCCGAGAACGGATTGAGGGCAGTCTTACAGTTTTATACATATGGTGGATTCCAAGGATTCAGGACGAAAGTGTTAAGAGTTTTCGTGCCGTTTTTGAATAAAATGAGGGCATGGGGCCCGGAAATCTCTCTTGGATTACATCGCGGTTCACTAATCTAAGTTCAGATTTGCAACCATTTACTTGAACTATCTGGTTTTTTAGACAACAGATATGATGAAAATCACGACAGGATTAGATGAACGATAAAGTAGGATTCAATTTTATTAGCGATCTACGGTGGAACATTCCGTCGAAATCCTTCGTCGTGTCTAAAAATTTTATTTTAAGTGATCTTCTAGTGCTCAGGGCCTTAGCGATAGCTTTCAAGCAGTCAGCCGTGCAATTAACGCAGGATTTCCTGCGAGGAAGCCATGTTGTCCAGTGTTAATAACTTCATGTTCCTGAAGGCAGGCGGTAGGGATATCCATACTCAGGTGTTCCGTAATTCTGCAGATTTTAGGGGTGCAGTTGATTGGGCGGTAATTTATGGAGCCACAGTATTTACCGACTTTGTGAGCGGAATTAATCGCAGAGTTGTCCCAATATGTCGGGAAGGTACGGCATTGAATAGACAACTTGAAGCTGTTTGCCAAAATTTGAGATATCTCTCCCACCCACCGGGAAGTCAGCCGGCGGTTGAGTCAGGCAATAGGTGGAAACTGATTTGGGCTCTTACCAAGAATTGAGCTACTCCCGTGGACCTGTTCCACTTGCTGAGGCATTCTAACGTTATTGACCGTTTGCGCAGTCATAGTCTCACCTTAGACCTTCTGTGAATTGGCTGCGGTGCCTTTACTTACACTATCGTCACTCCTTGTTACGGGTCCGTCCACTAGAATAGTCCTTTCCTTGTCCATCCTCAGGTTTACCGGTGGGGGGCCGTAGTCCGGCTCACACCGGAGGTCATCAGGCGAAATCCGCAGATGAAACTCCACGGCTGAATCAATTTATCCCACATTCAGCACTTTCGTTTGATGGGTGGTCCCAGCGTGACAATGCTAGACGCACAATGGGCCGATCCATTCGATTTCAGCATGCAAAGTCTAGAGGTATGTCAGCTTACACCCCAGGAGGCAGCGCTTCTTGTGGAGTCTTGTCAAACACTGCATAATGCCTGCCAGCCATTTCACATTTGGGTTGCAGCACTTTATCCCGCAAGGAAAAGCTACCAGCGTGCTGTTCATTACCTAGACCAGCACCGTCCGCCTCCGCGGGGCTCCAACAGATTAGGCCGCGCTGTGTTCACGGTGCACTTTTGGGCTTTGGCGGCTAGGTAGAAGCTGGAGTAAGGGTTGGGTCCAGGTGATTGCTCGAAATGGGGACTCGATTTCCTAATTAGCATGGATATTGCCGGGGGTTATAAAATGCACCGTACCAAAAACCACAACGTACGGTACAAATAATGGCTTACCTTGAGTCTGATAAAAACCCCGACTAGTTTCCTTTCGGTCACCCTTGAATGCTTCTCCTATTGGAATATCTGGATTGTTGAATTCTTTTCGCAAGCCGAAGGAGTGTGTTGCTTGGCTTTTGCTTTTGTTCTTTCTGATTTTTAATGCATTTCCATTTACTCACCAATTGACTACAGTTTACCAGATCCAAAGTTGTGATATCTTGGAGAGCCTTCCACATCATATTACAGCGCACAAGATGGGGCTTTGATCCACAGCCGTTCCGATGTCCGTTCATATCACAGAGTTACCGGCCATCACCCGTAGCACCAAACACTGCGTGTTTTTTTTTCTTGCTGGGGGCAATGCCTCAGGCGTGGTTCAGTTCGGTAAGCGGAGGACAGAGGTGATCACAACGGTGAAACGATCGTTCAGATCCGTTTGTTGCCGGCGGGATTACTTGGCTTCCAACATTGCGCTATTTGAGGTTTTTCGTCCCTGAGGCGGCATCGTGCTCATAACTATGCGCACACTTACCAGCAGCCCCAAATTCGTTTATGTTCACAGATCCAAAAATACCTTCCTTTGGCATAGATCTAAGGCACATTCGAAAGATTTTGTCAGCGCCCGGCGAGTTGCATTCTCGGGAAATCTGTTTCAAAGGGATACAAATGGGTTCGTGGAAAACTGGATTCTCAGTTTTAGCCTACGAATTCTCGTCCGTAGCATCAGGCTTTGTCTCATTGTGCCACACATGGGGCCATAGTCAAATTGGTCGCTGGTCTCAATCCATGTTAGACACTTTTCAAACTCAAAGGTTTGCATTAAATCCCTCTGCTTCGTCTAAGTTTCGTCGAGCAGAAACTCAGTTCCAATCTCGTTGCTAGAAGTCGGGCCTTCTCTATACAATCAACATCTTTTAGGTAGTGTAGAATTCACGATGCCACACAGCACTCGTGGGAATTACGTAACTGCACTTAATAAAGGGGCAGAAATGCCTGCATTTACGCGCGTATTAGTGCTATGCAAAGTCCAGTCAGCACTCGTCCGGTCTTGTTGGCCGCCAGCTGACGATGACTAGACAGCAGGTAGTCATGCTTTCCCTCTGACATGCAACGCAGTCGTCCACTGCTGACCTGGTATGCGTTAGCTGTCAGCAGCTGTCACCCATCAAAGAGTAGCGAAACATCCCTGCGAGCTGACCACTTTTTCACTGGTTTTAAATCACCTTCATAAAAATTATTGTCCTGGACAAGAGTATGGAGGTATCCAGGTGTAACTTTGTCTCTCATCAACCAACTCTGCCGTGGCCAAACCGGTGTGGTAACCTTGCTCTGGCATCGTCTTTGAAGATTCACTCTTAGGATTAGTATATTCATTTCTCAATCATGGTCAGTGTAACTTCCAGGAAGGATGGCATTTGCGTGATGGGGTTACACATATTTTGGCCAATCTAAACAAACCTGTTCGGGCAAACCTAGGTCCAAACCTCGAATTCTGTCACTCTTTCATTCGCTCGAAATCCTCTTGTCGTCTCCCATTAATACTGTTCATTTTCTTTCAATGCAGTGAAACGCTGTGCGTTTTGCCACAGGTTTATTTTTGCTCTTGCTGACAGTTCCATGTACCATAAATCTTGTACCATTTATATCGGGGGTTCCTAGACTCAGTCATACAAATCCTGATTTATTTCCCTGTAAATTTAAATTGCGGCGCACCGTTTCTCCCTGTTGTCTTTGCAATTTAGGGTTTTGTGGTAGTATTTTTAGCATAATTAGAACCGTTTTCCTAGTTGAAAATATTCCCTAAAATTTTGTGACCATTGCGCTCTGACCCCATCCCTCGCTGACCATTCTGTGAATATTTACTTCAAGCCTAAACCCTCAAATTTTGAGCTCCCGCCTGGACCTATTTTAAACGTCTTTGTAGTGCCAACCACATATTCTACCAGTCCATCAATCTACTTTTAATAGCAAATTATCTAATTGGCCTGCCTATTTGTCTTTTCACTTGCGCGCTCCCGCACATCTTGACACCATGCCGTTGCTTTTTACCAAATGGTTATAGCATCTCATAGCCATTTCAGACGTCCTTGACTTTCTACACCTCCTACGATGCCTTCACCGGCTGAGCCCGTTCGCCGGCCTCCAGCGTGCACTGTTAGTGTCACAGACGTGTTCGTGTAGACCAGTAATAAAGGACGGAAATTGGGGCAAGCGATTCATGAGATAAACAACAAAATTTTACTGATAGAACCAGTGATTGCAAATCTGCTTCCTCTCAACTACCTAACTAGAATGCTAGAAATCCTACTACGCGAGTATTTCGCTGGTGTCTGTCGGGCTATTGGCTCAATATCATCAGAAATTAAGCATCGAAACCGAAGATCGTCTGATGCTGTAGTTTACAATGTCCCTGACCGCATTCCACCAGACTCGTTTAAAAATACTGTCCTCTCTGCTTGCAATTTGACGGGATACCCCTGCCACTGATTAAGACTACGTAAACGAATGTTGAGCAGAGCATGTCCTGTATTGTTCCAGTTCCTTAGCCCCGCTGCTGCAGAGCAGTTTTTGAGGAGCGAAGCTAAGGTAGCCTCGACTACTCCTTTCAGGTCCATAAAAATTACCGCCGACAAAACCCATATTCAAAGGGAGGCCCTCAGAATGTATGCAAATGAGAACTCAAAAACGGTTCCACCAAACAAAGTCCCCCAAGCTACTCGGCATAGCTAGGAGCTTGGCACCTAAACCGGTCCCCTTAGCCCCACCACAGCCACAGGAAAGTGTTGACTTAGACAGCTCATTACCGTCTCCTTTGCCACGGCCATCCCGGAAATTCCTGCACATAAACCCCTCACCTACGACTTTCTCCGTGGGCCTCAATAACCTCTCCTCTCCCCGCGAAGCAAAAATATCTACCACCAATCCAAACTCGCCCTGCCCCATCCAGACCCTTAAGACAATAGTTACTGATGGTAAACCTGCGCTTACACCTCCCCGGTGGAACAACGCCGGCGTTATTAGGCTAGCGACCAAAATACGCCAACCCCACCCTATTCCATCCCATTGTTAGTCCCATCACCCCGGTGTCTCAACTACCTGGATGTAATTGCGCTGACTTTCTACTGCCCGCCGTTCGTTTCACGGGGACCGAAAGGTCACTGCCGAGAGTTCTTCCAGGCCGGAAGAAAACCGTAGACTTGCACCGTAGATTTAAAAGACCTAGCAATGCGCCAACAGTGCCCTGCTAAAGTCCCTCGCTGATGCATCAGATTTCCCAAGACAGCTGTCTCTGGCCTCCATTAAGCATACCTCCACCGTCATATGGGTACTATCACCAACCTCCGCTTACCAGCAACTTGACCCAAACACAAGGACCGTGCCCCATTCTACTAATGTCTCTTTTTTGACCACACCTACCCAGCCAGAAAAGGCTCTCTTCCTCCCCCCCTCTGGAACCGCCACCGCCACCCCTTTTCTTACCCAAATTCACTCCCGTTCTGCCCCCCTCCACACTGGTCCTCCCAGTACGTTGAGTTACCCCCATGCGAGCATAATGAAAGACGCCATATACTCTCGTTCTTCCTCACCTCCACCTTCTTCTGTCGTATCTCTTTCAACGACCACTAGAATAGAACTAATTCCATCTGCTTGCCCAGCTATCCCCATTACAATTAATACTCCACGCACCATCTCCCTATCTTCGCAACCCCACCACTCACCCCGCCTAGACGACAGCATACCCTTCTCTTTCGAGCTAATTAACTATAGTTCAATCCTAAATAAATTCGCTCACTTAAAAAGCTTTTCTGCGTCCTCCAACACGGATATAATCTTCATCACTGAGTCTTAGCTTATCGAGGATACACCTAATAGTGCGGAATACCAATCCTTTAGAGGTATTAGAAACAACCGCCTTGGGGGAGGTTGCCTCATTCATGTAAGGCAGGGCCTATCAGTCTCCGTTCTCACGCCTCCTACACTCGAACTGATCCAAGAATCGGCATGGCTCACCATAAAGGTGCCGTCCTGGGTTACCCATACTGCCTGTATCTATCGACCTCCAGCTCATACTGAAAGTGGGCTCCCCCTCTTAGCGGACGCTTTTGAATACCTTGCAACCCTCCCATCAATATCGGAAATCATTGCCGGAGACTTCAATCTCCCTGGCGCAACCTGGTCCACGATTATGGCTCCACCTGGCCTAACATCGTTAGTCTCCCATCTACATCTCGGGGGTTGGGTACAGCACGTAGCGTTACCCACCAGAAATAATATATCAGATCTCATCTTTGCACATACTGATCACCACACCTTGGTTCATGTCGGAAATAAATTTCCAGGGAGCCACCACAGGGTAGTTTACGGTAGAATCCATGTCCATGCCCCCCTCCCTAACCATCTCATTGACACAACTCGTCCACTCTATCCTAACTGGTAGCACTTTCCCTCGCTTGTACGCCAACTTGACTGGGGAAGCTTTTTTCCCAACGACTGACCCACAGACGGCTGCAGCTGAATTTTATCGCAACATGGCCAGCTGTATCTCGAAACTGACCATTACAAAAGGAAGGAACAAAAAATGATTTCAAAACTTGCCTCCCTAAAAGTCAAATATGCCAAGTTGCAAAGGCAATTTTCCTTGACACATGACTCTTCCAAGTTTATTCTTTTGCACCATCTGTCCGACACTATCTCTCGCCTAAGTAAATCTCTCCTTCAGAAAGAAGTTAGGGCACTAAGGCATAAAAATCACCCCACAATACTTTGAAAACTATATAACTTAAGATCCCGTGATTGCAAACCATTAGTGAGCTTCCTAGTTTTGCCTAATGGTGAGTCTGCGACAACCCCAAAAGACATAGCTAAGGCGTTCAATCAATATTCCGCCTCCTCCATGGCCCCAGTTGCAGTTAGCGACCCACCCGAACCACAGAATAGGAATAACTCCACCCTACTTCTGTGTCCTTTGATGTTAAGACTATTGAACGACATTTAACCAATTTCAAACCAGGGTCTTAACAAGGCCCTGGTGGCATTCCCCCCTTAGCTGTTCTTAGTTGTAGCCCTGACCTACCTTTGCTACTGCTCAACCTCTTCGCACTTTCAATTACCTCTGGTGTAGTTCTGGTCAACTGGAAACACTGTCATAACCCCCATCCATAAGAGGGAGTCTCTGCATGATTTGTCCAATTACCGCCTCATCAACCACACGCCTGTTATCTCCAGGGTTATGGAGAAGGTGGTAAAACGATCCATCGTGGACTACCTTTTAGCCTCCAACCTACTTAGCCCCAAACAGCACGGATTTCTCCAACCTCGTTCTTGCAGCACCTGTCGATTTGACTTCCTGAACTTCCTAACTAACCTAGCAAACAGGGTTTGGCATGCTCAGTCATCTACCTGGAAATAACTAAGATCTTTGACCGTGTCCCTCATCTGCACTTTTTATCCAAAGTAAGCTCCTTTGGCATCACCGATCCTCTTCTATCCTGGCTCTCTTCGTACCTAACGCAAATATCACAGGTGGCTTCCATTGACGGCATAACCTCCAATCCCAGACCTGTTACTGGTGGCGTCATACAGAGCAACGTACTCGGTCCCCTGCTATTCCTTATGTACATTAATTATGCACTAGATTCAATATCTCGCGGCGTCCCTTTCCTGTTTGCCGATGACGTAAAAATAGTTTACCCTCTTATGTCATATGAAGTTAGTACTGTGGTTAGAGATATTTGTGCCGATTTGTCTGCCTTAGACGACCGGTGTACCTCCTGGATGATGAGCTTCTCCACCGATAAGAGCGACATACTCACGTACAGGTGTAAACTACTCAAAGATTCAATTTTGCTACGTGGATCTCCTATTGCATGCAAACCCACCATCCGTGACCTTGTTCTGAACTACCCAGCCTCCTTTAATTTCTCAGAGCACGTAGTTATCCAGTCGGCTAAGGCTAGGAGAAATGTACGTCTGATGTTTTGCACAATAAAACCATCCGACAGCATCCTCAGCATTTATAAAACACACGTTCAACCACTCCCTGAGTATGGCACTTTCATATACTCCAGCATGTCAAAATCGGATAGGATCTCCATTGAAAGTATTCGGAGACGCTCCACTAAGCAAGTCATAGGTTGGTCGACGATTCTGAATTACAAGGAACGCTGTCTAGCCCTCAAACTCGCTTCGGCGACTGAAAATTAACCTGGCTTTTCTGCATAACCTGGTGAATAGGCGCTCCTTCTCCACCGATCCACCTATATTCTCCTCTGCCAACCCCTACCCTTTCCGTCATAGATCCCTAACCATCCACACGGAAACCGTCAAATCCTCTTTAAGGTCGCTTTTCTTTCTTGTTGTTTATGTCAATGTTTGGTACAAACTTCCCATTAGCATTCGGTGCATACGGAACCAATCCAGTTTTAAGACTGCCTTAAATACCTAAGTGTCACCGAGGTCCTTCAACTGACCAACACCCCTATCTCAGAAGAGCATGCCTTTGAGTCAGCCATCGATTTCTAACTACATACTTCACCCCCTCCTTTGCATAACACTCAATCCGAGGGCGCAAGAGAACCTAGTATACTAGCTTAATACGGACAAAACCGAAGACTAACCCTTGTCGATTGCTGAGTAAATGGAATAGTCGTAACCATTTTAAGGAGGGACCTACACTTTGCCCACCACTAGGCCCAACGCTTCCCAGCTGACAGACGCGCAAATACCATGGATATGTCTTCTTCGCGTTCCCATTCACTCTCATACTTCTTGGTACTACCCTGGTCACCCTACCACAAAAGTTCTTTATTATTTGCCAATCCTATGTCGGGCCGTTTTATTGAGAAATATCGTTCTTTGTGGAATTCATTGCCCCGTCAGTCTAACGCCACCTTCAAAAACGAAGTCCGGAAATTACCGACTGTTCAGACCATCATTCGCATAAACGACCCTTATCTATCAGAGAATCGGGCGTAAGAAGTTTGTTTAGAATTGTAACAGTTGCTACAGTAAAGTCTCCAAACCTGGATCTCAGCCAATAACACTAAATAACATTACGTCAGTTATAACAGAAGGATGCTGAATTCTATGGCAGCTATAACCGCGATTAACCCTCCTTATATCGGTCCTCTCACCCCGGATTTCTTTCCCCATAGATTTCTCTGCCTCTGATTTACTCTGCCAACATAAAGGATCCTGTATTTATGCTGGGTATTTCCGGAACTAGTTTCTCTTTTCGTAAACATTTCATCAGGGAACATATAAGAGGTTCCTTTTTCTCTTCCCACCCACTCGTCTTGCTCCCCAGTAACCAGCTAATGCGAACCAGGTTGACTCCTTTGTCTTAAGTACCCAGCCTAGATTCACTGATAAAAAAGGAAAATCTGTCCACGACTCACAGACGATGTGATTCACTTATACAACACAAAAGTCCACATTAGTAAGTTTCAAGCAGCACTCGTTAATGAAAGCAAGACAAGGCGTTGACGATGACGGAGACCTACGTACAGATCTGTGTTTTACGACATAAACCACCATCCTCCGTGCGCTTCGTTATCCACACTTTTGTTTCTTTAGTCCGTGCGAAAACCCAAATGACTGGGACAAGTTTGCTTCAGCATCACCGAACGTGGGAAAAAAAGACTACCCCCAGCAGTTGCGAAAAAAACCAACGCGGAAAATTAAGTTCAGGCAGAGGAACTATGGAAAGTGCCTATATGGGCTCAACCATTCCTCTGTTAGAAAAAAAGAAAATGAATCCTCTGCTGGATCAAGCTGACCTAAGCAACCAAAACATACTCGGGCTGAGAAGGAATGGGCCACCCTCTACAATGGATATGTATGCCATCAGCCCAGACGTGGCCCCTGTTTGGTAAATAAGCTTTTGGCTACTTTGATGGACGGTCTGGTGAAGTGGCCCATCGGACTATCACTTATGCTTCACCACCCCCCCTATTTTTAACAGCCCCTGTTCCCCCAACCGCACACCTGGTACATATGCTGACGTCTATAACAACTGCTGCCGTTCTTTCTTAGTTATTCATGCAAGCTTACTGAAACTACTAAGTGGTACAAGTTGCCATCGTCCTGTCCAAACACAAATTGGCGATCTCAATATTTTTATGCTTCTCCCTTCTTGTCTTTCTAAGATTTCTTGCAACAAATCCTGTCCTAGAATGCAGCCCATACTGCCGTCCGCGAGCCGTTCAGTTATGCCATTTTTTGGCAACTGGAAGTAGTAAACATAGGCGAAAGATCACATGATTAGTTATAATTGACTCCCTGTAGCATGTACACCGGGCCGGTAGACCAGAAGAGTTCCACACACAGAACAAGTAGTGACTTTATTCTCTAACCATTGCGCCGTTCGTCCTATCAGACCACTGTAATCTGCATCTGCGAAGACGTCGGAAAATGAATTAGAACGCGTTTCAAATAAGGACCATAAGGCACACGACTGACTGAGCCATATACTCTATAGGGTGAAAGCAGCCGATGTTTATTGCACACGTCCCGTCAACAGAAACTACCCCTGCGTGTTTCACGACAGTTGTCTTATCCCTGTAATCTTTGTAAGAAACTAACCGTTATCACTGTTCCAATTTTTGTTTACTCACCATAACACCAGCTGGAACAAATTCCAGACTGCTCCTATCTGTCCGACTTTTCTCCAGGCTCGCCAATGACCACAGATGCAATGCAAACTATCGCTGAAAGCTCCACTCCATCCTTTGCGCTGGCTGTCTATCCCCGTTAGGAAGCTGCTATCCTGCTATCTAGTACCTGGCCGCGCGACCCTGAGACAAGCCAAGCCAGGCTAATGACCGCCTCATCTCAGATGGACCATTACGATTGTCCAAACAGTTACTATCACTACTGAAATGCCGCGCAACCCCCAAACTCCAAACCCAAACCGACACAGAGCACCATAATCTCCCAAGGAAAACACAGGCCATTCATAGCAAGTGTATTTAGGATTGATTGTAAATTTTACACGTACCCGTTTAATTCCCGCCAGGCACCACAATCCGCTCCCAGTCGCATAATTCCAGTGACCATTTTTGTAAGTTCCATTGTCCCTCTGTCCACATATTTTTCATATATTTTCGTCCCGAAAATTGTCCGATGCAACCTTCAATGTTTCCTGCCGTTTTATTTTAAGCATTATTTCGACTATTGAATGTTGTTAATTAACATTCTCCATCCGCCTTACATGATATCCAGTGTGACTTCGACTCCTCTCCATCCCTTTATTACATCCATATTGATCTTTATCTTTACCATTTTACCCTCCTGATATTTGATAAACCCGGCCACCTGACAACACCCACCGTTTCTTCCAAGCCAAATTATGCGCCAGCGATGCGCCCCTCTGATGCGTTTAAACATGGATTAACTCGCAGTGCGCGACCCATAGTCGGCCTCAGAAAGTTTCGGCGGAGGATTATCTAGCTCTGATTTGAAGCCCGAAAACTCGTGGTTAGCCCATCTTATTGCAGGTTATGTTCACGGGAGCGCAGGAACTGCACATTTACGACTAAATGTTTGTTTAACGACATCCACTGCGCCATCCGTGTGTAAATTTGATCTTGCCTTGTGCAGGACTCTCGAGTTTCGAGAAATGCACCCATTATTATAATTATAATTATATGTCAGCGCCGTACCGTGGTACTAAGAAATACCTTAAAACCCCTGATTCCCAATAAAACGTGCTCAGTCGCGCCTAATGATATGTTCATTAATTCTGGTCTTAAACCTCTTGATGTCTCAAAGCGACTAAGAGACACAGAAATCAAAGTACAACAGATCGAGGACTTGCCATTGAAATTGTCCCTGTTAGCCAGCCTAATTGACCCTTCCAATGGCACTAAAGCCAGAAATCTGGCCGCCGTAGGAGGCTTCTTTGATTCCATATCTAAAGAAGCTCACAAACGTATTGCGAATGCAAAGAAAAGCATTGTCTTTAAAGTAACCGAACGCCTCCTGCGACCACTGGTCCAGTCTACCATTCTCAATGCTTGTAGTATGACCCACTACTCCTCTCTGTGCTCTCGGCTCCGGAAAAAATCTTCCAAGAATAACTGACCAATTTTATTACAATTTCGTGATGAACTTTCTACCAAGGAGTTTATAGCAAACAAGGCAAACGTTGCCAACTATACGCCTTATAAAAATTTCAAGATGTTCGTGGATAAAACTCCCCTCCAGTGACGGAAGTTTACCGCAGCTTCTCAAGTTGGCAAGATGTCGGCTGTATCTGGTGCTCCCCCTCTGACCAGTACGCTGCCAGTACAAGTTCCTCCTGATGGGCCAAATCCATAGCCATGGATTCAATTAACCTAACTTCTCACTGTGACAGTCTACATCGCCCTACCTCTCCGACTATCCCTTGCCCGCTGACCATTAGCGGACCAACATACAGATGGTGATTACTCAAAACCCTCAAAAACTACACCTTCAAGCAATTTGCACAACCGGCTACTGCCGTACTTGCGCCGCTCAATTTCCTGTCCAAGCCCTTCACCCCACAAATCCGTTGGTAGTCTCTCTGAGGATAAATCTATTGAGGATAGTGACACTCCACCTTCGCTTATACCCGGTGCGAAAGTGGTAATCCCTGGCCATCATCTCCGTTGGTCGCAGCCACTACCGGTAGATTTGGATGAAACTCACTCCCCTTCGCCCATCCAACCACCCGGTAAACATGCTCATCTAAATCTACCTACTCTGGCGCCCTAGGCTAGGAGCAATGACAGTATAACCATGCATTTGGTTGCCGTCTCACAAATGTCTCTTCAGGTTGATACCAGCCCCTTGGCATACACTCCATCCCAGATAAGCCCTCTAGCACTTCCTCGTCTTTCCGTCAAACAACAGCAGAGCATCTAGCCAAAATCAGTTGAACCCCACAAAAAGCACATACCAGTGACCTATGCAACTAACCGCAAAACCTCGCACTTCATTAGCCATCTCGTTAATGCAGTGGGTCAACCTGTTTGTACACCTCGACTGCCTGGCACTCTCGGCAAACTCAACTCGAGTAAGCCATCCCGGCACAAGCTCTGCCAAATCGGAAGGTCAGATAACCGCCGCTTAAGATCACGAGTTGATTGGTCCACTGTATTCATGCCTCCACTCTCCTTCGGTAACACAGTTGCCACATTCCAGTATGATAATATTGCCCCTCCATATTTAGGGTCTGCCCGTTATCCTCTGTACTTCCACCCACTTACCTGTTAACCCTATTTAGATGTATTGCCGCCACTCCAATGCCTCTTTCCTACTCTTTAACGCCCAAACCCTCACCCCAACTACCGGTGTCTTCTTAAATTTGCACCATTTACCCCTGGATCCCCCCAGGCTATCTGGCTAACTTTAGATAACTGTATTTCTCCCGTTGAGCTATAAACTATCATTAGACGACTTTCCCATCCCACTCTCGTTCAGCGCTTACCCCAATTGCCCCAGCTAGAAAGCACTACTCTCCTGAGCCCTGCTAATTCCACAAGCAATGCCTATCCCAAAAAATTCGTACGCATACCCGCTAACCGGCTTTTTCAGCGGCATTTTCAAAGCCCCCTCCCCACTAACTCTTAGATTGCCAGGTTCGCCGTGACAAGGTCGCAATCCGGCCACCTAACACTGTCCCATCCCCATTGGTACCACATCCCCCACACAGGCTTCCTCTGACAACCGACTCATTAACTCCCAAGTTTCTCCTATCACCTTGGCCTTCAGCCCACAAACCTCTTAACAAAGAAAGTCCCTCACTGGCCAGTATACCTAACTCTGCTGAATTTACTCCTTTATCACATCTATGCACTATCCGAAGCCCTAATGTATCGCTTAATTATTTAACCCCCGCCGAACCCACCTCTTGGATATCACGTGGACTTAAATATTCTAGTGAATTTTCCCCACTCCTCCTGAAATCTCGCTCAATGACTCATAAAGTAGGAAATCTAAGACTGTTAGCAGCTAAAAACTCTTACGATATTATCTTGATAACAGAGACCTTGCTAATAGGCCACAGCTCCACTCCGTCTTTTTCGTTGGAGGGTTACACGCGCTACCAAAACAATAGATCAAATCGTAGAGGAGGCGTTTGCCTGGCCTATGTGAAGCGGCCACACAAAGCTTCCGCTGTTGATCATCCACTTCCTGATTCTATCCCTGACACCCCTTGGCTTTTGATACAACTACCTGAGCTCCCAATTCATATAGGATGTGCATACTGACCACCAAACTGGAATAGTTCTGATATTTCCCGTCTCACTCAAGCCTTCGTTTATCTTTCGGGTCTCCCCTCCAGCCGTAAGATATTAGCAGGTGACTTCAATGCCCCTAAAATTTGTTGGTCCTCTTTATCCGTTCTACCTACCCTACTCGACTTGGTCTCTGAAACTGACGCTGAAGGATGGACTCTGCCTGTGACCACACCCGCAAGGTTCCATAATATCTTAGACCTATTTTTTACCCATAGCTCTCCTAATGTTAAGGTTTCAGTGCCAAAACCCTTCATTGGGAGTGACCACAGGATGATAATGTGTAGCTTCGCCCTCCGTAACAAACATTCCTCACCCACGTGTACCCACCATACTCTCTTCCTACATGTCGACTCGTTGGGACGAGATCCCTGACGCTCTGTGAACCATTGATTGTTCCAGCTTCTTTTTATCGCCTGACCCGCAGAGTGCGGCAGACGAACTTTACGCAAAACACCTATTCACTATTAATGGTCTGTCCACTCCGATCACTCAACAATCTCAAGAAATCCAGTAGGGTTTGTCAGTTCCAGACAAAAATTTTGAAGGTTCAAATAATCTTGAACAAAACAGGAGATTTCTCGCTCTTAATGTAAGTCAACCGCTTCTTATGGAGTCCGAATTAAGGTTAGAATCACAGGAAATGGTAGATCTTGCGTTGCTTAACCCAGTTCAGAAGACTTCCCACATTTTCAAAGCCCGCTCGTAGCCCAAATCGTCAATTATTCCAAACTTTATCATATCTAATGGCT
This sequence comes from Fasciolopsis buskii, assembly GCA_008360955.1. NCBI lineage: Eukaryota > Metazoa > Platyhelminthes > Trematoda > Plagiorchiida > Fasciolidae > Fasciolopsis > Fasciolopsis buskii. The sequence goes on from LUCM01005434.1 coordinate 115,064, forward strand.
TATGCATCGAGTCCCCTGTAGACATCGAGGAAGCATTCAATATGTATTACTCTTCGGCTCTCAATAATGACAATCGGACACACTCTGAAATCTACCCCATGTTAACTTTGGTGAGATTATCCTCCATCTCATTTGGCATTACTGGCATCATCACAGTGATGGAATATGCCCACAGGCCTGGCCCTGATGGCTTCCCACCAGTCCCTTCCTGTGCCGCTGGTCCAGATCTTCTGCTGCTCATTGTAAATATGTTCTCGCTCTCCATGTCTAATGCTACTTTTCCGTCACAAAGGAAACCTCCATTGTTGTTCCACACCACGAAAAGGGTCCCATTCTAGGCCCCACCTCGAGTACTGTTCGATTATTTTCCCGCATATGCCTAAAGTCAATTGAATTGCAGTCGAGAATGTGCAGCGGGCGTTCACTAGAAATCTCCTATGTCCTTCCTCTAGCCTAAACTACATGGTAAGATGCCAGCTGCTTGGACTTAAACCATTGTGGCTTCGTCGAGGCAACTTAAACCTTGCAATTTTCTTTAATCTTCAGTCTTTAATGCACACTACTACAAAAGTCATACACGACGCTGGTAGACTCCCGCATCCACTTCGTAGTAGATACTGCTGGTTAAGAATACCTCTGACTCGACTATCGATCAGGGTAAGATTCTTCGCAGTTGCTTGCTCTAAACTTTGGAACAAACTCCCTAGTTCCATGCCATCATGCCCAAATTTAATCCAGTTCAAAGCCCAGCTGGCAAAGCTACCGGATGTCCCGTTTTTGAGCAACATGACACAAGCTGACATCGGACTAGACGAGACTTACGAACATGGGTTAATGAGGTCATCATCTGGGATTCGGCTTCACCTCTTACTTCCTTATTTTCACCTATAATATAATGCGCTCTTTGGTCCACCTTGTAGTGCTGTACCCTCTCAATCAGTGGCTTCGGCAATTAACTCTTGAACTTCTCCCAATGTGGGCCGACGAAAATGTCAACGTGCTTCCTGACGGATCGATGCTCGCGTCACATTCCGTGATTTTAAACACCTTCAATCTGTGTACTCTCCGCTGCTCATGTCAACATATCCTCTTTTCTGGCTTGGCAGGGCTGAAGGGGTCGTTCTTGGTAGCCCCAAACATTCATTTACCCATAAAACTTCTGCCATAGCTGAATTCTAGTTACCACACTTTAAGGAATAGATGCACCGAGTTACAGGCATGTTGTTGCAATTTAATAATCCCCATAACCCCAATCTGGCACCAAAACCAGACTACTTCTCAGATACGTTTCAGATTTCGCACCCGGATTAGACGCGCTGCTACCGCTTCAGTCCTCGTAATGGCGATTCCAAATGTTCTATCCTGTCACTCCTGCTAGGAACCCGCCAGATAGAACTTGCGCTCGAGTTCTGGCTCTTTCAACGGAAACTATGCGGATTATGGCATTGGATATTTCAACTCACATTTTGCAATTGGATGAAACCCGATTACTACTGTCTCCGGAACTGCTTGAGCACCTCATATTCTCAAACCCTGCTGCTACCTAAGATCAAATGCTGCGACAACAAAAATGAGAGTATAGAGAACATTCTTGTCCAGTGTATTTAAGAAATGTTCTTACACAAAATCTCTTATCTGACGCACCGCCATCCGTATGTAAATATACTCACTACTCTTGGGAGTTCCATATCCGTGGCCTCGTAAATTTTTCCAGATAGTTTGAAAAGTCTTGACAGTCGTCCTCCTCCCTCAGCAGTTTTTGACCATTTGTTGTCGAATACGTGTCCTATGCAATTTGCCTGAATTTCCGCCTGGTTTTCACCAATCCTGTCCTACTTTTGTATTACCACTGCTTATCAACCCCTCAGCTCTACCTTTCCCCTCAATACGTAACGCTCTTGTCATTTTGGGACCCCGGCCATATCTCGACATCCGCCTTTAAGCTCTGTCCATGTTTTGCGCCAGCAATGAGCAAATTTAGTGAACTTAAACAGGAAATGACTGGAGTCCGGTGCTTGCAGACAGTCCCGGATAATTCTGTGCGATATTGAAAAATCAGTTTTCTATTTTTCATTTTCACTGGCATACTTGTAATTTCCCCATTGCCTTCCAGCATCTCATTTCAATTTCCAGTGGATTTCAAGGTTGCCCCCAATCACTTATCCCTTTCGATTTCTATTATTTGCATTTCTTGAGCATCATCCATGAAAAAATTTAACCTTTCGAAGCGCACGCCCGTCGCAAATAGAGAAATATACATTATTAATAGTGCCTAATGCGTATTTCTCTCTCCTACAAGCCGCCTTAGTTAGGATTACTGATATATTTAATTGTACGGCCTCAAAATGTCGGCTCTTTTCTGTATTCGTGTGCGTAGATTTATAAGATCTGTCGACATGCCCCTCTATTTAGGCGAGCCAAATAAACGAATTCGCTAAAAGCACCAGTCACAACCCCGATATTTTCTCAATGCAATACACACAGCTGTATTTCTTACTAAGATTTTCGCATAATTGCTAGTTTCCTAATCAGCAGCTGTATGTAAGGCCGTACCGCGGCATGTTTAAATTTGATTGAACGCTGGCAAATGCCATTTAGTAAAACTGACACGGTTTCGGCTCCTCTGGGATTAACCAACCCGGAAAACCCGACGCCTGGCTCGTCCTACCTAGACCATGTCAGCCTTTTCCCCTTCTACTCCCACATACACCGGCGTTATCACAAAGGTGTAAAGCGTGGATAGATCCAGCGCTCTTTCCGGGGCACATCGGGCGGGAGGCTCGGCTGCAGCGATGTGAGGGTGCAGCTAGTTTGACGGATCAGGCCGTCTGCGTTCACCTCTCAGCCACGTTCTTCAGTTCGGGTGGCCTGCACTCCGTCGGCCTCACCCAGTAGAAATGTTGTGGCAATTAGCCCACTAGTCCCGGAGTTCACGTGAACCCTTTTGCTCTGGCTTTCTCTTGCTCCTCTCCAGAGTTACTTTATCCGAACCCTATAAATTGAACTCACGTGAGAAACGGTTTGGCGTTTGATATGAGCCGACTCTCTGCATTTATAACAACATTATTCTTCAAAATGGCTGAGGACCACCATTTCCCATGAACCTTCATTCTGGTCTGCCAAATTTGGCAACCGGCTGCCGCTTCTTGTAACTGTCCCCTGAAGGAGTTCAGATTTTGCTTCACTTGAGTCCGGCTCTCCTCTACTTTTTCCAACTGCACCTCCACCAGTTTGTCAGCCGAAATTCACGAAACCAAAATTATCCAAAACTAACCTCATGGATCAAACATACGGTTACACAAATTGTATTCCGTTCCGCCATCCCCAATTGCTCACCAAACAATGCCCCAATATTCGGCCGTTTTTGCTGCTGGTGTCTGTTCAATATACTGCTTAACTAAACTGTGCATTCCGCTAGAAACGGCCTCTGAAAACCCGCTTTTTGATTTATTGCTTTTTTTCTCGCCACGCGTTATCCATTCTGTCAGGTCCAATTAATATTTATCACCGCCATTCAGGAATCTTCCTTCCTAAATGGTGGCGTTATCGATTGGCCTCGGTTTACTGCACGCATGTGGCGGTCTAGGAGGTGCGCAATGAACGCCAGGCGGTACTGACGAGTGGTCCCTGTCTGACGCAAATCTCGCGCGCGACATTCCGTTACCATTTGTGCTCTTGCCATATTAGTATGACGTCGATTATATACATCTTGAGGCTGTCCTCTGCTGTAGTTCATCTGACTAGATATGCGTGCGTCAACGCAGCAAACGTTTACGATTGGCGAAGGTCCCGATACCGACAAGGGACGAAGTGTTAATTTGACTTCGTTTGAATATTTTTACTCATTGCCGTTTCTTATGCGGGTGACTGGCAGCCTCAAACTAATTTTCACTATGTTTACTGAGCACTATCCAAAACGGAGTGCAACGAGCCACACGTTGCAGCTGTGCCTCCCTTCATTTAAAATGTTCATTACTGAAATTTTGCTCGTTTTTGTTTTTGCGATTGCTTCCGGTCGCGCCTTGTTTGAAACCTGAACCGGATGTTAGTTCTATAGATATGGAATTGACTAGCGTGGTGTATGTTATCCATAATTTTCGCTTCTACCATTGTTCAGCAGGTGTTTGTTATTTTCATCCTAGGTCATAAACTGCGCTGATCCTCGGGATGATTTGATGTCATTCGCAAGCTACTCGGTTGAGCTGGAGGCTAGAAACTGTTCTGTTGCTTTCGAACTACCTATCTGTGCTGCTCTCAGACGTAAATGAAAATGTTGGTGAAGATTAGCTCACGCAGGCATTATGCATGGATATCAACCAAGACTTTCACTCTCAGAGATCCCCTTGACGGTCCAAATCATGCTTTAAATTTTCTGTAATCGGCCAGTGGCACCATCGGGTAAGGTTAAATCCGATCTACGGTGATTTTGTTACAGTATTTATAATGTGGCTGTTGGAAACCGTGGTTTGGTTTCCGCCAGGGACTTTGAGTGCTCCTATTCTATCAAGACTGCTGCAATCTGTGGTAAACTTTCGCGATATCTTGACACGATTACCTGCACTAGTCCTGAGCGTGTTCACCAAAGTACTTTCAAGTAGTCGACACAGAAAATGTTTTGCTTCAACCACGCAGTAACAGCAGGTGGGTGTCTGTTGCAACTGCTCATGTAATAACGTTGCTCTGGTGCCAAGATTGTTTCCAAGGGCCTTAGCACTTGGAGCTGAAAGCTGCATTCAGCGTTCCTTGGCTAATATGAGGATCACATCAGGAGAATCTATACGAGTAGTCCCTGAAAAGTTGATGTTTCCGCGTAAAATTTTGCATACGCTTCTCTAGACATCTAAAAGTATACTTCGAGGTGGTGTATGTACACGTTGATGCATATATAACGCTCCTGAATTGTGCATCAGTAAATGGAACTCTTGCTTGCAGGTCCAGCTGCGCACTGATGGCGTGTCAACATTATGATCTTCCATATATTTGGTGCTCATTCCTAGTCAAAAATAGGCACCAGGGTCTCTTATAATTTTTCGTAGATTTTCACCGTAGCCTTTTTAAGCCAAAGACAACTTCGTTTCTCCTGGCGATTTTTTGGGTGCATTTGAGACTCCCAGCGGAAGATATTCTTCCTGAAGATGGAATGCGGTTTAGAGTTCCTCCTTCCAAGGTCACCAACTATGCTCCGGCGAAAGCCATGATAAACCAAACACAGCAACAGGGGGTTTTACTGTTTTCGTTGATTCAGTGTCAAGAGGCGCCTAACCTCCTCGTGGAGCGCTGGAGAAAAATGAACACTTGATGGTTTCGTTGCGAAAGGGCAATACCAATATTCTTGTGGAACACTTCCGTTTGTCATTGTTTCTATTATTGTGATGGAGGGCCTACCCCTGAATACATGCATATGATTTCTTTGGGCACTGCCAAGCTCGCACATGGCATATTAGTGAGAGCCTGCCGCTCAGTGTAGCGTGCAGAGTTCGTTTAAAGGACAACTTGAATGTCGAAGGTACATTCATGCAAATTTACAGGAATGTGGGTACTTTGGCGGACATAAATTACTGGCAAGCTGTTGAATACCTGCAGTTTTTATTTTCCATTGGGCAGGGTGCAAGGAAAAATGTGTTCCGATAAAACACCGCAAACTTTTTCTCACGTTTTCTATTTCTTTATACCATTGTGCGATAATAGTCCGTGGGCCAAGTAAATCGATTTTGTGCTATGTCCCACCCGGATGACGAATAAGAAACTCATCTTCTTAAACGGGGAGCGTTTTCAGTTACGAATTCCTAATTTCTAGTCCCGTAAGCAATGGCTTGAAAGAATATGCTAGTCCGGATGCGTTTCCTGCTTCTCCGCACGAGTCATACGTTTACGTAATTCGCCGAAGTGCCAACAGTAAACGAATTGTGGCAGAGCAGATTATCGGGTGAATAATCAATAGACCGACTGCGGCTGGCTTAAAGGCTGCCGTCCCATTTTTGGGTGACTGTTTGTCTCGCTCGAGAAGCACAACGCCTTCGATCAAAAGGGTCACTGAATTGAGCGATGGGAAAACCAATGGAAATTCACACGAAAACCCGGACTTTATCGGCTACCAACGAGGTGTTATCCTTGATTTAGAAAGCTACGATATTGTTTGCCGATGTCGCACACAAACGCCGGGTCTACTTCTGACCCCAGTACTATCGGTGGTTTTCTGTGCAACTCAGTACTTATAACTACAGAGTAGGCGCTATTACCAGACCCGTGCATAAGTTTAAAGTCAAGCATCGCCAGTGGAATGCAGAAGGAAGTTCGCAGCATCCCGATTCATTTCACTGATAGATTCCATCACGGAAGGTTAGGACAGACTACGAATATTTGGAAGCAAAAGAGTCCCACTGAATTCGAGGAAACCTGAGATATCGACAAGGAGCTCATCGCAGTGGTGGACCTCGGGTAACATTCCGGGGATATTACATAACGTAAATGCAAAGGTAGGAAGCATTTAAGTTTATCGCACAATGGCAAGCGTACAGTAAGATTGATCTCCGTCCATAGCTGCGCTCCCGCCGAAAACTTCCGCAAAGTGGGCCGCACAGCGCATCGGGGAAATGCACAGGCAAGTGAACGCTTTCACACGTGTCGCCAGAGGGTAATTTTGTATTCCTTGTAATCTGCAGTGTCAAAGCTCCGTAATGACCGAACGTTTGGGTGTTGGTCCAGGTGAAGTCGATCGGCAGTTCACAGTGCAAATCGCGAAAAACTTCCCACGTTTTGGATAGCACTTCGAAACCTCAAAGCAACGCGCAGCCCGAATTGATACGAGGCTCAAGAATGAACGAGACTGCTCCGGAAATTCTACGGTACTGCTCATGAGCTTGAAATTATGTACACAGGAATCATACACTTAACAGTAAGTCTCAGTCAGTATGCAGCCAAACGTTAGTCAAAAACGGGACGAAATCTGCCAGAAAATGAACACTCGATGGAGAAGAATCAACAAAAGGTGCCTATCCCGTGGTTCGATGAAATACAAGAGATTCTGCAGGCTTGATCATGCCCAACAACACTTGCATGAGCGTGACAAACAAAAATCACTATAATAGAACGGAACATCTGCAGTCGACCAACGTGAGCGACAAAACGCAAGTGGGCTGTAACAAAACAAGCCAACCCAAGCAAAGTGACCTATGACTGCACCAAGTAATCCCAAGTAAAATGCACAGGGACGAGGCAAAGCAGGATAATACATCAAACCGAAAATAAAACCACCAAAATCAGTGTCATTACGAACGAGTTGGGCGGGTGGAGTCAGGTGTGGAGAGAGGAATGAAAGGAAGAAATGGGAATTTTCATAAAATCTGAATGTGTCGAAGATTTGTTTTTTCCGTAGACATGCGTTACGGAAATTTTTCTCCCAGGTCTCTTAACACTGTTCAAAATCATTTACTACGGGGACTTACGTTCGTGATCAATGGAGTCATCTTAAACAATTTTTCTTTCGCATGGTCATTGTTACAATGACTCTCCGGGACCCGGCCACAGATGAATGAACCCAAGATGGTGGCCAAAGCGGCGGACAAATGAAAGGATTTCCTGCTGATAACTGGCCGATCCAGAATGTTCATTCGGGAAGCAAACTCATTGATCCTTCCGATCCGTTTCATTCTAAGATCCAGCCACCTAATTAGCTTACCCTGTTTATTCGTCTGCGAGGATGAATTGTGGGACCCAGATATCTTGAAACATTAAATGTTTAAGGTAATATCCGCTGTTTTGTAGCAGTTCCGTCAACTTCATTGTATGCATTTGACGGCATCCTACCCACCGAACTGACCAATCCACTAATTGAAACGAAAATCGCTGGTATCCCTGCCAAATATGGCCCGTTTGTGTTGCTTCCCGTACATCGCTGCCTTCTCTAACGATAAGCCACTGACGCAGAAGGATTACGGTACTGGACCAAACGGGTGAAACGCCGTCCTGTTCGATAACGTCATTCTCAGCCAACTACAAAAGGGCCACATCTTTCTATCTCCTTCAGGTCTGGTAACAAGGCTTGCGGGACGGGCCAAAGTGTCCGGTTTTGCGCCCGGCCGGATTGCACTATTCCACTGTGATTTGCCCACTGAAGAGCCCTCTTATACCTGGTATTTGGCTGGGGGATTTTAATGGTACAGCGGAGCCCAATTTCAGGATATTTAGAGGCTTATGATGCGAAAAAGGATAAGAGCTCAAACGCGCGCGAAGAGGCAACAGAGACACTTGGAGCATTCTTTAGGTCAGATGGAAGACAGTGTCCCGTAGGATGGAGATAAATGGGAGAGAGTATGAATGTTCATGCAAGCTGAGGAAGAATTGGGTTATTTCGGTGGGGTTGAGGGGGGATCAGTATATGATGGGGTATATGGGTGGTCAGGCCTCGTGTGAGCAACATACAAAATGCTCCGAGATAAGGGCCCACACCACTTATTCCACCGCCTGTTCCCTGCGTTGATTACTCTGTGAGAAAGAAAAATGCTGCCATGTCAACCTCACCTTCTGGGAGATCGGCTTAAGCCTATGGTGCTTTATCGCCTGGTTGCTAACGCAAATGCTTGTTTTTTTACTATGGCAATTTGACAGCCTAGGTGTCGCAGCCAAGTTCAATAGGACCATCCGGAGATTAAGTGGATGATTCAACCAACGGTCCTTCGTCTATTGTCCTGCCACGTGCCTCTTGATCCACAGATCAACCCTATTCAATGGTCTTTGGCTTTCGGAAGATAGTCCACCCACGTTGGCCTCATGGATGACAGCTTCCTGCGCCTTCGGTTGGAGGAACTTGTGCCACCTCTCCATTAACCGGTCAAACTTTGGCTAGTCGTTCCCCTTAGTGAAGTAGTAGACCTGCGGGAACCCAATGGACTAACACCTAATTTAAAAGAGCAGCTCCCTATTGAGTTTCGGTCACAGATCAATAAGGCAGTATGCAGTCCTGTTCCAAATTCATCTGTGATGACAGGGGCGATGTGAATGCTATCGTTTCAAGCGCGGCGTTACCCCCCGGTCAATCGTAACCTATATTCACAGATTCACCGCCTAGCCTAAAACTTGAACTGCAACAGCCCTCTCCACCCTATCCAGTATTGTGAATTCCTAGGCGATACAAGGACCACCTCATTTTCCATGCTCTGAAGTGGGCGATGTGCAAGTGCTTGGCAATATGCGGGTCCCTCAAGTATGTAGGGGAAGAGGCTTGCTACAGGAACAAGCAATACCCATCGTTAAGGATTTGGTAGGTTTCAAGACCGAAATGTACAAAGTTTGTGGGCGGGATATCGCAGCTGTGGAACGTCACTACACAACACTGACGTTTACATATAAAGCAATTCAAGCCGCTATACAAGCATCAAAGAATGCTCAAAGGAATGAACTCAGGTAGGAATTGGGAAGCCAAACAGGACTAAGATGGGACCACACAAATGAACAAAATGAACGGCAACGGAGGCGGATATAGTTGTTTGACATTTTCAGTCCAATCGTGCAGGGCCAAGGGAGCACGTAACAACCTCGGACACGGCAAAATTGCAAATTACCTGACAAAAATTTGGAGGATTGGTTGCTTTGCGAGACAAAGGCTAACCTCAAAGCCTGCTTCAACAACCTGAGGGCCAAAGGCGCTCTTTTGAAAATCGTGAGAAATTTGAGAGTAGTTGCGGAGGAACCCAAGCAACAATAATAAGAAAGCGAATCTGCTACTTCTCTGATAATCTTTAGATAAGGGACACAGGGGTCTGGCAACGTACAAGCAGTCAAAGTGTCCCATGCAGCTGGTGAAGGTCGATGAAGATTAAGCGAGTGAGGAGCCCGTGTTCCTAAAGGCGGGCAAGACTGAAGGATCTGACGGGCCGTGCCCAGCCAAAGCTCAAGTGTCTGCACAGCTCAAAATTGCAAAAGAAGCAAACATATTTGGTGAAGGGAGATGAAACTGGAGGTGGGGGATATATTGTTCTCGATAATTACATCATTTCGATCCGGGTGGATATTGGAACAGAGTGGCACAAAGGAGTAAAAAAGAAAGAAGGATGGTTGTCAATCCAGATGGCGTCTTCCTGAGCAGTGGTTTAATGGCAAGTATTTAATTCGGGTATAAATTAGCATTCCTTCTGGAAAAGTTCCACGATAAATCCACTTCTCCGTCAAGTGCTAAACCCCGGCCGGTTGGGAAATCAACGCCGGCTTTGCAATTCGTCCAATTCCGGTTGCGCTGCCCTAAAGTGTAAAGTGAACCGAGAGGAAGGCGATCGAATCCGTAATTCATCAACGGGAAAACATTCGGGCCGTCCAGTCTAATATCTGGGATGTCACGAAAAATGTAATGGATGCCCGAGGAAGTAAGCGTAGAGAGAAGACGTAGTTGAACGAGGCGATGGCGTGCAGAAGTTATAGAATCGAGGCAAACATGGAGCATGTACATGGGTTCACACGATAGAGGACCATTTAGTTGAATGAAATGGAAGTTGAGCACTGAAGCATGAGAACCTTGGTCTGCAGCATCAAAGGCTGTTGAGCCCTCCGCCAGACGTGTGCCGCCATCGTGGCTGCATAACGCAAGCCAATCGAGGTTAGCAGATTTGCTGGTACCTACACAGCGCAATAAACTCAATACAAGATAGGCATAATTAAAAGTTAAAAGATTAAATAAATTACTAAGCGTTAAGAATGATGGAAAGAAGCTCCTCCGGGATGTTCTTATTACGCTGCTTCTGATATCTCAGGGAGAGTGATGCCTTTACCAGGCTGATGGAGGTTGAGATAGCTCTGGGATTAGATCGGTGCCCAGAAGGAAATTAATTCTCGCTTCGGTATGCCTCAGGCTTTGCGATGGCGATATGATGCCAATCAGACCTGAACACATGAAAAGGAGAAGTTCACGCCCAAAATAAAAATCGTGAGAGGGCCGCAGAAATGACTACCAGCATTCAAAAATAACTCGTTAATAGACTAAAAGCATAAAAGCTGCTGATTTTGTCGCCCTGCATTAGCACCGTAATACAGTACCCCGCAAAATGATGTGCTCAGGTTCCAAAACTAACCAAATCCGGTGTGGGCTTTGACGATCCCTAATAAAGCCATCACACAAAAGATGGAAGTGGTCAGATAAAGAGAGGCACTAGGGCACAAAATATAGTAAAACAAGAAGGACGGAAATTGGGACAAAATCAGAAAGCGTGAAAACCTGAAGGGAAGCCACGGTGGGAGGTGGAAAAAAAGGGAAAAAGTAAATGAAATGACAGTAGCAGTGACTAGAGAATTTAAGAAATATTTAGATAATTGAATTAGAATAAAGCGGTGATAATGAGAACAAAAAATCATGAGTAGTTATAAGAAAACGTAATGAGCTGTGATGTAGTACTACCTCCTGGAAGAAACCGGGTCTATTACTGACTAGCTTATGCCAACTCAGAGGTACTTTACGACCGCCATTTGGGAACAAGTACGGTGCCTCAGCCTGCACCGAACTATTTCCTGCTCGGATATCTCTGCACTAGGAATATGTTTTGGGTTTCCTGTTGATAGATATGAATTATTAGGGGTCGGTCAAGGCCAAGGATGGCGATGGGGTTGTCGTTATGGGGAAGTGTCAAACAAGTCCGGTTAAAATTTGTGTTCACATGTAGACGACTGCATAACAATAGCCGGATGACCGATTGGCCGGTTTAAATCAATATGACGGAAAGAACGATAGAACGAATAACCTCTGGTTGTCACTGTTGTGGCGCAAAAGGGTCTGATGAGAATGTGGGCGAGAAACTGGATGACGTATTTGATTGACACAAGCGTCCTGGAAACCGCTCTAACGCGGTCTGATGGCGTTCTTCATGAAAGCCACGGTGGTGAAAACTGGACAGGGAGCGACTGCGATCAGAGAACATTTTGGTGCTCAGATGAACCATACTGTATAGAAAAAGGTCGACTCGAAGCGCGTGGCGATAAAAGCATCGAAATAACAAGCACATAGGTCAAGCGAGAGCAAAGATTGATAGATGTGGTAGCACTAGCCGGGGTTAGCAGTGGAAGGGGTCCCAAGTGCGATTTTTGTCTTTTTTTTTGTACAGGCACCGGGCCCAAGGGATATGCAGCATCCAAATTACATGAGAACTTGAAAGTTCTTTCAGCCGAGAAAGCCGAGCTCAGTTTTAATCCCCGGAAATTTCCTTGAAGGCGTCTTGGCTCGCGACATAGAATAATTTTCCAGATGGATTATTCAAAGGAAAAAGTATTCTGTAGGTAAAATAGTTCCCACACATCATCTGTGCCTCGGAGCCCAAATAAATTTGAGAGTGTCCACGAGGATTTTCAAGGACGGAACCGCAATTGATAGGTGCACAAGCCTCTGTAATTTTGGACTAAATATTGGGAACAGTTCGTCTCTGATTCATGTTGTCTTTAACCGGTAAGTTTTCGTGTCGATGTGTCGCCGTGCGTGTAAATCTTTAGAATGTCAGAAAAGCACGAAGTGCTGTTACGGTGTTCAGACAGCCTATTGAGTCCATATGACTCCGTCCGTGCTGATGGATATTCTGAAGTGTAACGGGGCTTCCAGTTTCTTAGCCCCTTTCGACAGACAAACCAATACAAGCTTGACAATCGGCTGGATTATTAGGCGGATTTTCATAACAAACACAGAAAGAAAAAGCCCATGGTCGGCCCGTCAAAAACAACTTGGAGGCCACGTATGTGGGAGTACAAAAGAGACGCCTGTGGGATCGGAGTGGCAAAACGATGGAAATTCTCGAAATGTTTACTGTCGGTACGCCCCTAACCAAATATCCAGATCTAATCGAATCCATTTCTCTGCCCGATTGACAGCGTTTGCGCCACTAGGTTTGCACATGTGATGCGACGGGTCTGAATTACACCGGATGAAGGACAAATGTTTGAGCAACCAAAAATAATCACCCATTGAAATAATAGTTTTTGTCTGGGCAATTTTTGGACCGCTGTACAAAAGTACGAAAGTAATGTCTTTATGAAACTGACGCCATCAGATGATGACAAAATAGAAAAGTGAAAGTGAATTTCAGTATGCATCAGTCGGCTGAAACTGGGTGTTTCTGGAGGACCAACTAGCACCAGGGTTAACGCAAAATAATGAGCGTTATGGTAACGGGGAGACTGAGATGCACTAATTTTGGGAGTTAGCGCGTAATTTAGTCATTCAGAGGACAAAAATGCCGATTAATTGTCCCTGTGATCGAACAGTGAGGTAATGACTGTGGCACAAAGAACGACCTTATGGGTGGTGTCTTGTACGCAGAATTAATTAATCTTGGGATCTCCATCCGTGATGCTAAATGAGATGAAACTATATCAACTGTGGAACAAAAGAACACTTTAGTAGTAACGTTTCAGCTGCCAATTCAGATAACAGTGGTTTCAGTTTATGGAGGGGGTAGTTAGAGTGGCACAGAAGGCTTCTCAGGGAGCTGTCATCGAAGAAGCGACTGCAGTGCTCGTAAACGCAAGTTTCTCAGAGGCCTCGGGATCGGGTTATGGCGTGGGGATAAGTGACATCTGGCACAAGAAGCCGGCGACGCCAAGGGTAGTTGACAATTCACGAAGAACTTGCTGCACGCTGATAGCGGCGAGGCTGGAAACCTTAGGTTTTGACGGAATGAAGCAGAATATTATTTGTTGTACGGAATCCCGCATTGCTCCCTAATGAACTGACAATCTTAACAGTTCGTTTAAGAAACTTTCAGCAATTAATCCAGCCATCAGCCGGGAACAAATGAAGCTGAGTCGGCGGCTCTTTGTAGCAGCTGTCATGAAGCCGGCCGTACACGTCTGTCGGGGAGTGAAAATATCGCTCGACCAGTGCTGCGCTATTCGTCGTCTTTAACCGGCTAGGTTGCTAGTGTGGTATTGTTATTAGAGTAGTAACCCTTTTCTCTTGCGAAAAAATGGCTAAAGATTTCTGAAAATCAAATTCTTCCTCCAAATGTCACAGTTAACTCTTAAATACTTTGTTCAAATATTGACTGTTATGCCTCAAGCTCTCAAGTGACCATGCGTCAAACGGTTTTATAGTATACATTACAAATTCCGTCGGTCTGCCTATCTGTTTCATGAGCTACTTCACGTATTGGTCCATCCATATTTTTTTCCTGAACACATTTTCAGTTCCTGGAAACGTTTTGGTATCCACCTGGAAGTTATCCATCTTACGCGGCGCGTTTTCGCAATTCCAAATGTTTAAGGTGTACTGCGACCCCCACCTCTGCTTGCTCCAGCGGAATCTGGAGGGCTTTTGCTCTATGACGTTGTACCAGAAAGGCCTTGCAGACCCCGTTTCTCACTAGACCATGCTCATTCCCGCTTATGGATGCATTCCGTGGGACTGGTACCAGGGCCGTGAATATTTCAAAGAGGCCAAGAAACCTAAACAACAAAGTCAAACGGATTAAAATGTTTTATTGAAATCTCCGTTAATTACCCTAATTAGTATATTCACTGGTTACACCACCAGAAATCTAACTGCTCCGGCGCTTTTTCCTGTCTCCGTAGATAAGAAAGTCCACAAACTCATTGTGAATACAACGAAGTTTGTTGTTGTCAACGTGCTCGAAAAACGCCCTTCACCAGTGGATCAATTTTTGCCATGCTTAACGGATGTAGTACAACCCACCACCCTAGCCTGTGATCTGGGCGCCGGAACAAATCACCAAACAACTGCTCCGTTTCATTCCAGTATCAAGATGGAGAATAAGCCAGGAAGTTTATGAGCAAAACAGCAAGCATTTGCAACCAAAGACCGTATAACAATACCAGGGTCTCCCCCGATGAAACTCTTTCCCAGCAGGTACTATGCTTACAGAAATTTACAACAGCCTCTCAAGTTGCTGCCCCAGATCTCCCCTCGCACAGTAACAAGCTACTGGTACAGGATAATACCGATGGATTAAAATTAGAGCCCACCATCTAAGCTCCAAACAGTCTACCCAATCCCTGTGATGATCCACACCGCAACGCCTCTGCCACCATCTTGGGTGCGGTAAGCACTACCTAACTGAACCTACGTCTACAAAGAGTGCGACCTCTTCCTCACCTAAGTCGCTCACCTTCCTGTTCAAATACTTGATCGTACAATACTATTACTGTTCCATGTGAGGATGAGTACACCGGCAGCAATGACTCAATTTCGCATACTTCTGCTGCATGCCCGGAAAGGCCAAAATTTTATCCTTGTCGGTCCCAGCCAATATTGGTAGACTTGGATGCATTAAACTCCCTCCACCTCTCTATAAACGTACTTAATTGAATTCGCAAAATGCAGCGCAGTAACCTGGCAGCACAGGCACTATAGCCACACAGGCGATTGCCGTCGCACCTCAGAATTCAGACTTACATACCATCAAAAATAAGCTTTCAAAAATTTCCGTTTCCTGTCCTGCACCAGAAGAGCGATACAGTTGAGATCGATTCAAGCCCTTAGGGAAAGCATCTCATTTACTCATCCAATTAACCACTCTGCCCCACACATTAATAGCACCCGGCAATCCAGAAACCAAACTTTGCCATACCCTAAGGGTTTCTGGCACCCGCGGCATAGAATTCGGGCAAGCTATCTCAGAATAAGCTTTTGCAAGCTGAATATTCCTCAGACACACGGCCGCCAGCCAACCGTCACTTGAAATCACTCCAAGAGACTGGCTCTATGTTCTCATATTTTTGCTACTTTTCGGGAACCCAGTTGCAAGTTACTGATAGGATACTAATGCTCCTCCACCTTTGAAGTCGGCTGTCAACCTACATTCCTCAACCAGCCTACAAAGCCACCTTCTCACGATGCATTCTCACTCTCATGCATTTTTCAGGCCAACAAACCCGCACACTGATCCCGACTAACTTAGGGAAACAAGCTTGCAAGACAGCTCAGCTTCCTTCCACGCTGCCTGACAAACTCTGTCTGCCCACAAGTTTTTATCTGATCCTGCGCCTACCACAAGATTTTGTCTCAACTCCAGCGCAGGCCCCAAATGCCCTACCTGTCAACCACATTTTTCTCAATCCAGCACTTCCTGAAAATAGCTCCCGCCTCAACAGACATGCCCGTGTACTTGAATGCCGGCTTTTCCTGGGGCATTGTCCAAAGCCACAGCATTCCCCTAGATTAAAAGTTCCCCATTAACGGTGCCAAAAGTGGCCCACTCTAAAAGGCTCCAACCCAGTGGAACCAAATTCTCCTTATCGGAATCCTCCTCTTTCTTCCTCCCGAATATTCTCCTTCGCCCGGCACTCCTATCTCCAAATTCCCTAAATCTGAGAGTCCTACGGCAACCAGCGCATTCAACTCCCCCAGATTTATGTCTTCACCACAGCTGTGCACTCTCCGAACCCTGATGCACATGGTGACTATCTGGCTACCAAGGAAATTTGTGGTGAGTTCGTTCTAATTCTACCAAACTCCCAATTTCTGACTTGCGAAGTTATCTCTCGCGGGTCCCAAACTCTTACAACTCAATAGTTTCGCTTGTACCGAGAAGGTTGTTAGTCTCCTTAGTAGGCATGGATTTGCAATTATTGTCGTCGGCTGTTTCGCCAACCGAGCTTTGGCTTGCCTTGTTTTTGTGATCCTTTTCAGATTATGGCATGCGTGAGCCACATCAAATGGCATGGTCCCGCGGTCAGCGCGATATATGCTGCAGTGCCACATCCCCTAATTTACCGTCGTCTATGCAGCATATTTTGTGTGGCTAAAGTTATTAGTGACCAATTTACTTCCTTCAAACGAATTACCCGTTGCTTCTCCAACATTTAAGCTCATCAAATTTACTGAATATTTTGCTCTCAGGTATTGGAGTAACAAGAAGTTGAGACACGTTAAAATGATGATGAAACAGGTAATTGTAGGTAAAATACCTGCACCGCCTGATTACATAACAGCAGGAGAAACGGATTACTTTATTAGCCGCTATTAAAGACGGTTATCGTTGGTCGATTGCAGTCATCATTCGGCTATATCTCTGGTTGATGTTGACGTTTTCAGTGCTCGGTTGTCTGAATAGTTGAATGGGTTGGTTTCAAAGTAACAACGATTCCATTAAAATAAAGATCCATTGCATTTCAGCGCCTCAAAATGAGCCGTATTCCGTGCAAGATTTCTGTTTTGTTTGTAAGAAATAAGAAACCAGGCCATTTAACGGAGGAAACGCTTTATACAAGTATTTTGGTGCAGATCCAACATATCAGGAAGATGCGCCCATCGGCAAAGATATCACAATGTTTTGTGGCTTGGGAAATACGAAAAATGGAAGTTCTTATTTTTTCGAGGAGGTTTTTGGGAACGCGACCCCGAGCCTAGTCATTAGAGTTTCTAATGGAATGTAAATTGACTTCGGTTCAGGATAATGCCTACAAAGAGTTTTGGTGGGCATCCTGGCAATCGCTCACGGTGTTATCGAAATGTTATTTTACGATCACAGTCTCAACGAAACAATTGTGGCTAATTTTGAGCCCTACTGTCTAAGCACAATTGGGGGAATCTTCGGAACGACTTCGTGGTGGCAACTGAAAGCCCATAGATGTGCAAAAATTTACGCAGCTCAATGCTGTATAGGTGGCGGGCCTATCAGTAAGCAACCTAATTTTCAATGTAACGATAATATTTTGTCCGGGTTCATGTTTGCTTTTGTAGAGTTCACCATGGATTAAACTGTCTGCTATTGTCCACTGAAGTTAGACAGAGGCAACACTCCTTATGTTGACCAAAACGGTGAAGGAGTCTCTCATTTACGACGGTTGTCATTTCAAACTAGGAAGCTTCATCACTACAATTTGAAAAAAGCAACATCTCCCGATTTGTATAAAAACGTGCTTTGCTAATCCTTCTGTGCCGTTCTTCCGTCATTTTCTGGGTTTTCTTAAAAAAGACTAAATTTCTTCGACAGGTACTACTAACAGTTATCACTAAGTGAATTGTCTCCTAATCTATATGATCAATGCTTAGCATCATGTGAGAAATTTGCTCAAAGAATTCTTTCCGATCCCACGCATTCTCTGCACAACGATCTTTGAAAGTGTCGCTCTCCCATTTCGACACGATCCGACTTTAGTTCTATGCCCTTCAGAGTCAATATCTATGGGAACTCCACTCTCGCATATTAAACACAAATTTTGAAAAAATGTGACCGGGTTTCAGCCGAATTCCTGAGCAACGTGTCCTAATGCGTTATGATCATTTCTGGATGAGTTCTTTTATATTATTCAAGAGGAGATGAGTGTATTTTTATTTTCTTTATTAATTTCTTTTTCTTTCTATTTTATTTTTCACCCTCATATTTTTTGACCAAAATGCGACATTATTTAGTGTATACAAAATTCTATACAATACAATACAATACGAAAAACACGGTAAGAATCCCAAGTTTATGACAATGGATATGGAATTTCGGTGAATTTGCCTTAAGTCAACTGTCGGAGGGTTTATCTGGGATTTATGTAACTTCTGCCTTGGGTAATGATAAAGGACGCAGGCGGTAGGGTGACCAGCGTCGCACTGGGATCGGTTGCCATTATGATGCAAATTAACTGAGCTTCAAAAAAGTTGGTAACTACTCCGGAGCACTAGTCTTGATTGTTTTGACAGCATACTCTGCGCCGCTAACCCAGTTAATGGCATAGGACTGTAGATGGAGGATTATGGAGACTGATGTGTCGAAAATGGGAGAAAACATTGGGCTGCAGCATAGATTAAAATACGATTTTTAAATTATTCCGTTTTCTGACGGGGCTGCAACGCGGAGAGTATAACGGCTAATTCGTTGGTGTCAGTAGTCTTTAGAAGGAAATCGGTATGACGTGGCACAGCTTTTGGCACCTAATTTGAGTTGGGACTAAAAACTCTAGGTAGCCTTCGAAAACTTGGTCAAGAGTAATAGTGTCCCAATGAAGCTGAGAAATGAGTTTGTTGGGACGTCTGGATGCTGGGACATAGCCCAGTGACCTGTGCAATGAAGTGAATTTTGACCCGAAAGACACTTCGGAAGGTGATATTCCAGGGGACAACGATTGATTCTTGAGTGGACATAAAACTCGTTTGGAAATGGGATGGGTTTTCCTGACTTGTTTGCTTTTTGCAATTCGTTAATGAGCCACGAAAAAGAAAGACGAGGTCAAGTTTAACACGAGGCAACTAAAGGGTTCAAGGAGAAACAGCTCGGCATGTTACTCTTGTTAACTAAGGCTTGATGTTGAACCAAGTAGTTTCTTTGTATTGTGAATGATATAATTTGTGATTGCCGGTTGTGCGTCTTCCATTGCAACAGGAAAACTCTGGGAAGTTTCAAGAACATTATCCGGCAGTACGCCAATTGCAACCTAAGGCGTAATTTGTACAGCATTAACTTACGTTTTAGAGTGCACAGTGCATTAACAACGAGGCCATCGGTCCTGTTTGCCTTTGCTATTTGGCAAACCGCTTGCTCAAGGACGATGAATGAGGAAGGGCATTATAAGTCTTGATCGTTTACACACTGCGTGGGTATTATTGGGATACCTCTTATAAAGGGCCCACCCAGGGGAGCGTGATACCCATAGAGAAGAACAGAGTTTTTGTGGCAGAAAAATCCATTGCTCACTGCCAACGCCACTCGCCTAGCGAGGTTAAACCCTCCTTGATGCTGGCCATGGTTTGGGATAAGGAATATAGCTAGAAAGAAAAGACTAGCTTTATGTCGTCCGACGAGAAGAGAAGGGTGCCCACTGTTCTGGTTTGCTCGAAAAGATTCGTTCACGCAGGCAGTAAATGGTAGGGGAAGATGACACTATTTTTGTATCACACCACTAGTGATCCGCTGGGTTTTGGGACAGGTTTTCGTTGATACTGACGATTTAAGAGCATTCAGAGTGGTGGGAAGTTAACCAAGAATGAAACGGGTGTGCTAAGCTATACGATTTGATTTTTAGTAACAATAGTTCACGGGCACCCGATAAAACGCCTTGGATATGTCAAGATTAGTATAATTGCCTTTTTCTTATAGACACTTAGAATGACGGGATCGAAAAAATTAAAAAAGTACAAGATCTGTGCTCAAAAACCATGCTGGGATTCACCAGTTAAGTCTCTGGTCATGAGAAAGCCAGTTAGCTGGCCCCTGACACTCCCCTTCATCGGTCTCTCCAGGACGGAATATGGTTTATTGAACGGTAGTTTTGTGGATCGTGCAGTGGTTCATTTTTGCGGAGAGGAGTAATTTTGAAGACTTTTCACTGAACGGGAAATACTCCAGTTTATAGGCAGGCGGTAAACAAGTATGACATTATAAGTGCTTTGTCAGATTTTTGCGGTAGCGGAATAGGGCAAAAATGCAACGTCTGAGCCAGATTGGTAGTTTGATTTGATGACGGCAAGAGCCACCTTTACTTGCCGTGTATTGAACAGGATGAACGATAGTGTTTAGTCTTTCAGCCTATGAAGGGGGGGCAAATTGATGATGTCGCTGGTGAGAATGGAGGAAGTATTGAGTAAAAGGACTCAGCAGTGTCCTTCGCATCCTCGAGCTGCTGGATGGTGTATATGCTGCACTTAGGAGTACGTGATTTAGTTGGGATATTGCGGGATCGCAGAAGTCTGGCCACATGCGGAACGAAAAACAGTTTGTTCCTGCTTACAACGTTTGTCCTCCGACCTATCAAGCGGGCCGTTTTGAAGTTGATTTATCCTCATTAATATGGAGATGTCTACGGTTTGCGTGTAAATATTCTGCAGTTTGACGATTTTCATGCTTACAGATTTTGCCGATTTGTACTGGCCGGGGTTGATCTCTGTAAAAGTGAGTTTTGGTAAATAACGGGAATAAAAAGTTTGGCGTCCGTGTGTGGGTGTGCAGCTTCTGGATATCAGTAGGAAGGGAAAAACGACCAGCCAAGGCTCCGGATAGCGACAGTCAAACCAGCCGAGTTTGCTAATTCGTAACAGGCACTCGACTGGACTGTGTGGTGGTGGTTGTGATATCCGGTGGTCTTGATATAATATGGAAGGAAGCAGAAATTCATTTGGTTTACTGCCCGGAAAGATATCTGCCAATGAGGCGTCAAAATTAGGGTTTGCGAGCTGCTGCGTCCATCTTCCGACGTGAGCTTCACGAAGGAATTTAAAGAACTGAGAACGAGCAGGCATGGTGGAGCAGAAGAAATAAAGTCTCCTGCCATAAAGTTTGGCTGGTCCTCTAGGATGGATGCAACTTACGCGAAAGCCCTAATGATTTGAGGCAGCTCAGGTTTGTCTGAAGATGGAGGTCGTGATGTAATCATATCAAAGGTGCACTGAGATTAATAGAGCATAGTGGATTAGAGAACACAGAGTATCGGGACACATATTTAACACTGGGTGTCGGAGGAAGAAACGGGAAATTCACGCCTTAAGTAAGCTAGGCAACCACTTCCACGCCAGTTATTTCGATGCTTTAGAAAAAGTTGTGGCCAATCAGAACTATTTGGTTTATGGGTATGAATCCCGTCAACAGTGTTTCGGCGATTAGAATGATCTCATGAGTGTGATACTGTACCAAACGTATCAGGGTGCCAAACTTACATGTGCGGGATGGTGCGTTGAGCAGAGTCAGGACATTTTGCATAGGCCGTCAATGATGAATGGTTTAGTAGAGAGGCCAACAGACGGCAGAGTTCCCTCACGAAAATTTCAATATAATATTTGATGGATTATTACTAACATCATACTCTCCGGTTGTCGGTTGGCCACTTTCTCGTTTTGGCAGATTAGTTCGCAGAATTGCTGGTATCAACGACCTGGCCGTTATCCCATTTGTACCGCAGCTACATAGCGGAAAACGGAATCAACCAACATGAAGGTAGACTAACCTATGCTGCATTCCACCTCTTTCGGTGATTCTCAACGGGTCAGCCCACATACTCTTTCACTTCCAGTCCTGTTTTTTTACTGGATAAGCCGCGCAGAGCATGCTGATCATGAAAACTGTAAGGTTTGGCACCCGCAACGGTTACCCACCGTTTTGCATCTGAATTCATTTGCGTCCCTCAAAAGCGACAAAACCGTCGAAGAAAATCCGTTCCTATATGCATAGCCTGAGTCCGGTCGCTTTATTGAGAATTGCGCCCCTTAGTGTTGACCAGTGTCAACCGGACTCTTGGGTGCCATTGACAATTCTATTGACATTTGACACTAAGGCCAATTTGCACCTGAATACTTCCCTGCTTCGATTGTCATGATAATCTGTGAGGTTTTTACTTTTTGGGCTAGTTTCATTTTTCCCATTCACGCGACACGCAGTCCATAATTGATTAAGTAGTTGGCTATCTATCACTTTAGACCAGAACAGAGCGCAATACTTGCAGTTCGGCCATTCTATTGATTCTGCACTTCGATGAGTACAATATAAACCTTGTATGATGGAATGTTGTCTTATTCGTCCCAGTCACGCTCCTTCGTTTATTAATCGCCATAGATTCCGAAGCTGTGCGGCAAGCCGGAACTACTTCTGAGACCGCTAGGATTATATCAGAATCATACGATCCACACGACGTACGGGAGTTGAGTTTCTTTCGTCTCTTCAGACGAAATTCATTTTGCTGAAAACGTCAATAGACATAATTGCATTCAGAACTCCGCATGCCAGATCTAGCGCCCGAGTACGAGTTTGTCCAACGCAAGGACAACCCAGAACACGAAGCTGATCGCCTCGAATGCATCTACTTAGGTGAACCCCCAAGATTGGGAAAACATGGTTACTGCTGCCGCTGGAATGGCGTGTGTACCCATTCAACTTCCTGACCTCTACTTCCAACTGAGACCGAAAGATCCGACAACAAAAGCGACGGCACACGGGACATTCGTGATTAATTCGTTCAACAACTGCTTTTATTTATCACACGGAAGGTTTTCTTTCTCCTCGCGCCTCACGGTCAAGCTTGCCGCCAGCTGCATGTGAATGTAGCCCCAGATTCTCTTCCTGAATAATTTTCTACAAAATCTCACCGCTCAAATAGCCCGGTGTATTTGTGACAGTATTGCTCCACCATCTTTAGCACTTTATTCGTCCCTATTGCTGTTACACGCAACTATCTCATCCACCTTGCTTGACGCTCCGTTTGATTTTGCATATTTTCATCGTATTATCATATCTTTCTGGTTCTTCCCCTTCACAGCTTAACCTTGCCGTCAATTGCTTGCTGGTCCTGAATAACGGAGATTTTGCCTATATTTCGGCATCTGCTATTGCACTGTAACAAAGTTCTACACCAGCCCTACTCAGTTTTGATGCACTTGAAAACAAAATGACTCGCAGCCCCTTACCAACAAACAGTCCCAGAGAATCTTGTATGACCTTGTAAAACGATTTGTTTAGGTTTAATTGTTGGCTGGCATACCTGTGCACTGCGTGTTACGTTACAGATTCTGGTCGTGCTTCTGGATATGCCACCCGAGTAATCCAAGGCAACAAGCAAGTCTCCACATCCCGCCTGGTTTCTATTATTCGTGTTTTTTTGCAGCTTCCTTCTACAAATTTAATTTTTCTTTGTTCATGCCCCTCGCAAATCGAGAATTACGCATTATCATTACTATTGTAACTAATGACGTATTGCCGGCTGCCCTACTTGTGAACGCCATAACAAGTCAATATTACTTGTTCCAAAATCCCAAGCGTAAACCTACGCTCAATAATATGGTAATTTTTCACGTGGACATGACTTTATCTATTAACTTTGGAGTTCCGGGGTAACATTGGACGAGATTCTACCGCTCAATATACATAAACTATTGTAAGGACATTTTTCGCGAGAATCTTTGGTACTTTTAGAATGGCTTGATGTCATCGGTAACCTGGTAGCATTCAGCAAAATTTTATGCCGACTGATAACATATTACATATTTTATTGCTGTTGACCATAGGACGCCGTTTTAATACGAATCTTTCCTGATGGAACTGTGTAGAGGACATCTAAAAACACGGAAGTAAATTTAGTGTTGGTGATCCGTGAAGCCATAAGGTGAAAATTGGTGGTTTTGCTCAGTGGCTCCAGCAAGTCTAGTATTGCGCTGTCGCTTTCATCTGCTTATCTTGTCGTTTTACGCGAGTACATTAGTGGACCGATATTTTCCTGGTAGCCAAATGCCTGGTTATTCGCCTCAATATATTCTTTGTTGTCATACCTACTCTCCAACTTGATTAGACCAACAGTAGTCAGAAGACCGAAGTTCCGAATGACTTTTCTTATTTTCATGTTCACCATCATTGAGCCCATCAAAGCGATTGAACTGGACACATTGGCTAAAATTTCCAAATCGGCCAGGTGCTGTCAAATCCGTTTAACTTAACGATTATAATGTTCAGTGTGTTTCACAGTTGCACAAAACCCCACTTGATGGTCCATTATTCTCAACTTGCCCTGCTTCAAATGATAGTGGTGACGGATCAAATCGACGGGGACATAGTTGTTTGTAAATAACGACCTAATCATAGGCTGACTCAGTTTCTTTGTTGTTTCATTGTTTCCAAGCAACCGGGGAAGGACAAATGGGGCTTTGGTTCGTTTACGATCTTGGCTATATCTGTTCATCTTTACCGCAATTCACGATACATGTAAGAATTTTATGTTTGCCCGTAGCATGATATATGGATTTGTGTTTGATATGAAACAGAAAAATAAGGAATCTTAATTTGTTGGCGAGAAAATTTTGCTAGCTGTCCTATTTTTCAGCCCTTAATTCTTCGAGTGCTCCAAATGAGCACAAAAGTTAAATATGAAGGAATACGTAGAATGCTGCCAGCAGATTAGTTGAGCGATGGACGAACATTGCGCCCATGTCTACTGGTCTAAACGGATTCGCAGCTGATCATACCGAGGGTGTGCTGCTTTTGTTTTATCAGGGGCACTCAAGGGGATGGTAAGGGGATACTCAAGCGACTTTAAACGTTATAATCAGAGGTAATCGGTGCTGCTCGGGTTATGGATACAGTTGTCAATGGAGAGCTATTAAAGTTCCTGACTTCCCACAATCTTGTTAATCCATTTCAACATGGCCACCTGTAGAGCCTATTACGTTCCCCGGTCAGTTTGATTTATTGAACCCAGGTAGCCAGAATTTTCATATCAACCACTCAGTGCCCGTAGTACTTTAAATTATTTTTTCTAACCCCAACTTCTGGCCGGAACTACGAACTATGGAGTAACAAATCCACCCTAACCTTTGGTAGCGCCTTAACTTTCGTTTCCTTTTCAAATCGTTAATAGTAACGGATGTTTGTACTAGCCCTGTACTAATGCGATTGGCGCTACTCAAGTTAGCCCCCTTGATCTCTTTCTATTCCTCCTATACACCAATGACATCCCTAAACTTTTTCGTCATGACAACCCATTCATCTTTGATGATGGCGTTAAAGCAGTCTCTTCTTTTAAAACGGGCGCACTTAACTCTCTTTGCACTTGTGATTGAAGGCCTGATGTCTTTTAGTAACCAGGGTGTCAATTTGTTAGGAAGTTCTCCACCCATGAAAGTTTGCTAATGACGTGTGAATGTTATGTCCTCATATAACCACTGCTATAATGGCCTACGAATTTCCGTAATACATGGTCGGAAATATGGGTATCTGGGACTCTTGCCCTCACAAGTATCGTTGGCAAGCCCACTACCAAACTAAAGTTGCTAAAAGGATTGCTACGATGACTGTAAGCATCAGTCCTTATTGCCTTGCCACATTGTCCACGTCAGCAATTAATAGCTGCGGGGGAATAGTTCATGCAAGTGTAGCTATATATTTAAAGAACAACACATTGGACGGTGACGGTCGGGGGAGAAAGGACAGCATTTGCAACCGGTTGCCTCGATCCCCCCAAAAACGATTTCACTAGTCCATTCCGAGATTGATCCTCATTAGTGGCAGCGACACTAGAAACATAGTTATCTTTGTTTGCACTCAGAAGCATTCCCCGCTTGCAACAAACCGTCAGCGAACTCCTCAACGACTAGTCCCAGTCAAGCTTCTTCTTACTACCCCAAATGATTTAAATTCGTTGTGTATCGCTCATTACAAACAAGACTACAAGCATCGTCTAGTTTTGTCTCCGTCTGCCCCCGATTGTTTGCTTGCTATTGCATGTATAATCAGTCTGTCTTATAGCTTTTTGGAAGAAGGGACTTGAAACAAATGCTAAAGCGCTCAACTTACTTGGTGATTTGCGTTCTTTTGCATAAAAAAGTTTATTTAATTAACTGACGCGCACATGCACTTCGTTTGCCCGATCTCCTCAACCTTCGCTTCAGCAGATCCATTCTTTTTTGAATTTCTGACAACTTTAGAAAACTTAACGGCATTGGATACTGGCTTTAAATGGCAAATGAGGCGGACCTGTGCACCCCAGACGTAATCGACGAACGTGAACAAACTCTCCGCTAAGTTTATGATCGCAACTTCGAAAACATAACAACGAATTCTTTGTCACTGATCCACTTCGGTTATTCGAACGGCCGCATCACGGATGCTCGGCATAGCACAAACTACCAGTGAGTGACAGAATTGGTGTAATCTCTAAGGGTATGCCCGCAGATAATTTCCCGTGACCGTAGTTTCCCTGGTTAATCGCCCCCACTATAGTTCCCTGGGGTCTCGCAGCCGCTGATTTCCCGCTGGCAGGCAACCTTCAATTAATCCAATTTGAAACACTTCTCTTCTTTGGGAGCCACTTTATATGTAATGTCCATGATGGTTTGATATTCACAAGTTAAAAATCCAACTTCTAAATTCAAATTAATATTTCCAGCGATAGTTACCGCAGCACCTAGCAACCGGATTAATGGTCTTGCATTTCAACTGGTTTTAACCTTCCAGTTTTGGCAATCATTGTCAGGCCTATTAAATCACGTACCCGACCGAACATAAATGGCTAAAATTACCCCGGTTCTTTTTACCGAATACTGGCTCTAGCTACAAATTTGTCTCTATCTCCTTCATTTTAATTCCCCTTTCAAACTTGCTCACGTACTTGTCTGGTTTGTTTCCTCCCATTGGGATAAAATTCATCGTTAACCCTAGAGCGCCAATCTCATACCCACAGAGGACTGCTATTCCACACTGTTGTGAGTCACAAACACTATTGGCCTTCCTGCTTGGCAAAATCACCAATTGAACTGTGTACCCAATCAATCTGGATAGCCACACGCTGCAAATTTATCGTCGACGAATTAGGTTACCACTCTACCTAGGTCAGTGGTCCTCCAAACACCCGAGCTGTGAGCACCGCTCTGTAGTGCAAATTGGAGAATCAACCCGAACAAGCCATTGCACAAACCAAATACCTTCCAGTTACCAACATCAGCAGAGGACTGTGCGCAGTTCCTACTTCGCTGCCGCATGTACCGAACCCCGCCCTTGTGTTTGAAAACTTAATATGATCGCCAATGCTATAGGCACGTCGGAACACTGTCCCTGATCATCACGTCGTACGCACTCCGGTGGTTAACTTCTGGAAAGCCTAAAAATTGGAGCTACTCCGGAACGTGATCCTTTTCAGTGTTCTAGAACCTTTCACCACCTCTTTCGTATGCTGTTTTCTGTTATATTGTATCTTTTTGGCTGGTGAAAACAAATCGAATCGCCTTTCTCTAGTTATGTTTTGATTAAGGGCTAGAACTATTTTAAAACCATTAAGGTTCTTCTATTGCACTCTTTAGCCGATGCGATGGAAACTGGAAATTTCCTGCTCAACAATATCATTTTCACCGATTTTCACAAAATTTTTGAATTTCTCGGTCTTTATATTGCGTTGGTTTTATTTGAATGACGTGGTTACGATTTGGTGTCTTTCTTGACCTTGAGCTTAATGGTGCACAGGTATTAACCTGTTTGCATATTTCCGCCCGTGGTACTCTCTGAAAATCTTCTGCAATGGTTATAAGGGCACTTTTCATCGGACCTCAAGCCTGATTAAACTTTGAATTGGCATTTTAAACTGCCTTTGTGATTAGAAGCATGGTTCTGGCGAAATTAAACAAATCCGCGAATATTGTTTCCGTTCTCATTTGCTTCCTTTACTTAAACTCCGTGGCACTTCCAATATGCGACGTCAGTCTTTTTTATTACCATAGGCGGTTCTTTGTTTCCAGGTCATGCTGCATCATCTACATTCACGAAATAATAAAATGCAGCTGGGCCTCTTTATCAGATTTGCCAGTGTTCCTTGCCGCTCTCGACATTCTCGCTGATCTGATTTCCCGTTTCCATGAGCTCACTAGTTTGGTGTTTTTGGAAGTTTTTCTAAAAGGCCGCACGTAGACCATTGGTAAGCGCAAGCGATCTGATTTCGGTTCATCCCCGCTTTTGGCCCTTTTCCTAAAGTAGCTGCAACCTGTCCTGGTGAGGTTTTCATGTTACATAGCCGACGTCACATGGTGTGTTTCAGCAAACGATCCTCTCGGAATGCCACAACTTTCGTGGTAAATCCTCGCTCAATGTATGCATTATTTGCAAAAAATCAAGCATTCTTTGAGGCGAGCGCCTAAATTTCCTCTCATTTTACATCTTCCTTTGGAGGCAGCACGCAGTGAGTTCTTGCTATTTCAGGCTTCAATTTTACTTTCACTTTTGCCCCATATGACGGCTTCCGTACCTATCGCTTCTCGCAGACAATCCAGGGGACGTTGAAATTGTATATAGGTTTTATTGCCTTTGCCTATTTAATGCGCTTACTTTAAATTAATATATTTTTCGTTCGTCTGCTACAGACAGATGAGGCCAATTCGAAAAGGTGGCTCAATTTTAAATGTTTGAGATTGCTTCGCTCAGAATGTACCACCAGATTCTTTATGTAGACCATAAAAGTTTAATTAAGAATGGTTTCCATCTACAGGACCAGTCTAACTTCTTAGTTAATCAGCCCACCCATTCCTTCCTTAAACTGTCAAACACAGACAGCTCGTTCTTCTCCAAAGATGAACACACTGCCATATGCAGCTGCGAACTGAGATCAACCGATCCGGTGGTCAACATGATCACCCGGGAGAATCCTTTGCCTAACCACACGATAGAAGCACTGAGCGCGGAAATAGCTGGTACGTCAGGACTCACTTCTAACCGGTGAGCGTAAAATTTGCAAGTGGCCATCGAAGACGTAAAAGGCATCCAGGCGGAAACGTTGCCATCCAAAATGTTTGAACCGATCGCGCACGCCACTTCTGTTAACGTGAGTTTGCATGCAAACAGCCTAAGAGGGAGTATAAGTGATTGGCTTTTAAGAGGGGGCACAAAAAGAGCACAGATCTTCCGCCGCGGTACCGACTTTCTTGCAGCTTGAGCAAAACTGGGAGCAGTGATGTGAAAGGATGAATTAATGGAGTCGGATTGGCTGCACTGTGACAGAACTGGTGAAGTCCCTATCCGATTCCATTCAAACCAGTTGGCGCCGCTACTCTACTCAAATGAGTCGGAGTAATAGGCAAGAAAGACTAAATGGCCGAACATGGCCGGTCCATCACCGTCACAGAAACGACCATCCGATAAAATTTCTTGGGTTTGAGCCTTAATTTCCGCGTGGCACAGAAGTGTTGTAAATTAATAAAACCTCAAACTGAAAGCGACGAAGAGCCAACAAGGGAGGTGTAACAGCGGCGATATTTTGTTTTCATCACCGTTTGTGTGTCCACAAGTATAAAGTCTGTATTTTGCAGCATTGCAATGCAGATAATTGCAGTTTAAGCGCAACAAGAATGGCAATGAAAATGAGGACTTTGGAGGGTAGACAGAAAATAGCCCCATAAAAGGGATCGGGTTAAAATTGGGAACCCGAAATCGTAGCCGTAGAGACCGTGAAGGTGATGTAGGTCGACTGTTGGACTCATCCGAGAGATCTCATATTCATTAGAATACGTGAGCGATGAAGTGCAAAGTGGTTGGGCAGCCTGAGAAGAATCAGGTTATTGTGTTTGTCTTTGGAAGTGATGAAATCCAGCAAAAACTAACAGTAGAAGGAAATAAGAGTGGAATTAGGATATGAGTTTTCAGCGGCTATTAAACACAAATCCCTAGAAGACAAAGAGCAAATGGGCGTTAAGATTTGGCTTAACTAAAAGAAAACGGTAAAGGAGGCTGGGCATCGACAGTTACAGGAGAAAGCTTTCTGCACGGAAAAGCTTTCCCTTTCGTCATCACTGCATTTCATTTCAACACGTTTTCCCCCTGCCACATGCAAAATCCTTGTGACCTACAGGTTATGGCCTTGCAATGGAATGCAAATTAGTGGCAGAAATCTGTTGCTCCAAATTTGTGAGTTGTTCATGGATTTCCATGAATCACTTACGGAACTGCAGTTTAGGGAAGCAGCTTGTTTGTTTTGTTATTAGATTTGCCAATACAAATAATACTCATATTTTGGAATTCATTTTAACGCACGCTTACGTCCGAAGGAAACTCCTTCACTTTCCTTGAATATGATTGATAGCATTCTGGTTAGAGCCCTATTTCTGGTGGATAACGCAACGAGAACATGATAACCCTCTGAAAATTTGGGCAATTTTCACCAAACAAAAGAATGAGGGAGCAATAGATGGGGATCCAATGGAACTAAAGGCAAGGCAGACTTAAACTTAAGAATTTGAATTGGCAGACTTCAAGGACGCACAAATATCTTTTAGGATCATTCCCGTTGCAATCCACGTCCTAGCAATATCTGGCCAATCGCCGTTCGACAGCTCAACAAAACGCAGGAGAGATTCTGTGTAGCTTGAGAAGTTAACCACCAGTGGGGGGTACGCAGAAATGCAATTCTAAATTGCAGTTTAAAAGCCGAACAATGAAAAATTTCTCAAATAATCCGCCACAAAGAAGCAGTTGTGTTTATTGCCGAAGCACTATTATATAACGAGTAGACAATAGAATATTCGGCGAAAATCGGTGAAAATGATATTGTTGAGCAGGAAATTTCCAGTTTCCATCGCATCGGCTAAAGAGTGCAATAGAAGAACCTTAATGGTTTTAAAA
>LUCM01005438.1:0-92338 GCA_008360955.1 Fasciolopsis buskii
TCGCTTTCTCAGAGGTCCCAGGAATGCGCAGATAAAACTCCACGCAAGGATTAGACGGGGACTATCAGTTGGATAACAGAGTTAGAGTCCTGAATAGGTGCATCTTGGGTACAACACATCAATAGCTTGGATCTTCAATGTACGGGCTAAATGACCCGGTTGGTTTATACGCAGCAGTGTTTGCATACTGAAGGTGGCTGGTTTGAAACAGTGTCGAGGATGAAGTAGTTCATCAGGCGGCGGAGCGCGTTTGGTGAGTTTGGCCTTTCCTTTTGGCTCATTCCCCCCTGAAAATATTCCATCGATGACCAAAAATTTGCGAAATGTCTACGATGAATACGGGGGAAAAATGTTGATTTGTTTTTTCCTGTTTATCCCCCATTTATTCTTTGTTGCCTTATTGCCATACTTGCTTTCAACTCGTTGTGTATGATGCATTGCTGTACGCCTATGTTCGAAGCTCGCTGGTTCAAAATCCTGCACAGTTGTTCAAATCTCGGCCTAACGAGTTCCAGCTGACTGCGGTGGTCTTCTTGTCAATATTGTCGTTCTTCCTGTCATTACTATGAATTTAATATTGTGGTAGACGAATATCACACCTATTCCTCTACAAATACCCGAATGTTCAACACGATACTCAAATAATATAACCCACTGACCGTGAAATACCAGTGTGTTCGACACTGGTACTTGATTTTGTCAGTTTCATCAATTGCTATTTTATTTAATTTATTTCGCCGTTGCAATTCCATTCCTTTTCCAGTTTTGAAAGCCTTTGAATTTTGCTCTAGGAAATTTGAATTCCGGGAATCCAGGAATCCAATCGCACTCGTTCCAGTGACTTCTTAATTTTGGTGCAGCTCACATAAATTAAAGTGGTTTAATAGGTTTGCTTATAAATGAAATGTTTGCCTGCAATTATCAAAGAAAATTATCACCGCCATGCGTTGTTAGTACATGCAACAAACGAAACGCTTTGCTCACTGCTCACGGGACAAATGCTCGTCCATCGGGAAACAATGAATCAGTTTCGAGTACCATACAAAGATGAAAATCTTTTCTGATATTCTGAAGTATATAGTGAGGTGTTTACACCAACCTCCGGTACTTAAATGTGAGTTGAACCGTATTCTTCCATGAAGTCTTTAGCCCCTGTATTCATATGGCAAATCTCAGACGAATTTGACCTCCGAAAAGCACATGAACTGCCATCCGGTTTTCGGTATGATTAGGAATGTACGTACGTTTTCCCAGCAATTATTCAAACGTTATTTGTTTATCCCGTCTCGTTTAAAGTTTTGGACACGTGACAAATGAACAAATCCCAGTATGGGATTAAAGTACTTGCTGCATCAAATTTCTTATTCCCGCATTTACGCTCACACACAAACAAACGTGTGTAGATGTGGATAAAAACATTAACCCCGTTCTGATATAACTGGGTTGGGAAACGGATATACAGACGGGGTCAAGGACATTCATTCCCATCACGTGCACATAACTTTACCATTCTTGCGTGAAGCAAACAAACCAGCCAGTCAACTGGTCTGCCATCACCAAATGTCCGTTTAGAGTTCAAGGATTTCCTTCGTCTGTCACGAGACGTGGGTCAGGGACAAAGAGCGTCACGTGTCACATAGGTGGGAAATTTGAGGAGCACAAGCAAAATGCGATTAATCTGATTGGTTTTCTATAGCGCTCGAATTCACGTGACAGTAGCAAACAAAGAAGTCAGCTGGCAAGTAAGGAACCGATTGCGAAGCACGGTGAAACATCGCAATAGGAAATCAACTTTGATAAGTTTTTTTCGGTACAACTGTTCTGTTCACAGTGTCGCAAGGCTGTTGCAACAGGTATGTACCATTCAAGATTTATTTTAAATCTTAGTATTTAAAGCATTTCCGATATCAATTCCACCAGGTAAATTGGATAGCTATAGAAAATTAAATATGATAGTATAGTGTTACAGGAACATTAACCCTAATTATCAATTACAGACGGATAGAAACGGAGGTGAAATATTGGGATAATTCAGCAGGTTCCACCACATTTCGTCCTGTTCCCCCGATTTCTTAAACTTTCATTAGTTATCTGGAATTCTTCAGCAACCCAGAATAACGACAGACTGGCCACTTAATCCGGCCCAAGCAAATTGTCATCTTTCGGCGGCGATATGTCACATGAATACGACACCTAATCAACATCCGCATGTTAGTGTACCTTACTGAAATAACATGATCTGGCTAACTGAACTGCAGTAAGATACTGCCAAAAGCAAGTAGATGAGACGGTCCTGTTCATAGGGCGTTCTTATGATTTAGTAACCACAGATGCGTCCAAAATAGATCATCATTGAATGCTCTGACTTCATCAACAGCTATAGAGTGTTATACGATAGAAGTTGTAATGTGATGAACTCATTGAATTATTAGTAGATAACGAAATTAGTGGGCAACCCCCGAGATAAAATAGCGGCATGCATACGACATATTTACATCCGGGGGCAACTGAGCAAACTGCAAATATTATTTTAATTCTGCTTTCCTCATAATTAATGCACGGTTTTATCAGCGTATCAATTGTTCCATTTCTTGCAGTTCATTGAGATGAAAATGACTCTCATTTGAGGTCCGCCTATCTGAATTGTTAGCTTCTTGGACCACATCAGCTAATAAGTGAAGCAAGTTTCAGTGTTTCCTTTAATGAGGAGAATTCAATGAGCAAAAGCTCCATATATATATATATATATATATATATATATATATATATATATATATATATATATATATATATATATACAACTACTAGATAGCAAGCCAGTGGGTCGCAAGCCATTTTCCAAATTATAAAATAATTGAATACAGGTTTATAGTAACTGTCCTTAACTGTTCTGTTTGTAAGAGTAGAACAAAGAACACGAACAAAATCTGGAAAACGGTAAACTATCGTAAGGCAAGAAAAAAGAAAGACACTATTGTAAGTCCTTGAATGACTGGTGCTATATTTCCGCCATTTTCATGATTGGATCTTTTATGGAAAATGTTAGATTGTAAAAGGCTTTTTGGTAAAAGAAATAATTTTGATTGTCTAGTCAGCGATTTGCGAATGTGCCTTTCGACAGATTTTTGAGCAAATGGCCGGCAAAATGAAAGAAAAAGCCTTGAATTACTTCATTTTTGCCGGACTATCGAACCTCATTACTCCGTTTGTGTTGTTAGTTAATCAGATGTGTGACCTGATTCAGAGAACCACCAGAGTGAATACTGAAGCTCTCGAGCATTCTGATTTCGCTGAGATAGTCGGATCATAAAGCAGTCCAATCCTCAGAGCAACCAAACAAACAATCTGTGAAATCGAATGATTAGCAGATACCATAAAATTGGTAGATCGAGCAAGAAAGTGGGAGTTCAGACAACAAAAATTAAGGTTTATGATTGAAAAGTTGAAAGTCCTTCAATAATTTTGTTTTTTGTGATTGTGGAGCGAGGATAATTTAGGCAGCTTTGGAAATGAAATGACAACAGCTTACGTAACGTGGCTTTGAAAGCGGGAAGCATTTTGTACTGGAAAGCAGCAGGAATGGTGGACATAAAACTACTCTCGACTTCTTTGAACAGAACCAATGGTTCTACTGGATTAGCTGCGAATATTTTAAAATGCATTTCATCTACGCAGATGTGTTAGGGTGAACCTGTATTATGGGCTTAGTGTTTCACGAGGAGACTGTATCCAAAAGTTCATTGTAATCACCGTGCCACGTACAGTGATAAATCCGCAGCTAGCTGGTTTTTTATATTCACACAGCCATCGGAAGTTGTTTGTTAAATATTCCAGTAGGCTAAAAAATAACAAACGAATTACTTTGCGCAGCCTGCTGTGCTTTTTGGACGACAGACACACCATCCTTAAAAGTCGCGTCCATATTCGATCATCTAGGGAGGAACTATAGTGAGGATTGAGTGAACAGGCAAGTACCGGCCACTAGGATAATAATAGCTTTGCAGATGGCAGTTCAGCTGATACTAATTCTTTCATTGTAAAGTCCTGTTGAATCGAATGGGTCATTATTTTTGTGTACGCTCGAGCTCATTTCAGCAACTGGAATAAGACCTATTGGGCTATGGGTTTACGTACCTTTTCTGTATAACAAAGAAATGCCGAATGCAAATGTGTGTGTGTGTGTGTTGGTGCGTGTTATTACTTTCACCGTTGCTTGCTAGTACCAGCTGTGTGAGTTTATGTGGGAACCGTGTTGGACAGGCAAGCATCCGTGCTGGCAATCGATAGCTGCCCTGCGAATATGCGGTTTGTTCCACAGTTCGCAAATTTAAAAGAAGTGCACTCAAGTACGCGGTTGAGTAACCAATGCACCGTAAAAACAGACACATAGACACAAAACTTCACATGCGAGATTGTGCTAACGGACACGACAGTCTGCCTTTCATAACAAATTGTTCGCAGAGCCTTTTCAGACTAGGGGACCAAAAGCGCAGTAACAGTAAATTGTGTTGAAGACTTTGGTGGAGGATACAACGAGACAACTGTACCTAAAAGTTCTCTGAAGCATTTTACCTTTATTAAATCGCAAGTATCCATACACAACCAGACACAAGCGAGATGCTGTTGGTGTCTGTGGTTGGTATCTTCCAGTTACTGATTTCTGAGTCTGAGGTACATCCCGATGAATCAATACACCATATAGCTCCAAAAACAAAAGCAGTCAAATGGTAAAACCGAACGGTCGTTGCTATTGTCATGAAACTAAATCCATTAATGGAAAAGAAATTCGGAATTCTAAAAGGAAACTAAAGGGACATCCACATTTTGTTCCAGAAAAAAGAGGGTGTTTTGACTTTGTTTAAATGTATAGATAGGTATGGACTAAAGGCAATGATGATTTTATCAGCAACGGGAGGGTTTGTATTTAAACGATTATTCTGAACTTAACACAAGTATTTTAATATCGGCCACAAATTTCACACAAGTTGATGGCGAAGAATCAGAAACTGTTCGTGATCCGCAGAAGCCAGTCACCCTGCTTTTGCCTAAATTACCCGTCGGTGTTTACTCTATGCTAACTAAGCGAGAACTGTTGAACACTTGTAAGAGGGAGCTGTTTTGTAAACAAGTAAACATTCCTTGTCGAATTTTCCACGTGGTCTGTCCGCTGCGTTTATGTGGATAAAACACGCGCATGAATTGACTCCATATATGGGCGGAGCATGCAACACATGAAGCCTAATATAAATACAGTGATCAACCAGTAAGTAATCCGGTAATAGTACGGTATCAGTAGCAAGGCCGTAGGCTGTAGCTAACCGGCTGTAGCCGGCCAAATGTATGGGACTTGTGCCTTGGATTAGTGCAGGTAGTTCGTCCATATATGACGAGAGTCCCCATGCCAGAGACTCACCCGGCAGACGAACTAAACGGTCTAGTCGGTCGAGACTCCATGAAAATTAGAACTGACTCAGTCAAAACTGTATGTGCACATGTGAGTGATCACAGGTTGGTCAGGTCTGCATGGCAGGATCGATTATCGGCTAAAGGGTTGGCGATATGAATGTTTTCCAGTGCGAAATATTAAGTAAACGGGGTTTGGTGGTAATAGGCGATTTATTTCTCTTTTTTCTTGCGCGAAAGTCAGCATTACAGAAAACAAAATTCGGTGGGCTTGTGAAACCATTAGTATAAAGAAAGAGACTACCAAAGGAAAGATAACGAGTGAGTAGATGACGTGCCGCTACTATGCCCTTTTTGATGACAAGATCAGGTACTGATACTCTCATGGCCGGGTTTTCGATCCATTTCATGTCTAAACCACCAAATAATGAAGCATAGGAACAATCGATAAACGGCCTAGTCCTATCCATTGTTTTTGTTGGAGACTTACGCTTTGGTGCTGCTTGAATTCTCACTTCAGAAATAATCAAAGGGTACAGGACTTTAACGGTTCGCTTAGGTTCAGTAGATTCCATTTTTATTTTGAGTTGCATGATTTCTGCAATGGATGAGTTCTTATGTGAACATATTGCGTCATGCTACTCGCAGCTACGGCG
This sequence comes from Fasciolopsis buskii, assembly GCA_008360955.1. Taxonomy (NCBI): domain Eukaryota; kingdom Metazoa; phylum Platyhelminthes; class Trematoda; order Plagiorchiida; family Fasciolidae; genus Fasciolopsis; species Fasciolopsis buskii. The sequence continues at coordinate 6,060 of LUCM01005438.1, forward strand.
GTGTTTAGTGGGAGCGCTCTTCTGTCAAACTGCACGACGATAATCGAAAACGTTGCACATGTTTTGCAACTAAAGTCGAAACTATAATAATTAATAGCCCTCGGAGAAGAATTGTTAATCCTCGAGAAATAAAATTTAGGATGTCCATTGATAGTAGTCACATCCCTTAAAATCTTCGAGGGTATGCCGAGTGGCTTATCGTATCACTGAATGGTACAAGTCAAAATAATCAGACCATTATTCATTCTACTCATGAGTAGCGAAACTGTTCTCGCGTAATAGGAGACTCAGGTGCATTTGTGACGTCACAAGATTTCGAATTGCGCAAATCGGTTTCAATAACTATATTATTTTCATTCTGAAAGAGGATGAATAAGGCTCACTTGACATAATCAAAAGAGGGTTCGGAATAATCAGAATGAATGGAGTTACTGATGAACTAAGTACGCCACTGAGAGAAAGTTCGCGCTCAAGCCACAATAAATCCAGTTTCTCTCCCAGATTTTCGGTGACGCAGCCCGTCTGTAATTGTGCGTAACACAGTCCAGTTTAAGGAATACAGGCATAAAAAGTTCATGGCACCGCCCTAAGATGCTTACTCTGAGCTTTCATCGCCGGTTCTTGCCGTAATTTCACGAGGTCAAGGAAACGTATTGATGTCTACCTACTGAGGGAATGTCACCGGAAGATGCTTTTAGAGTGGAAAATGAAAGGAAATGTTTAGAGGACGGATAATGGATATCCCTAAAGCTAAATAAGGAAGCTGTAGTTTCGTTTTTCGGGTTTGATTTCAGAAGGCGAATCCGTTTTTTGAAGCTAACACAAATACTGCCATAACACAATAGAAGAAGGACGATGAAAATAAAGTGCATGTTTGAGCAGCATTCTGGTAGGAAGTTTGGAGCTAGGTGAATTGAGAGGTTTGCTTCAGCAGTCCGTCAGTTTAATGGAAATTTTTATTCGGATTTTAAATAATCCCCTTCGGGACGCATATCTAAGCTCATCCTCACACGCAGATGTTTCAAAGGTTAACTTGGCTATTAGGTAACCCAAAGATTTTTTAGCCACCACACTATTCTATTCAAAACTATTTAATACATTCAAAAGTCTTACTTGTTAGCAAACAGTGTACATCGGAAGACCAGAGCAATAGAAAAACAGGAATGTGCCGAATTTATACTATCCAGAGGTGTAAAGCTGAATTTCATATATTGTTCTTTGCGCCCACAAGAATGTTTGGAGATTGCTTTCTCTAACAATCCGAGAAGATTAGTGACTATCAGTAAAGTGTTGAGTAAAACAAATAAGTTTTGTTTTAGATAAAAGTGGCAAGATTTCCGACGGACTTTATAAGCTAGAATGGCTGAAATTGACCGAGTGCTAGATAACTTCATTTAGTTACTTTAATACAGGACCAGTATAAAAGATACTAATAGCTTAAGAAAGCGCAATTCTACTTTCTTAAATGACCACAGTAGTGGGGCACATCAAGAAAAGCACGAATAATGGAATAGATCAGCAGTCACTCTAAGTTGCATTATTATCAAGTATGCTCTTGGCATTCTGCTAAGTTCTCAGGTTGTATGGTAGTTTAGCTGCTGCTCGTTACATGCCTATCGGCCCGGTCTGATTTTTGATTTTGAGGTTCGAATTAATAAAATATTGCTCTTGCCATTTTGTGAGTTGCTAGGATATTAGCATCTCATAGTTGGCGGGATGCAAACTTGAATCCGACTGGACTGGCACCACTGAGTTGTGCTATTAAAGTATCCCTAGGTATGCATTTCTGTGATTATATCAAGCCACACTTGTGACGATGAGAGGTTGGGGCACGGGTTAGTGGTCAAGTTGTAGTGAACTGTTAGACGGGTTAGTCGAGTCAAGTTGGCGGTAACCTAGCCTTAAAACCCCTGGGGGAATGTGCGTTGATATGATAGTCATGAGTTGAATCAGCTAATACCGAAAAATAACAAATCAACGGGGCTGCGTATGCCCTTGATGTGCATTCGCCCTGTCCATATTGAAAATCAGCTCCCAGAGGTCCCTCGGAGGATCTACACCAAAGCGCTGCTACATTGCAGATATCAAGTTTCGAGGGAAGGATGGAGATGGGGCTTTTCTAAAAGTGCCTGACAATTATGGGATGTATCTTGCGTCAAAAGCCGATGAAACTTCACAATAATCCATAAAGTCAGCCTACCAAGATTCAGACGATACTATTTTCTTGTGGACTGACCAAATTACAGTATAATATAACTTAAACTTTTGGTGGCGAGAAAATTCGCACTATTTATTAACTGATAACTTCCTGGTCATTTGTAACGTTTATGAATACCTTGATTATGCCTTGGAATCTGTAAAGAACAGTTGTTGCGCTGCAATAAAATTTCTGTCGGCATACTAAGCGCAAAACTAGAACCCCAACGGAAAAGTTGTGGTCTTCAGTTTATGGAAATTATGGTGCCACTGAAACAGCACTTTTCTTGTCCCTCATTCCGTTTACACGAGGCCGATGGTATGCATTTCCCGGGTTCTCAGTTTTTCTTTCCGGTGGATATCGATAGTATCGGAAGATGCCACGTTTTCCGTTCCCCTACACGTTCCCTCCATCAACAGCTTTAGCTTTTTTAGAAATGCTATCCAAAAGCGCAAAAGAATCTATGGAACACGAAAAGACAATTTAGTCCGCAGCCGTTTGTAATCATCCGGTTCTTGTACCTATCCGATAAATGAACGTGTGATCTGTCTTCAAGACATTTAATTAATTCTCGGCACGTGGACAAATAGGCTGACGGAAACCAAACCCTTTGTTTGTGTCTCGTCCCCGCGCACACCACAACATCGGAAAATTGTCCCGCATATTGTATTTGGGTGATTACTGCTCAGAAATTGGCAACACTGACCTTTTTTAACCAGTTTCATAAAACGTATATCACTGCGACAAAAATCCATTTTACAGTGGTTCGCTTTTGCCCCACGTGTTGTTTGAAGTACATCGATTGAAGCACTAGATAGCCAATACAGCTGACTCTTTCAGCTGGTACAAATGACGATGATGATAGGAGACCACATTAAACATGTCGCGCAATCGGGCCCCATCAAATGTGAAACGTTTTGTTGACAGTTATGAGTAAAGATAAATCCTTTAGCTTGATAACCCACTAAAAACGAGAATAGATCTGACTAGTGGAATCTCAGAGGAGTAGAATCACCCAGATAAAACTCAATGCACATATATGATCCAAAAATGTGTTTGCTTAATGAGTACTACTAGGTAGTAAACGGGATATGAAGAAATAAGCCGGAGCATACCTTGAACGTGAAGTGCACTTGCCGGTAATGGTACTGAAAGAAGCGAACTTTTCAGCTACGGGATTTCATCGAGCGTACTGTTTAGCAGTAGAATATTCCCAAGGCCAGATATTATATGGAGCTGAAAATGGACGTAGTTCGTTTCAATCCCCAATATATCCCGGATTCCCTGATCATCTGAAACCCATAATAAGCTCATCCGATTGCGGTTCAAGTTTTGTAGTCAGCTGCACCGTTAGTGCTCCTTTATTGTAGTTTGCCTTAAGCGCCCAATTTAGAAAATTATGCTTCGCGGTGTGCGCCACTGAGAAAACGGCCGAAAATCACAGAAGCAGAACTTTGGTACTTCGTGTTCCACGACAGTGATAAGGTAGCTGTGCTGGCTTGTACATTTATTTTGCATATGTAAAGTTGATAGCCCGATTTTGACTGACAAGATCAACTCGTGGACGTGACTTTTAATTCAGCAAGCGGCTGCATGTTCTTATCATCTCGTTAGGACTCGGATGAGAAGGTTTTATCAAGTTCCAGCATCTTAGCTGCACATTAAACCTGTCTAGCACCAAATCTCGGAGCGATTAAAACTAAGGAACTGGGTTGAATCACGAGGATTATGACCCCACAATTTGAAACGTTAGGTAGGAAATGAGTTGTTTTATTAAGCTTATGAAGATAACTATTATCTTTGTCGTAATATTTTATGACAATGCACACTGTTTTGTAGAAGAGATGGGAGCCAAAAGAAGACCACAGAAGGAAAAAGACAAGACGGGCCGACAACAATCAAGTTCACACGGTAAGCATTTGACGGCCTGACCACCACTAATAAAAAAATTGGCAAAGTTCTCTTGCACTAGTGATAAAATGGACCATTCACTGTGTACAGTCTGATCACTCCTCTCAGCATCCTGTCAATCTGATTAAGTTTATCACTGATATAGGTAAAATCGGAGCACTTTTGCATCATGATGCCTGTCACTAAGGCTAGCATTGCCTCTGTCACTAAACAGAACGTTTCGAGATTAGGAAGATTTCAGGCATGCTTTTGGCCTGATGTGATTTTCCTTATTAGTTTTATCGGTGACTTAGTTAGATACCCGGATGGAGTAAATTTTTTAGTGTAAAGTATTTAGACATATTAGAGAAAAGCAAAAACACAAAAACTTTGTCACTTATTTGATACTCGTCTAAACAAGAACAAAAGTAATAGATAAAAAGAATAAAAGCTGATGAAATCCATCAATGAATGCTATCGATTTAGGTTATTTCCAAGGACACTAATTACCGAATAGCTATTCACCCGAGCTAGAAGAACGTATGGGGTAACATAATCTCATTCTATTGAAGTGTCTTTCTGGTGGGACTGAAAACATGGGACGATCTAACACGTGAGATACGCCTTAAACCATTCGCGATGGATGAATCCAAAATACTAAGCTCTGTGTAAACCTATTGCATGCATCAGGAAGCTTTCCAGTAACGGAATTGGCCTCCTTCATGATTTCACTGCAACGTCTTATTTTTTCGTCTGGTCCTGCATTTGGACAATCGTATGTCAGATATCCGCTCGTCTTCAAACGAACAGCAAACATTATTGCGCTCAGTCGGTCACCCTGGACTGGATCGTCCGGCATCTGCATAGGACGAAAGTGATGCACTATTAGTAAACAGTTTATTTTAGCCGCTCTCCACTTTTCCGTATACAATATTGTGTGTCTTATTGCTAATTCAACGAGAATAAACAGTGGTGTCCAAACTGGGTCAATTTATGAAAATTGTCTACTATCTGCGTGAAAAGGACACATGCAAAACTGAGGATGCTTGCTGGTTAGTTGACTGCACCAACTTTGTACAGATAATCACTTGCAAGCATAAAGAATTGGGGTAATTTATGGGCATCCTCAAGTAAAGGACTTGGATAAATGGTGAAATTGAAAGGAAAAGTGAAAAATGTATTTTCTTCGACCAGCTCGAATGAGTCGACTAAGTCTGTCAGGATAAAATAAAATTGCGAATACCTATCCCATTGGCTTTGTGTCTTTGATCGAACTCACTTCTGTCTTCTCTTATTGTTAGCAAGGACTGTTAAATTTTTCATTTGCTCCACAAAAATTGAAAAAAGTCTTGAATTTTGGACTTAATTTTGGCGTGTTCTTTAAATGATTTTATCATCTGGAACCATACGACTGGTACAATCGATTTTTCATTTTCTCATTATCAATCTGTTTTAGTACCGAGTAAAATTCGACACTGATTCAGTGTACATCCTAATAGCATTGGGATTCTGTGTTGCGTGAACAATGACTAAATGAATTAATTAGCCCGTTTGGGGTCAAATGAGCTAGTGTGCCCAATTCCAACCCAGGAAGATTTTTTCCTCTTTTCAAAGGATACCTTCAGAAGTTCCTGTTATTTCATTAATTCAGCAAGTTGTATGGGATCCGGATGCGGTAGAGCGTTTGTTGTGCACGGGAATAGTGAAAAGCACCCGTAACCTTCGGCCAGCGACTTTGATCTTGAGGCATTAAACAAACTTGGTTGACTAAATGAGTTAACAGTATTATCAAAAATTTCAGCCGAGATGTCGAACTCCATGAAACGCAGCCCACTAGAATAAATCCTGTTTGAAAATGTTAGATTGAAATCAAGGACGAATTGCAGAATTTACTAATGGCTCCAAAACCATGCTAAATACCATAGGACTGCATGTCTTATTCACTTACACACTGAAATAGTCGGACGGTCGGGTTAATACTAGTCCCATAAGATCTCGTTTCCCTCACTGCAGTTGGACTCCCTAAATGAATCATACTAGGCTGATCGATTAAGATGTCTGAAATCCAGCGAGTTTGTGGTACACGTTCATCGATTTAACCCCGATTCATAAATCACCTGTGAATGGAAGCTAAGATCGTGACAATCATGAATTGCTTGGAACAAAATGTGTTCTTGAGAAGGGAGTGTAAGTCAATTTTTTGGTAAACGAACACGCGTTGCATGAACATGTGGACTGTAGATAACCTATATACCATACTTGATAAGTTCATCTTTTTTTGGAAATGAAGATAAATCAGGTGAGGTAGAAAAAATATTTTCTTACGTTAGAGGATCATTAGGAAAAACTTACACGAATGTAACTGAAAAAATGGGCTGAAAAAGTGGTATAACTTTGAACATTCAATCGGATCACTTCTATTTGCTCATTTGCTATCTACAGAGACAAGTCACTGCAGCTAATTTCTGGTAAGGATTTTGTTGAAATAACGATTGGAATGCACGCCGCCTCCAGTGTTTTCAAGTTCCATTAGAACTTTGTTCCAGGGTTATCTACCCATCAGCCTAACTGAAAACGTTTAAATGTTTTAATTTTTAGTACGACTTACAGAACGGAACATGTGCCCTCGAAATCTGACCCTGTAACCTCGAGCTTTTGCACGTATCGCACCACCTATAATCATGAGTGTGTCCACAAGCTCGGGTATACAGGAGCAGGATAGGAGGCTAGACAGCGTTTTCGGAGTGTAATGAGAAAAATATTTTCATCTAAATTGTCAAGAGCTCCGTGTCTAAATGAGTACTCTCTGACCATAACTTTATTACCGTCATCATTATTGTTACTATTGCTATTACTATTGTTATTGTCCTTTTCTTTTTTACTGTACCCGCCTTAACATGCAAAATTACCCTCTTATAAAATGTTTCTAAAACTGAATTCATTTATTTCGTGCAACTGACTTGAAAGTTTATTGGTAGCTAAATGTTTTTTTATCGTTAGATGATGAGTGCCGGAACAGTTCGCAGTTGTGTTGTACATAATTAAAGTTTACTCGATTTTAATAGGGACTGGAATAATAAGCAAAACGAAATCACCTGATCGCGAAATCCAGTGCTACTGCCAAAATGTTCGTCTGAACCTCTATTCAGATAACGGGGAATGTTGAGCGGTTTATTTGAAAAAAAGCAGTGATAGTTAGTGCTGTAATGACAGTACAAAGTTTCCGCAGAAGTACAAGAGCAGTTTCTTAGTTATTGCCACTCGTAAGGTAAGCATACTAAAATGTACACAAGTATAAAAGTGACTAAAAAGGGGGAATAGCTTGCACGCATAACTTTTGAACGGCAATAATCACGAAAAGTTTGCCCTATCATTCACGTACACACGGCTCAAAATAAACGATAAACAACTGTCGACGAATCACCCACTGATGGTTAAAGGGACTCCTTATCCGTGCTTACTACTCACGTGGAAATGCAAAACTTTGAACAACTCCAGACTGTCACGGAAGTGTAATGAATTGCCAAACTCAATAACCCTGGGGTACACAGTACTAGATGGTGTAATCTGATGACATTCTATCAATTCTTTTACACAGTTACTTTTTCTAATTAGAACAGTTTTACGACCTGATAGCTGCTAAAAAAAATACTATCACATGTGACCGATGGCTTCCTCTTGTACATCACTAGAAACTGATCCGTGCGTATGGATAGGTGACCAAAAGCCCATCGGCGTAATTGCGGTATATAATTCGCTTTTGAATATCCCACCCAGTGGTAACTCAACTGCTTAGAATATTTACAGACTAGGTTTATGACCACCGATTTGAGTACTGATTGTAGAATTGTATTTTAGAAACGCAGATAACAGTAGATTTTCTCACCATCCATCCTTAAAACAACCGAATGAATTAAACGTGTGTTTCGCATATAAAAACGGAGCTGTTTTCGCCGTCTACTGAGCTCATTCGGCTGGCTGTTTCGTGTGCTTTTCAAAGTCGTGCAGTGACGATTAGATTGCGCTCAATGTATACAGGAGACCAGTTGGTTTTGAAAACTTTTTCACTGCCAGCCTAAGAATATGTTTACAAGAACGATGCAAAATTAAAAATCACAGACACCGTATTGGACAAAATTGATGAGGCCAAAATACTTTACTAAATTATCATTGATTGACTGAAAGCTATTGTCATTGGGTCCGCATGACGGTGTTCACTAGAAATAGTTTGACGAGTGAATCGTTCTATGGAAGGGGCAGCGATGTTCTTTTGGATGCTTTTAGGTCACTGATAATGTGACCCTATGCTAATACGTCTAGAATTGTTTATCAATTGTTTTCCTAATCCAGTTGATCACCTGATTGTCAAGGTGGATCTTTGAACAGTGTAGTATACATTTCAAGACCTTGCTTATTGAACAGCCACTGTCATGTGGTAGATTCCATTTCTTATCGGGCGATTTGCTACCAAGCAACTTTCCAGTAGAAAGAACTTATTGAGATTCAGAAGATATTTAGTCAAAATTACTATGGTTTATTAGGTACTTTCCTAGTACTTAACGATACAAGAAAGATCATTTAGTGTTGTCATGCTTTCAGACTAGTTAACCGGCCCACTAATACCATACCTTAAAGTGGAGACAGAGATTTCACCCTGTTTTTTCATTTTGGTTAAGCGTGACCGCAGAATGAACTACACCGTGCTTGTGAGCTAGCCGGTATCAGCCATCTGTATTGTATTGTATTATATTATATTGTACTGTATTGTACAGTCATTTGAATACAGCAAATGGCGTCGCGTTTCAGTCAAAAAAAGATTACGGTGAAAAGAAAATAGGAAAAAAATTTACACTACTCACTTCTTAAAACTATATATATATATATATATATATATGATAGCAGGTTAGAGACTGATGTTCTTTCTCGTAGCTCAAGTTCAACAAGATGGCATTGGTTTGTTCGCTGAGCTGGTCAGTTTGATTGCAAACGTTTCATCACCTATTGAGCTGAATTCGTCAGTACTGAATTTCGTTTGGTCGACCTGTTCACTTTCAACGGCAAGCTGCTGATGACGCCAATCCGACACTTACAACAGACATTTGTCATTTGCGATCAACAATTAACTAGGGAAATCCTCACCAGTTGGTCAATCTGTTGAAACCAGACTTGTAGGTTCATCTGTTGCTAACCGTTCACTCGCAGACAAACTGATAAAACAAGAACGTGGACATACGCGTATATGCATGTTTTTAAGTACGTGTCCTTTTTCTCTGCATATGCTGGGCAAATTCAAAAGTATGGTATTGAATTACCAGTTGGCGAAATTAACCCGGTTTGATAAAAAAAGTGCACCTGAACGTTTCAGCACAACGGGGTCGAGCCAAAAACATTTCATTTGCCGAGAGATGTAAACAGAGATCATCACGATCCTGGTTTCCTTTGGGAAAACATTCGCATAGCTCTGTCATCAATTTTGGATCAGAAGTGTTGACGGTGCTGACGGTAGGGTCCGCCAGCGACGATCAGCGATGTGCTTCAGCCGGAAAATGTTCCATTTTCTTCAATGTGATTCAGCCGTATATTGGGTGAAATGTTAGGTTGTTGCTGGTCTTTCCCGTTGGTTTACCGACTGCATCGAATTTGGTGTATTCAGAAACGCTGTGCTGAACGATAGGCCAGGATTGCTCTCGAACATCGGAATACAACCAAGAAAAAACGGGAGAGTAAAACATTGTAAAGTGTTTGTTTAAGAAATAAGTCACACCTTTGTTTGATTATGTATAGTTACGTCCGCTGACAGAAAGATCAGCATTCAGCATCAGCCGTGATATTATTCCTGTTGGAGAGTGCTCAAAAGTACTGATGCGAATTCGCGAATGCATTGATCATGGAATGGAGGTAGGCTTACTCTTACTGACAGGTCAACCAAAATTTTCTCAATAAAACTTACTGACAACTGATCTGGTAAAGCTTTCAATGAGTATTTTTTTGTGAATCTGTATTGGTATAGGGACCTGAAGAAAACCCACTCTGAACTGGTGATTATCATTTTTGCTACCCCAGTGACTTCGACATAGTCACTAACTAGAATGTACATTTGTGCTGTGCACCCTAGATTATGTTTTGGGAATACGAGCAGTTCGTAAACAATGCCAAGAATAAGTGGCCAAACTTGTGACACCTCTCAGTGTCGGTTGATGTTTCGAATACTGTCATCCAACAATTGGTATCCTGGACGTGATCTTCTTTTATCGCATCACTGATACAGAGAAGAAAAAAGCTGGGTGATAAAGGATAAATTTTTCTACTAACCAACTTGCCCCTATCCATTTTTTTATTCGGGCCAGTTGTGAAGTCATTAGGATGAGTTTGGGAACAGAAAATGCATCACCGTTCCGTATGAACACCGAATTCGGACTTCAGCTAGCACGGTCGAATGAATAAACGTGAACAAAGTTCCATGGAAAACTTCCACTGAGTCGCATTTGACGGGCTACGTAACAGTACACGAAAAGCGCAGAACAGAAACACCGATGATAAGTTGACTAAAAGCATACAAACATGATTCCTTTGACCGAATAAACCGCGATGATATTTTGACACCCCGATCTTTGTTTGAAACTTTGAACCCCATGGTGCAACTTGTGGGATGGACGTTATTAGCGTAAAATCACTCTGTTCTCACTAACGACTCCATTGTGACTATTCTTTAATTTTACCTGAATGAATTCCACACTCAATTTTGTGCAGAAATGACGACTTTGCAAATTTAGCGTACTTTTATACTGATTGACAGTCATGTTACAAAGGTAATTATAGTTTCGTTCGTTCGGGAACTGTTTTTCGCCAGCATTGGTATCTTAGTAAATTATACGTCAGATTTACTAACAAGTGAATGATACTTTTGAACAGGGATCTTAATCACGGACCAGATAAGTAGTTCGTATGGTTGCGGCGTGAGGTAGTTTTTTTGGTAACCTCGAGTATTTGCATGATGTCGAAACATTTGGGTTCCAGATCGTGATCACAAGTAAATGAGTAATAAAATCAACTATAGCAAGCAGAAAATGCTAATTTCGGGGAGGGAAAATCCAGTACATTTCAATGATTTTTATTGTCGTGCAGATAGACGAAAGGCTTGATGATTTGGTCCGAATTTTCGCTAATTTCCTGGATTTAGGGAGCATCATTCTGCGATCACCTTGGTACTTCCAAATAGACACACGGGCTTTTTGTCTGACTTATGTTGAGGAGATTGATTACTCCAATTTTTAGCTGCACTTATTTTGCTATTAGATAGCAATAATTTGGCTCCGTTTTGAAAATAGTCCGGTTCTCGTAACTTCGACCGTGTAGCAGGACCAGATGCCGACATGCGCTGTGACCTGATTAGTCCGTAACCTGTGTATGCTGAAATGCACAATACATTTGTCAAATATTCCAATTCTTTCACAAGGTTCAAATGTTCCAGATAATGCGTTTTTTAAATCACAATATCCCATGCAGGAAATGTGCACTCTAAGTCCATATTATTGTGGTATTCGATCTCTTTTATGAACACAAATAGAAAGATGCAATTGTTCCTCTTAGAGCTCGTCGGTGGTACACCTGAGCGGACGGAGGAATGAGCCATGTGTCGGGGGGGGGGGGCGACCTTTCATCTGTTAGGTGAAATCCCATTGCCCAGGTCACAATGTTTACTTGCTTCACTCGCGCCTTGTAAAGTATGGGGCCAGGAAAAGCTATCCCCGTAATATCTGCTTCATTGATGTGTAAATTTGTTCCGAAATATTTCGTTTGATAAGAAAGTTTGTACCGGATTGACGTTAATAGTGAGGCAAAATAATTCAGTAGTAAATAAAATCACTGAGATAACATTTTCTTATAAGAATTTTACTTGGACTAGGGCGCGAGATCGAGCAGGCACGTTTTGGGTTAATTACGTCTAGGCCTTACACTGTTGCAAGCACAGTAGTTGCTGATTGCGACGCCTCCTAAAGGGTCATTTGGAGTTATTCTAAAGTTCACACCCCAACACTAGTAACCGGCACTAATATATATTTATAGTGTTCCCACTTGAGATCCATTAAAGGGAAGAATTATGATCGTCTCAACTAAAGTGACCCTGATTTTAAGGTGAATTCAGTCGAATACGACAAATGCGCGAAAAAACCACAAACGTTGTGGAAATGGTCTAAGGGTTTACTTTAGATTACTTTAGGCGAAATCCGAAACAACATCTGGTAGACAAAAATCGTTCAACTACTCCTTATTCTTCCCATCTTAACTGATCGCCTTACCAGCCCAGAGATTCTGAATTAAATAAGATTTGGCCATACGTTTTAGTGATATGTAGCAACATGTTTGGTGAATAAAAATGGCAACTTGCATCAAAAAGGAACAGCAACGTCTAACTCACGAGGCCGCGTTTATTTTATTCTCTCTTGATTTGTTTGTAGAACAACAAGCAAGACGAGAAAAGAACTATACAAAAGTAAATGCTTTAGCATCCCAGTCAAAACAAACGGAACCAGCCCGTGCGCGATCGTAAAGTTGAAGAACGATCACCTGTTCAAAGTAAGCAAGATCATCAATTGTCCTATGAAAACCCTCAGAAAGATTTTCCCGACCTGAAACGGTCGTCAATATTTTTCCAGCGAATAGGATAAAAAGGTACATAGTACTGTCGTTTGATCGCAGTCACACGATCACGCATAGGATAAACTTCACCGCTATGATGACCGGGAAACTGCTCGTATTCGGCGAAAGCAAACTGGTGGGAAACGTTGGCATTTACACAAAAAATGTTTTATATAGTTCTCTACTAAAGTTTGGTCATTTAGTTTCAGTAACCCGTTTCATTTCAGTGAATGTGGGTTATTTTCTAGGGTCCAGTTAATTTCGCTAATCAACCAAATCTTGGTCATCATTTCATTAAAATGCTTGACGTTTTGACAAGAGAATGCCTGTGAAGGGCAAATATAATTCACATTTGTAACCAGCTACAGTAAACGCAGTACGAATGACTTCGGAATGCGCATGATGAATATCGTATTAAAGAGAAACAAAAATTTACCCAAAAGAAACGACGATTCCATCGGTTGATTTCATATAGCAAAAGTGCCCTTTTGCCTCTTCTTAATTCCAGTACTAAGAACTAGCACATTTTAGAGAAGCAGCCATGATAACTGTGACGTTCTCGAACTCGACAGCTGACGACAGAGTGAAAGGTAGAACTCGAGATCTTCACATCTAAACGGCAACAAGATTTAATCATTTCCCGATGCATGTGGATGATGCACTTCTACCAATGAATGCTGGATTCGTTGGGGCTAGGTCTTGGCTCATTCTGTTTCACTGGTTCTTTGTCCGTGATGGACTGAAGATGATAAAGACGGCCAATCGGTTAGATTTTTTACGTCTTGTGACCCCATTAAAATTAGGGCACACAGCCTTTGTCGTTCTGCAGCTGCTTTATACCTCTTCGACCGAAAAATAGACGTAAACACTTTGGAAGCTTCGTTTTTCGGTAAGAGACTGATCAGTACATCATCAGCATCAGTAATATCTTTGAGCTACTAACCACAGATGCCAAAATAGGTGACTTATCTATGCAAAGAATCTAGTGTGGTTAATGAGAGTTTGGACGGGATTTCCACTGTTTTTAGCTTGGTGCATTTCTTCGGACAAAATTAGACAAGAATTATTATTAGTTGACGCCTATGGTACATGACATGCCACAGCCGAAGATAAACCGGAACCGAATGTATGGTATTCTCGAATGAAGGTCAACATAAGTAAATCAGTTTACCGCGTCCCTGTTCGGGCGCGGTGGATATGCACTGCTGATGATTCCTAACAAGGATGAAACAGCTGTACAGTGCTTTCATGGTTTCGTTTTGCTGAGTTGAGCGATGATACCACATGGTGAATTATTTCATAAATCAGTTTAACGAGCCGTCTCTGTGAATGAAGCTGTGGACTTAACCCACCGATTACTATTTAATTATGTCGGTGGTGCTATATGTAACTGACATTAGGAACTTAAAGAGTTCAGTACTTCTGGTTGGACCATTTGTTGGGTGTCTTCACAGATGAAACTGTGACGGATACTTTGCTCTCCGAGCAGTGGTTGGAAATTAAGTGCACTTTGTCAGCCCATGAGGTGGCAAAATGGTATGAAAGCCTAACCATTAAGACGTTTGCAGTACCAGGAGATATACCACCGGGTTAGCTGCTTAGGCTGTTCTTATTGAGTAATTTCAAGTACTCAATCCTATCGGTCTACCCGAAGTCATTAATTGCATATATTTTGTCTCTTTTTAACCATAAGGTTTTGTGCGGTTGATAGATTTAGTTCGTCTAATTCATTATGTGTCATCCATTCCTTTTTTAGGTAGATGAGGTCGTGAGTTAGCTTTTAGATTCAAGGCACAAAAGCGCAAGATTAGCGTTTTCAAAACCGAAACTAATGTGAAACGGTACATGGGTGCCCTATGGGTGCAGCAAAATACTTGGGCATTACTTCCAAACTACTGGGAACTGCCTTCCGACTGGCTTATTTTGACCTCTATCACAAAGATCCGTTAACATTCTCGTTGTTTTGTTGTTTTCAAAATCACCAATTAAACTACTATTTTAGCCACCGGTTTAGAAACTGCAAAACTGTTTTTTCTACATAATTGCAGAATTCACAACAACTGGCCCAAATCGAAACCCACGAAATGTCCACAGATTACTCGAGAACTGATGATCATGCGAATCGCGGAGGCCCTACTCTCGCGAATAATCTCTAACAGTCCCTACATATACAGGTTTTCCGATTTCCTTCCTTAGTTCCGAGCCGCATCATCTGTGATGAACACTGGCAAACTTTTGAAACTAGTAAGTTTCTTTCCTTGTTGGAAGATGTAATGTGCCAACGTTTCGACTACCGTTTTACATTCAAATGCATTTGAATGCATCTACCAACAGCGCTGTTTTACTAGCATTATATCATTCACAATTAAAATCAATACATGGCGCATCGATTTTTCGATACATTCCCTACGTCATTTGGTTCTAAGTTTCTTTCCGCCTGTAAATACACAATGAGCATGAAATTTCTTATGAACAAATCTCACTTCTCCACTCCCTCTGCATTAAGATTGCTACCCATTACCGAAATTGGAACCAAAATTGCAAAACTTAGTCCTGGATTACTGAATTAATTTGATATTTAACGCTTATTGTGAAACTGATGTCTGCGGGACTTGTACACGTCGAAAGATTTTTCATTTTTATCTATCGTGATATCCCGCCGAGGCAAAGGAGACATTTTCCTCCCACCTGTACGGCCTAACCTGTCGGGCTGGAATATCGGTTTGAATTTACCAGTCACACGTAACCTCTAGAACATCATTGCCTCGATGTGTACCGTGCAACCGTGTGGGATATTGTTGTCTGCTGTTGCTCCGTGTTTATGATTACGCAACTCCTAACTTATTTACATACAAGGATACGCCCTTCATTTTTCTGTCTCCTTAGTTTCAACTGTAATTGACATTCAACATCCCTGATAATCGTTAAGTCGGACTTCGACTTCAAAACTACTACCGGCGTTCGGGCATATTTATATGTGACGAATAGTTTGTATTTATTCTGGACACATGATTTACTGTGAATCCGTTAATCCCTTTTGATACTGACATCGCCTATTGATGTTACTTCGCTTTTCATTTGTAGTGCCCTTAACTGCATGCATTTTCTGATAATTGGTACCCATTTACTCCTGTAAGAAGCTTGTAAAAACTTTCCAAGATTCGGAATGCACTGAGGTGCCATAGAATACAGGGTATAGTTTCAAATATTATGCCAGAATCTCGAAAACGAGAAGGTTTTGTACAAATGCAAGTCGCGCTGATGTACTCCTCCGATGAGTGTTTGTAGGTGGAGAAGCTGGTTAGAGATAGGCAAAAGAAAATCAACTATTTTCAACTAGGACTTAACGATATAGAAAAAAGCGAATACGAATAATGAAACACGTACCGCAGTCAGCTGGTCTTTAGAGTATTGATTTAGTAAGGTTGGAACGATCTTCCGTCAAAAACGGATCAGTAGTGTCAAAAAACTTGCACACCACATGGAGGGACACGTAGAACATCTGTCTGTAAGTTGATGTCAGGAATTCTTTTCACCCTTCTAGCAACTTTTCCAATACTAATTGCTTCTGTGGTCCTCCGCACGTTTTTCCGTCTCAGTGAACGAAATCACACGTAGGTACCACACTGTGTGCAAAGAAGTACGTGTGGTCTATGATGCGCGCTGTAAATCACCAAACAACCACAGACTGAATGAAAATTACCAGATCGCGAAAAAGACTGAGGCTATTCAGGGTGTCTGCTTCGAGATAAATCGGGTACAAATAAATTGGGAGTCACACCTAGTTCAACGATAGTAGGAGGTCACGTGGCCTCTCATTTTCTCTTCCTTAAAATGACACTGAGTTTTTCCTTTTGTGGCAGGGTCAGCACCTGATTGTGTTGTCTCTCAGTACTGACCGAGGTTTATTTTCAACTCTTAAAGGATGGCTTATGGTTAGTGGGATCAAGTAACACTCAACATTCTCGATGAACTCACGTGTGTGCCGTTGTTTGGGTCTCTAGGAGCTTATCACCCCAATACAGTCCAGACGTTGCTGTTTGCCCCAAATGATTTAATTTATTCACAATGGCCAGCTGCTTGATATCCCAACAAATTTTGGTTCTCATCGTCCTAATAAGCTGGTAAAAAATCGATCAGTAAAGTGACGTGTGAATGAAAATGACAAAGGGAATTCACTTGCACAAAACGTTGGATTTAGTCAAACTGTTATGATCCGACCGCCGAAATTCAAGTTCATTTGTCATCTTAGATTTCGGATCAATGAGCCTGCCATTTGGACGGCAAACGTTTCATCACTGAAAGAAGCAAACATTGTCAGTGAGTGTGTGCCCAGTTGATCGGATTCCTCCGTATTTATTTGTGTGATATCACCTTTAAACGTTGACCTTCTCCGCGTTCCTGCCATAACAAACAGACGCTTATTTTGCTATTCGAGTTTATCTAACCCGACCTTTGGCCTTAGAGGAGTGACGTTTGGCTTGAATCCTTCAGCTGTGGACCGCTGTCTTTGTTTGAGATGTGTGAATAATTGCTGATGTGATTTCAAAAATCCGACCAAAATTCTGACTTCGATTCTTTAGTGGCATTTTTGTCATTATCAAACGTTTGTTTACTGAAGAAATACACAAAGAAACAACATCTTCAAAAACATCCACTTCATGTTGGAATCGGAAGTGAGTAGAAAACTAGAAATTTTCGACTTGTTTGCAAGAAGAAACGCTGATGGCAGTGAAAATATATTGCATACCGCAAACCAGTGCGCAGGAACTAAATGCCCAGTTTTCACGAGAATCAGTCAAATAATCACAAAGAGCAGTACAATCAAGTCTTATTCACGAGAGCCGAGGCTCACTGCAGCACACAAGAACTAACAAAACAGAAGGAAAAATGCCTCTTCAAGATATTCCAGTGGAGCTCACATTTAAAGAATTTCATGAGAAAAACCCCTGTATGGAATGAACAAAGAAATTCACCAAACATCATAATCAAACAGAAGAATAACTCTAGCATGCATGAAGAATATATCTGAAATCATAATGGGTTACAGGTGAAGACTTATATCGAAACCACAAGAACGTCTCAAAATCGAAGGAAGAAGTAAAGCGGTCTTTGACAAGCCAGTACAGTTTGTAGCTTGTTTCGAATAAGAACCTCCGGTCTCTCCAGCCCATTCTCTTTTGAGATTTTTCAATCTATATTTTGCAGAACGGCATACATTTCACAACATTGGTTTATTTACTGGAAGCAAAACCTTGACATTTTAATGCAAAGGACTAGGTATCATTCGTCTTCCTCGTAGATCAGCTCCAGAAAAATGCGTACTCCATGAAAAAGTCCCAGGCGAAAACGAAAGTATCAGTGAAAGATAATGCAGAAAAATTACATTTACAAGCAGAGGTTTGTCTAATCTGAAACGCAACGAGCACGGTATTTAAAAATTTGCATGAATACAGTGGGTTTATATTCAACACTTACGCAATCGCGGACAGGACGTAGCAATTTTGACGACTTGGAGGCTTTTTGACGAGCAATTTTGTTCTTCCAAATGTCAAAGTTATTTTTTGCCTTATTCAGTGATTTTAACAGCAATACTAACTTTTCCATAGTCGCCCCTATATTATCTTACATATGAATTTGTCAATATCTTTTCACATTAGTACAAAGATCACTTTGCAGTCGTTTTCGTTTATCGCACGTTTCCATATTTTTTCTTCCCTACACGAACTATGGTTTCCCAGACATCGCGTTAACCCGTTGCTTACGTGTGTCCATGAACCAGGCTGACATTTTGTCTAGTTTGGTAACCCGTGCCGGTCTACAGATTGCTTTGCCAGCCTTTTCCAGTCGCTAAGGCAAATTGTCAGACAAACCATCAAGCCAGTTGGTAAGCAACGCGATTCACTACCAATAGCTAACGTCACGTTCTTATCCATTTGCACGCCATCAATGCGTGATAACAGCAATTTTTTGTGGCATGCTGTATATTTCCCTGGATATTCAGCTAAGTTCCTTGAACTTTGACAGTGTGACTTCATTGCATCGAAATTTTACCATGCACAGTACAAAAGCTTGAAAATGTGTAATAATATCATTAATCATAGGAAAAACCACCCAGTAGGACAGAAAATTGCAAGGTTTCAGACGATTTCACACTGGCTGTTGCTGAACTGCCCACTTTCAAATTGTCGTGTTAGCCATCCACCTTACACTTATGTGCACAAGATCCCCAACGTTGGTTGTTCGAACAGTGATATCATGAGTCGATTTATCCATCGTCAATTGAGATTTCTGATAACAAGAATATGGTCTTCGATACTCTGTGAAGGTTGAATGGTTGGTGGTGAATTTGATTAAAGAAAACAGTTAAGTTAGAAAAAATTTCTTGATGTTTCGCCGAAGTAATTTTTTTATTTGCCAAATAGTGGCAAGTGCAATGTGTATGACTGTGTACTCACTGGTTTCAGAGAAAAAGAAAAAAACTGCTACGAAAATCAATACTAGCAAAGGACCAATCCCTTTATTTCGTTCCATATCTTCGGTCTAAGGGTGCTTTTGTAACAAGCAGAATTCGCTTCCGATTTGATGATAATGAATCTGATTAACGGTAGGCTGGATTTAATTTTAAGGTAAAAAAAATGAGTAAAAAGGTAAAAAGATTCCAAATCGTCACAAAACCGTTTGTTTTGTCGATACTCATCGATCACTTGCAATTAAGATAACGTATATCGAACGGCAGCAGTGAGTATTACAAACATGAAGGACGGAAAATTATGCTGATCTGTTTTTTTCAACTAATAAGAGGGAATCTTCCAAATGCAAGTGCCAAACAACATGGGGAAGAGGTTCGAACCTGATCGAATGGCTGGTCCCAATCCTGACCGTGAGTTTTTAGCCAGTCGGGTTCCGGCTCGCTGCGTCACTCACCTGATAGCAGATGGGCTTGTCAGCCAGGTATCTATTCTGAATGCCATGCTTAACCACAGGTGCATCACTGCTAGTACAAAAACCAAAAGAATTCGAAGGCATAGCAACAGCCTATAGCTTCAAGTGCTGCAAGATTTCAGAAGTCCGAAAACTGCTTTGAGTGTGTGCATTATAAGGAAACGACTTATTCCCGGACTGGAACCTAGGATGTCCACTTGTAAGTTTCACAAGATTAGTCGTTTAACTTCATCAGCCAGCGAGTTTTGGTACTAGACATAGGGTGCTTAAAACCGCAGCTCTCTGACTAATCTGCAAATCATTCTTCGTTGATGCCCCCTGGTGTTTGAATCCCATGGGATCTGGGAGTGAATGCCGAGAATCCAATTTATCCAGTACTTTTCCCAGGCAGTCGACAATCACTTACCATATCTCAGATATTTTGATTGGATATGGTGGGCGAATCCCACTGTGGTAGAATGTGAAGGTCTTTTTAAAAAGGGAAAACTGTAAACGACAGATTACCACCATCCGATTATTATTGTTTCTATCATGTCTACCCTGAATGCCTACCTGATGAACGCCTTCTTGTCTGTGCGCATTCCTGAATCACCAGATGCATCAGGTTCTCTTAGCTCGTATTCCATTCTCTCTAAAATCGGTCCTAAACTACTAACGTGAAGAGTCATGTAACCAGTAGACACGGGCACATATATATATTTATACATATATATATATATACATAGTACAAATGTGATTACTGATCATGTACCATCGAAATGGTGACGAAGGGTGAAAACAATGAGCGCGAAAGAGGACAGAAGAAACAATGTGCAGAGTTTGAAATGCATGGCAACTTTGGCTTCGTGGACAAGAATGCGATGGGATAGTACTCGGGAATATTTGCTATGTGGGTTGAATCCCCGAAAAAGACAACCGAACAAGGCTGGCGCTGTTCACATTTCCTTCATGCACTACGTCCCGGCTACATCTTGGATATGTGCACACATACACACATACACACTGAAAACATGGGGTAAGTAACTCCGACAAACGAGGACATCCAAGCGGTCGGGAACAAAATCTCGGTCAAACAGCCAGCATCGTCTGGAAGTGACTCTCCCATGGCTGGCAACGTTTCCTTTATTCAGTAGCCCAGAATGGGCTATGACGTTCTTCGTGAAATATTACGCAGTTCTGCAAAACGTCAAATAAAGTTAAGTAATTAGCATTATTATAACTATCGCCATTGTAACTTCTATCAATATTCGTTGCGGTATGGGCTAGCCATCTTGACACATCTACCGGCTATTATGTGCCTTAGAGAATAGATAAAGCTGAGAGACTCAATCTGCGGGAATGCGCAACACATCCCCTAACCACCTTGAACTGTTTAGATTCAACGCTTGTTGACCATCTGATCTTCACCACCCAGAAACGTACGTAATCAAACTGGAATCCCATTCACTTTGTGTACAAGATGCACGTTTATACTTGGGCACGGTAACTAGTTCGGCAAAACTGAGTCACACCGTGATCTTAGTACAGTATTTAACTTCAATTGAGTTGATATTAATACTAAGCAGATAGTTTGCACGTGATTGCTTAGTTACTGTGAGTTTAGTTAGATAACTTCTGTTCGCAAGTTGGCTGTTTATAGTTTTCCTTCGAGCAGCACCGTATTAGGTTAGTTTATTTGATGACGCAATTGTCTGTAATACGTCAATGTAAATGACCGAGCATGCACATTTAAATGCACTGACAGTCCGAATATACACACCCGGAATGCCGCTGTTTCTCTGACCGCGTTTACATTGGTATTTTCGTGGGGACGTTAAACAGATCGTTTTTTTATTTGCAAGATACTTGAAAAAAAACTGCTTCCGGTTCTGAAGGTTTTACGATTGTGGCAGGTTATTTAACTGTGCATGTTTCCATGCTCTCTCTGTATTGGTTTCATTCCGAATAGTATTCGAATAATGTGGATCAGTTAGGGCACGAATGCACCCAGTGAAGAGGACACAACCTCCAAAATAACAATTTTCCGGCTGAGAGGCCTTCCGAACGATCCACTAGATGGACGAGATACAACAGTGTCCAGAAAATAAACAGAGTCAAATTCGCAATTTGCAACGAGCGATTTTTATCAACGCCGAATGAAATTAGTTCTCCAATATTAAAATATTTCGCGTAAGTGTCTGTTCGTATTCAACAAGAAATTAGCGGTTTAGCTGGTAAGTGTTTCATGAAATAACTCACCATGCGATACCAATGCTCTGTTGGACATAAATAAACCATGGACGCGCTGTACAGCTATTCTATCCTTGTTAGGAATCATCATCAGTGGAAATCCCAGGCGCCCGAATTGGGACACGAACCCGGAAAAAACGGCCTTGAGTAGAACGCCTTAGCCATTACTTTACCGGGTGGACTTGGAATTGTTATAATTACCGACGGTAACTGTTCTCGAGTGTCATCAATAGCCACCTTAACCTAATCTCTGCGCCATATCTTTCACTGCCATGATTACCGTTAACATTATCGCGCAAAAGAGCGGAGTCATTCCGTTTGGGGAATGTCCTTTAAAGTCAAAGCTATCGATTTTCAAGTCCATTAGTTATCTGTCTGAGATAGCAGTATGGGGTAGCAGTCACCAAGTTCTAACTTATGCGCATAAAAAGATCTGCGACTGTTATGCATACGTTCGCCTGTAAAGGGCATTTCATAATTCCGTGCAACAGAACCCATCTGAATTAATAGATGTGCATGAATGATGGGCTCATTGGTTTTACAGTGGTGAATTGTCGAAAGGTTTGAATCAATGGGTCACTGCAATTTTTCAGAACGAGAACACAAGTACTCTAGTTTGGCTTTCCTATATAACCTGTTTTTACGTACACGTAGGAGTGTGCGAAATTTATCTCTAAGCCAGTGAAAAGGCTTCAGTTTGCGATTTACCGGGGGAGTTATCCGCTGGGGGTATACGTCGTCTACTTGTCTAACTCGATTGCTATCTCTGATAGTTCGAATGGAATGCACTCCGATCAACTAGACCGGATAAATACGTAAGTAACTGTATGCATTATGCACGCAAAATAGGTCTCTACAAAGGCCGTCTCTTGATGCACCGGGAGAGCTTCTTTAATGGTTCATAAATTGCGTTACAACGGGGCTATAATTTTGCTGCAAGCATGTGTTAGTCCATAATGACTTGGTTCACGGATAAAAAGAACTGGTTTACGACATCGTTCTAATCTTTGAGCTGTTTGTTTCAGTCGAATAGAGCATTTTACGGAGCAGGCAACAGACTAATAACGAAAGATAGTTTTATTTAACTGCTAGAAAAATCTGCTTGGTTTATTCACTTCAGTTATATCATTGGTTTCGTGTAATTATGTTCCACGTGCTGCGTCCCGCAGTCGACTGTAGGAAACAACCACGGTGAGCGAACGTCTTCAAACCGAAGAAGACAGGAAATCTGCCATGTTAGAGAATATGTTGCTTCATCTTTTCGGACGCATATCCTCCGCTCTCAGTTTGCATGACCACAAGATCCAAAAATGTCGATAGATTTAGAAAACTCACTCAGATGCTGATTTCCGCCTCCAAATCTCAGTTTGGTAGACCAAAATGCTATTCTGAACCACTCGATAGCTTGATTTGCGGCTACCATTCTCTTTCCGGTTACAATAAAGTTATTCGATTTTGAGAGTACTCCATTAACTATCATGTTCTATATGCCGACGTAGTTTTTTTTATTGCCCTGAGCTCTGTACTTGGCTTTCAGCTATAGAACATTTCATCACCAATCCGTATGACGTACACAGTGAGATGGAACTTCGTTAATCTGAATCCCAATCGCAGTAAACATGATCTTGTCGAATCACCAAAATGATTCCACTTATATGTGTGTATGCGACATCGATTATCCTGACCTGACGTGGCTGACTTCCATACTAGTTGGGACCGGCGATATAATCCCACCTCTGTTTCTTTTTTTCTAGGATATTTTTGGCTGATGAATGTAGTGGACGGACTATGCCCGTAGAAGTTCCACCATATGAAAGACTGAGAATTAAATACAGTGAACTCGAACCTCGGGCGGCAAAGAAACACACTAGGTCTCAATTGGTCGGATATGGGGACGAGCCTGATGACAGCGAGTGGCCGCGTGCCACATTAGTGATCGGAGCATCCGGGATATGAAGCTCTGACGTCTTTGAGCCGACACAGTCTTAAGCCTGCCGTACGAATAAACAGTGACTTCTGAGCGCAGGAAATTTACGAAAACCACTAGTGATTGGTAACCGGGCCAAAATCGAAATGGTTTAATTATGTTAGTTTCTCCCTATTTCACAATCTGCCAGGTGACAGAAGATTATCCATTGTGAATACCGATGAATGATAGGAGGATCGCACGAAAACTGGTAGGAGGCAGGCAGGAAGGAATAACCGAATAACCCAATTGTAGACAATTCAGTAATAGAAATAATTGTGGTAGACCTGGTGTTCTGTGTGCCTTCTTTTCTTGTTTGGGTATGTGTGGCTGAAATCGTCCCAGTTCACGTAACTGGTTTTTGTCCTCCAATCGCCCTTACTCTCGCGTAAGTCCGAATGAACACTGTGGATTTAATGTCGCACTATCAACAATTTTATTCCACAGACTTACTGTTCATCATTTCTTATGGCATACTGTGTGCATGAGACTAGTGAAAAAGACATGTTCCGCTGATACTAGGGTCACCACACGAGACGAGGAGAACCGGCAACCTCGACCCTGAAATTTGGAATGCTATGATATCACATACGGCCTCATTAGGTTAGATGAAGCCATTGCTTGTAAGTAAGACGCAATTTTCCATTTCACTGGCTGATACGCAGATAGGCGGCCTGAGTAGACGGGAACGTTTGAGGAGCGACAAGCAATGCACTATAGGTGATCTCCTGCCTATTCTTACATAGCGTACTAATAAGATCTAAGCTAACCTGAATGAATTTTTGCCTTATTAAAGACTTCTATTTGTATTAATTTGCTTCTTTTTGGTGAATTTATGGTAAGCGGCTCATAATCAGAGTAGACAACCTGTGTATGATACTGTGTGTAGTGTTTGTCTGCGATGTAATAACTGTGTCTCAGTCATTGTAAATTGGGCTAGAAGTTTACCGTTCCTAGGCCCCTTATCTTTGTCATCAAACAGAATAGTCGGAAATAACTTTCGACAATTAATTCAGTGATCGCTGTTTGCAAAATGTTCACTCAGGTGAGATCACACTCTCACTAACTTACCGAACTACATTGGACAAGTTAATTAAGCCTATATATGACTAAGAAAAAGCAAACGTCCTTGTTTTTCATCACTGCAGGAGACCGGTCAGACGAATTTCTGGCGATCTTGCCAATACCCTGAATATTTTCATATTTCATCGGTTTGTTTTTGCTATTACTAATGCGATAACATAAAACAAAATTTCTAGAGAGTCAGGAGATTGCAAGCTGCAAATTAGTTTCGAAATGCTGCGATGCTGACAGCTTGACTAACAGTGACCTCTCACTTGCCAAGTAGGCAATTCGCAGTTTGTTTATTGGCAAAGGATTCTTACAACCCAATTATGAGACCTCATCCTGATGTGGTATGAGAGTTACGAAAATCCACGATCAAACGAACCGTATACGATGGTTTATCTCAACCCGAAGATTCAGTCCCTCCTGCAAGGTCAACAGATCGAGGTTTGATGGAATAGTTGAGTAGATTTGAGCCGGCAAGTAAAGTTAGTCCAAATAGATGGGCCTCCACTGAGCCACTTTGGACTACTTTCAGAACAAGACGTTACTAGGCCCACAGTCCTTGGTTGGTAGCCCTGATCGTCCTCCTGCTTAGCGGCTGGATTCCCTTGCAGTACTTTCTCCCTGTTTCATGAAATCATAAAACAAACCGAACTCCGTAGGACATCGATCTTTACAAAGGATGATCAGTACCAAGTGGCTGTTACTCTGAGAGGGTCGGTAGTGATAAGTATACTTCTGTTCAGTTCCCTCGTGCTGGCTCAGAATCCCACTAACCTGTGGGTTGGAATTTCGAGTCAAAGACTCTGAATAGGGTTCTCAAAGGAGAGCTCCTACTGCGCTGTTGGTAGCCTTAAAGGGTCAATCTTTCATTTGCCCCCATCATCCTTTCCGTAGAAAACCTTATAGACCTTTGCTCTTTGGATGCAAAAACCAAGCAAGATGCCCAGAAGGATCACCCCTCGGTACATTTATCTGACTGCAACACATGTGAAAGTGAAAGAAAAACCTCAGGAACTGGAGATATGGTCGACGTCAGTTTCTCTGTTGGAGGCTAGAATATCCGAATCTCCGAATGCCATATACTTCCCTGAAACGACAACTGACCAAGAACCTGAGGAGTGACAATAGGCAGTGGTGAGTTGGGGTAAGTTTACGAAAGCGGAAAATCTTGCGGATATCAATAGTAGTCATAGCCTTTGCCAAATGATCAAGAACAATGGTTTACGAAAGCCGAGCATAGGAAAACTGGTCAGCGAATCTAACGGAATACTGATTCGGTCTCAGCAGAGTAGGCCGGAGCTTTGAGGAAAAAAGTTTGTGGCAATTTCGTTGGCCAATTGTCACAACGAATCTTCTACTAACGTCCGCAAGTGAAACAATACAGTAGAACGTCAGCCTTCGACAATAGGTGGAGGTGCCCAACAAGATAGGTTTACCGAAAAAGCATAACGCAACTAGACCAAGTGGGTTTTTGTCGTCCTATTTTAGGTTAGAAGACAAGGTATGAAAGTTGGAGGCAACAAACTAGTGAGATTATTATGGAAAAGTTAGCATATTCTTAAGGATTGATGTGAATCGGGGAATTTAGCGATTTACATGAACGGTGACTGATCTCGTGTAAGCATTTCACCCAAACTGCTCTCGGGCATTATCCTCCGTCGATTGCCTGGTCCTTACGAAAGGCGGATACAAGAGAATTTGGTGCATTTCCGGACTGTTAAGTTTGTACTGACGATATATTCACTTTTCGATAAATCTTAGAGTATACGCACACCCTCCTCAGAGGGTACTTGCGTTTTCTGAATATGCGAATGGTACTGCGCTACTGGGTGAGGATCTACGAAAGTCACCATCGCTTCACAATCATTCGAACAATAGTGTGGGAGAGTTCGGGATGCGCTTCGTATTTTCGAAGTATAAAATGCTGCTGCAAGATTAGAGTGGGATTTCCCGAAGCCGAGCTTTGTTCAAATGACGTAAGGATTGTAGCGAAAAATCGATGCGCCATGTATTTGGTTTTAATTATGAATGATATAATGTTAATAATGCAGCGTTGTTGGTAGATGTAATGTGCCAACGTTTCGACCACCCTGGTTGCAACAAGTTCTGCCCTGCCCAGAGAACGACTGTCTCGTTGCACATCGAGGCAAGTAATTGTTGAAGAATGGTTCGATGGGGCCAGTCGATGACATAATAAAACAGTATGAACACTTAAACCAGATGAATGGCTCGTATAGGTGAATTTAGACTAGGGGGTGAGGGTCCACGAGATTCCTCGAAACAATGCTTGAGACAGTAGTTGACATGGGCTTAGTTCCGCAATCCTTAGCGTTCTTACTTTGGGAGCCAGTAATAAAAATGAAAAGCAGATCCCTGTTGGTTTTCCCGAAGCACGGGAAGGGAAGGTCGTTTAATGTTCATTGGTTCATTACAAATGGGTGGTCGTTGTGTCTCAGTTGCAGAAGCGACATCCAAATCCTAGCAAAATTGTCTTCGAAGACTCGACTCTTGAAGTGCTTCTGGGCCTCATGTCTTGCATACGTGAATTCATTGAGGCGAACCAATTTAAACCATTCGGCTGCCTGGTGCCCAGCCAGTCCAATGAGATGTTCGTCGCACATGCATTCCAGTTTCGATTTTGTTTCTGACACGTCCTGCGCTAACAGTGAGTTGTGAATTGCTGACAAGGTATAAGCAACGGTAAGTTGAAGGCACCATATACGAATCTGGTGTCGGTCTGTGTCATTATCTAATGTTAAGTTACATGTTTATCACTTTCAACATACAAGTTGGTTTGGTCAAACATTCACAAATAACTGCCATCAAGCTAATGACTTTATTGGAATTTATTGCACATGTGTTCACGGTTTTAGAGTGAAATGTCTGGCTTCTTTTCTCGAGCTACATTAGATCTTTTGTTTTGCTGTAGCCACGGTGACCAGCCTTGGGCCGGCGATGGCCAAACGGATGAGGTCGTGGCCTTTGAACGTGAAGGTCGCCGGTTCGAATCATCCCACCGCCGGTCAACTTCCCCACTTGACAGCCCTCTGCTGGCCGCGGCCCCCTTCCTGAAAACTGATGTATATTGTTGTTTCATTAGTAAAGGGAGTAAAAGATAAGACAAAATGTACAAAATCTGAGCTTCTTCAGCCTTTGTCAGAAGCATAGGTATTGCATGTGCAGCTCAATATCCCTTAAATGATCGTTGTGTACACCTGGACGACGATCTACCGGTGGTATGGATTTCCGGATGTTGTAGTTTCCTCATTATTTTTATTTCTTGTTCATATTGGTGTTGATGGAATTTCACACGAAACAGATATATTATGCGGCTCCTATAGGTTCAGTTTGGTAACTCTTCGATTTTTTACATGCATCCTGTTTAGCGATATATCGGCCCATCAGCATGGTAGCATTCATCATCCTGAATCGGAAATCATTTGCACAAGAGCGCACCATGTCTGGTAGTGTTTCACTTATTGCAGCTGTCCGGTCTCAGGGCTATCTTGAGCGTAACATGCCACTGTGGAATCGAAGTTTAGAAATCCAAATCGGAACTGTAGGTTGTGGAGCCTGCTTCGGATCACGCCATGGATACTTGTGGTCAAAATGGACTTATTGCAGCAGCCTTAAGTAATGGCATTCTAAAATTTTGAATCAAAATACCGCCAACAGACAAGAATACGGAAACACACACGAACACAAATAATAACACTGTCACATGCAGATCAAGACCTCCAACGTTAAGCACAAGGGATTTGTCAAGACTGTTGCCCTAACAGCGATCAACCGACTACGAGTTTGCGTACACGGATGATGCCGTGTGACTGATAACTTAGCGTAACATCTTGGTACCACTACATAATTACAATGCGTTTCACTCTGCCTTCCTGAATTAATAACACAAAATGCAGACTCTGTCGACAACCTCAAACTTCCCTTGTTGATGAGATTAGCAATGATCCGATTTATGTTGATCTTACCAGTAGCGAATTTTTGCGGTGATTTCTAGAGAGGCAACTGGCAAAGCGGATGTATTTACACCGACCATATCTTTAAGGTGATAATTAGAATATAACCTCAATCGGCCTTTTTAAATTTTGTTTTGATTTGGTTAAATTACCATTTGATTACTGCCGTCAAACAGTGCAATATACATCTCGACAAGATTACAAGCAATGATATTATGAACATCTGTAACCA
Source organism: Fasciolopsis buskii (assembly GCA_008360955.1). NCBI lineage: Eukaryota > Metazoa > Platyhelminthes > Trematoda > Plagiorchiida > Fasciolidae > Fasciolopsis > Fasciolopsis buskii. The sequence goes on from LUCM01005438.1 coordinate 35,201, forward strand.
AGGTGATGACTTATTTTCTTACTGAGTTACGGACAGTCCTCGGTTTCAAGTTCATCTAAAGACACGAATGGCAAACAATGCATATCTCTTCCTGATGCATTGTGGTTTCTGTAATAATGAGATGGACTTCCTATAATCAGATGAGAAGTGAAAACTCATGGGGTGTTTTGTTAATCTTGGTTAAAGTAGCATAAGCGGTTTTGGTATTTTTAGAATTTTCGTGGCATTTGGGTTTAAAACACAAATATCATTTAGGGTGGAATCAAATTATTGTGAGAGGAACCGTCCACCACCAAGAAAATTCCTGTGACAAATGGGTGCCTGCGTGACACACACACGCATATATATATATATATATACTACTTATATATATGTATATATATATATATATTCTGACACGAGTTTCATCTGTGACAATCTAGGGACTTCTGCCCGATCCAGAGATCTCATTTTGGCCAGGCAGAATAGAGTGCTTCATTGAAAAATTATTTCTCGGAATGGGAATAGGGCAAAAAATACAAAATTTAGGGGCGATAAAAATGTGACTTAAAATAAATTTTGAATCACATACTGTATTTATGGCCTTTATGAAATTCGACACACTTTTCCATGGATGATTAAATCTGCAAGTGCCTAGTTTGGAGTCCTAGGACAAGACAAATGTAACATAGCGAGAAGGAAAGTACCATCAGTCTTTAATAGAGGTGTAATAATAACGAAGTGGCGATCACTGTTTATAAGGGCTGATTATGAATGAGATGAGCTAGAGTAATGACTTTGTGCTATTTCGTACCAAGGAATGGGTCTACTTTCACGTTATTTGGAGCCCGTTTTTCTTAAATGGCACACTTGACAATTTTAACTGGCTAACCGGTCAAACGTTTGCAGGATTGGATTAAAGTTCACCGAAAAAAGGAGCGAAGTGACAGGGAGGAGAACTTCGGCCGATCAGTATGATTTGATCTGTTGGTCAGATATTCTAATCACAGATATGATGAATTGAACAGGTAATTTTAGGGAGTCCAAAACCTTTCACGTCGACCTTCAGAGTCAAATGGTGAATTATCTAGAGTGTTAAAAATTACGTGATATTCCAAAGCAAATTTCATTTTCCTCAGTGACCGTTATAAATCAATGCAATCGGCTCACTTAAATGGCATCTAGAATTTAATTTTGCCAAGTATTCCGCTAGGGGAAATTTCAGCTGATTTAACACATGATGGTAAGCTGTCGTCATGTGACCTTGTACGAGCATATGCCACTCTGGTTCGTTTCCACTTTTCCTATCTGACATCCCTGGCTCATGTTATTCCGACGAAGTTAGCTGAATTCGACAATGATGGATTTCGCATGTATCAATTCCAGTGTTTATCAAAACAAAGGAAGTTAAGACACGACAGTGTTGAACTGAGAATTAGGCGAACCAAGCCGATGACTTATAAATTAAGAAATAGAAAAGACACCGAATGGTACTCACCACTTAAATGTACCCTAGACAAATGAAGTAAAGCAGACACGCTCAAGCTTAACTTCTTCCTTCATAAAGCAAATCAGTCGAATGAGACAGGAAATTATGAGGGCTTTCGAACGCTTGATACTTGTAACTAAAACAACTAATCAATGCATGTACGTTACCTGAGATATAGAGATAATTTACCAATACCTAGTAAGCTTACTTGAAATTCTACGCGGTATCAACAGTAACAAAATGACGGTTATAGCAGAGCTACCCATGGGGAAAAACGAGAAGCAAAATGCAGCGAATTTACCTGTTTCACTGCATGCTTTGCAAAAATTTTCTGATAGGACAAAGAGTTCTGATTGAGTGCACACGATTTATACCAATGAAACCTATGCTGAGTTAAATCTATTAGAGCAGCCAGCTGACAACGTAACCTCAAGACCGAAAAAACAAACAACTTTTTCGTGCCCAATGTAGGGTCATAGCATGACCGCTGCATCGATTCCGCTAATTTTTCCTAACACATGCAAAGAGAATGGGGATAGGTAGGCGACAGGCAAGCACAGACATAACAAGCCAAGTACAACGGAAGCATCCGTAGGGATTATTAACAACCAGGTCTCAACAACACACCTCGTCCTAAACACACACACAGACAGGTGGGTTCTCAAAAGTTAAGCAAAACGTACAATCACTTACTCCGTTTACGGCCCTTGATTCTGCTAAACGAAGGCAGACACGATCTGGGACGTCATGGCTACTTCCATCTTGAAAAACGGTGCCCAAGACGATGGTTTTTGCTTTCATTTGGGGAGTTTGATGTGTTCCTTCAATTAGTATGTGCAAAAGCCCAGCGACTGGACTTTGGAGGAAGTTATATTTTCCCACCTCCATCTGTTAGCCCCGGAAGGTAAGAGAAACTGAAACAGACTCTAAATCGCCCCGCTGTGAACAACGTGACTTCAGCTACGTCGGCCGAATAAAACCCACCAGGTTACTTTCTGAATAAAATTTCCTTGATCATGGCAACCGCACATAAATTCAACGATTTATTGAAAGAGAAATGGGACTAAAGCTGCAGACCGAATTCCCACGGCATGAACCCAGACCGACCAGGGGCCAAGAGTATACCCCTAATATATGGAGTCGACCGGATTGCTATCGGTCTCTTCACCAGGCTGGAGAACTCGGTACCAACAACCATGACAGGAGATGACTATCCGGGATTTAAGTCACAATTCGGCGACAACCTGTTGATGCAATGCCCTGGCTCCCTTTGATGAGAGATCGCAGAGAATCGACCGTGATGAGGCTTACAAAGGTCAATACCCCAAGTCTAGTAGAGGAACAACGAACAATGAATTCTCTACCGGGAATGAAAAACACTATGAGCAGTAGCATTAATTATCCTTCCTTCGAAAGCGAGAGGGACTTCAAGACAGTTTGACAGGTGTCGCTTATTCGCGAAATTTGATTTGGTTGGTGCGGTTCCTGTTGTGAGCGTGATTGCAACGCGAACTCCAGCTGCAACGAAGACCTGGAGACAATGCATTTGTTGAATACTCTGAGCTATCCATCACAAAGGGAGAGTACAAGCATAGAATTCACCCTTACTTTGGGAGTTATCTCGCACTATGGGGGTGCAAAGCGTGTGTGCCGTTTATCTACCTCTGCCTTGTTGGATCTCCAACATAGCGGAACAGACGTCGCGCTCTAGTTCAAAACTGTTCCCGAAAAGAGTTGAACATTGCCATCTATCAGGTAGGTGCATTCTGCAGAACATCTCTAAAGGCGAACTTAGGGGAACAGAATAAATTTGCCACACTTTACTGGTAACGAAGTAGAGTACCAATAGTTAACCGTCAACCATTATTCAACCTGAGATAGTTTCGAAAACTTACAAATGCTTTACCACTGCTCCCTTCTTCAAAGAGTAAGGTCACAGTAGACTCCTAAAGATCTAGCAGAGGACCGCATGAATGGATGCCGGTACAATGGTCGCTGGCATCCGAGTTTCATAGCAGTAACCTAAAATCTAGCTGAGGGTAAGAATTTCGTCGATGTATCCACGACAGGGCTGAGTTTGCGCTTCTTGCGCGTTGTTTAGTTTGTCTACCGCGGACTCGGCTGTCCCTGATTTTCAGCTACCGCTGAAAGTGAAAATTACTTCCGAGAACTACCATGAATACGCTTAGGCAGACAGCATTCGCGTAAATTGTCAAGAAATTGCACTCAGGACCTTTAAAACAGAGCAAGACTATCCGCAACTGCTCCGTTTTGCACATTTCTTCACCTTTCCCAATGGACCAAGCATAATATCTCTGGTATTCTGTGATGCGAAAGGTTTAAGAGAAAGATTGACCACCACCATTCATCTTCCTCACCAAAACCCTACAAGTATTAGGAACGTGAACAACTTCAGCGCTATTATGGATAAAGCACAAATTACACAGACAATGACAGGAGCGTCTAACAACCGTTGTTTTATTATTGACTGGTTATCTGTTATCCTTGTTTTACACCATTAATGCGGTGAACAATGGGTAATAGTTGATACTGTGATTGGATTGACCCTAAGCTGGCCAGTCACGCGCCCGTACGATGTACTTAGGCATGCATTTTTATCGCACGAGTCAACATCTAGTAGGTCAATTCCCAGCGCGGTTCGTGATCTGTCCTTCCAGGTTCAACAGTTTGGTAATGAAGATAGCTGACCCAAACTGACTTATCCACCTCATACAGCCGCAACTAGGGAGTAATCGGAGCCAGTAGTAGGCTTTGGCAGAACAAGAACTGAGACAGGTAAAGCCATGGGGCTGATGAAATCACGGCTATTTCGGCCAGTGGGTCCAGAATAATATTAAAATCAGAGCCTGGATTGCAAATGTCACTAGTGGCCTTAAATAAGGAGCATACCCTTCCCGTCATGTTGCAGGTGGTATGATGTTTTACTTGTAGGTGGCATTAGTGAAGATGAGGCCTCAAAAGTTCACCTATTTTTGCAAAAATTAGGAGCTTCTGAACATGCACTACTGTAACGATATTCTGTAATAGCATTCTAGAAGTTTCAGCCTAACGGAAACCACTATACATTTTACTGCTGCATCCGGGGAGTGAACCTAAATATTCAGCGTTTATTGCCACTGTCTAAATATCTTCAGACAGGTGGAGTGGATTATTGTGAATTAGGCTGGTAGATTTAATCAGCGATGCAGATGATTTCTGTTGAAAAAGCTAACTGATGACCAACGCAAATCACTGATATTTTTCTCAGGACTCGTTTTATTAAAAGATGGCGAATAATGACTCGTTAGCTCGCTCCATCGGACTGATCAAAATCAAGAAAGATTTACAAATTATTCAGGCATCAACGGATTAACCATACTACTTGAAGTTGGACAAAACTTCGATGTCAGATGTTTCTCCTTGCAAAATTCAAGGGAGACATTCGAAAATGGCGTTCAGCTAGCTGATTTTGTAGGAACTGACAGTTTTTTTCAGTTTCGTCAATTTCGATAATCCAAGTGTAAACTTTGTGTTTAAATTGGACATGAAAAGAATTTTGTGCAGATCCACGCAAGCATTCAGATCGCTATCGGCTGCAGTTATTTAGATTCTGGAAGAGAATTGAGCCATGATAAGCATACGTGAGACGCTCCATCACGTGACAGATACACGTGAATCTCTGGGTTCTAATTTGTTCGATGAAATGAGACACAGACGCAAACCAGTTTTACCCAGTCATACGGGGCTATGGACAAGGATAGGTGTGTAGTTTTTTGTCTACACCAGTGGACCATCCATATGCAAATGCGAGCCAGTGCAACAAGCCAGTGAACCAGACTTTTCTTTTATAGAAGTGATGTTTGAGCGCTGTGATGTTGTTATAACATCTGGCGTAAGTAATATGAATGTTGTCTTAACTAAACTCATCAGAATGAATTACCGGGGTAATGCATGACCGTTTTGTGTTGCAATAAAGCCAGCTTTTGTTAGGAACTGGCAGAATGGTTTAAGTCATCCTGATGCCTGTCAATGGAAATTTTGAATCCAAATCGTTTAAACTGACGATCGAGAAAGAAGAAAATTTTCCCCAAGATTGAATGCCGTCTTATGAACTATTCAGCTGGAGTAAGTAACAGGTGTCTTGTCGAAGCTGCAGTCAAACTGGCCAAATTAGGTGCTTGCATAATTCTGTGGACGATTACTCTGTTAACAATGGACAGGCATACACTGGCTACTGGGATCGACAATGTAACTGAGACAAAACAAACTATTTATAGGCACACAACGGTCGTCCGAACCAATCAAAGAGCATATCCGACAAGCCTTGCGGTTTTAGATTTCGGTTAAGGTGATTAACCCATCAGGTGATCCCTTCCATATCGATCCAAACGTTCAGTGAACATGACCAAAAGTATAAAAGTACTTTACAGACTAAATGAGGGTTACTGCGCGGAAATCTATAAGCCAGTATGAAAAGCAGTTCAAATCAATGAAACAAGGCTGAAACCGATCTCACATATGCCGCTTAGTAAGTCATTCTCCACATCGCGACCACGAAACGATCATTGATAAGGGGGCCAACTAGGTAATTGGTCCTTGCTTTCTGCTGTCCACAAATAATTAAGCCTGAGTCATTTGCTAATCGAGCAGACTATCGATTGCGTTTACACAGAACACAGGAGCAATGAAAGGCCAGATATAAATATCTGATAATCTTCGTTGTCCAGGAGGTGAACAGATGCTATTGGGCCTGAAAGTTTCCAAAGTTCAGTCCAAATGTTTGCCAAACGCGCGGTCATCAGGGTTGGTTCCTGTAAATATATAAATCCAGTATAAAAGTAGAAGGTTGCAGTAAATTCTCCCGTGAAACATATTGCCACTTGCGATTTGGTAAAGAATTCCGTAGGACCAAGTCATCAATTTCACGAAGCAATGGTCCTTTTAAACAGTAAAACCCTTGTGACATTTAGGGAAACAGGCACTTACCGGCATTTGGCGTCTATAGGTAGTAAACAGACTAACTGGCCAGGGGTGAGCGCGGTCGTAAACTTACAACTCATTGTTACTCTTAAACGTTAGCCTATGCAGGAAGACCTAGAAAATTAATCTCCAAGTCAGTGAACTTCAGTTGGAGATGGTCTATCATACTCGCGAGTGGTGAGAGCAACGGAAAATGTCATTTAGATTTAAACAAAGAGTAAGAGCTCTTCCACTTTCATCTTACCAAAACCACTTGAATTGCTTTTCTCAGAGACGATCAACAAGTTTCACCCAAGGAGATTTCATCAGACTGCTAGGTCTTTATATGTCTAATCTGATACTTTATTGCCCAAGAAACAGTTTCTGTGACGAAGATATGGTTTTACTAACTTCAGTGAAAACAATTAATTACCTGTGATTTCTGTAGAGAAGAGTGTAGACTAGCAAAATAGGTTGTTTTTTTAAACTTTATTTAGTGTTCTTTGATGAAAGCAGTTCAACTAAAACTACCATAAAAGGTTTTCCCACTAAATTCGTCCAGCTGAAGGAAACAAGCGTCGTAATATCTGCAGACCGCCGAAACAACGGTACGGTGGAACAAGTGAAGAAGCTTTTACATAATTTTCACAATCCCAGTGCGTTTTATTGATGCGCATATTTGTTAGCACAAAGTTACGGAATATTGACACTCTTTATATGCCCGAAGCTAAGACTATAACGGGGTCACAAGTACGATTATCCCATAAACTGTTAGAGTTCTATGCTACTCATGTTTTGAGTGTTCTTGAACAAACCTAAAAGTTATCAACTGGGTGAACCGAATTGGCCTTGTTAAAAGCGGGGAAGATAACACAAGGTTTGCGCAAAACTTTGATGCGGCAAATAAGCTCGATGAGTGGCAATGGTGAAGCGTACTCAAATTCCGTTGTACAGAACGAAATTTGGACCAACCAAACTACCGCTAACCACAATTCATATTTGACAAACCGAAACGAAAGGCCGATAGTTGTCAGGATGTTGGCGCTTTTGTGAACGATGACGATAAGGATGACGGTCAGCCCAACAGGAAAAACACGTTCGGTAAGTTACCAGGAGGGATAGTGAGTTGCCAAGAGTTCGGTATGACAGACTGGACACGACGAGGGGCATAAATAGGAATACGCAAGTCGCGGCATTTGGGGGGCATTCCGCATTCTGACCAATATTTTAATTAGAAGTTCTATTGGAAAAATGATTCGATTATTGGTTGTTTCGAGGTAGCTGGAGGAGCCAGGAATAAGATAGAATGGGATATCCACTTAAGCGCCATATATCCAACAGCCGACAGCTCGCGGCGTCACCTTCTCGTTGTATGTTGGGAAAGTGGACACTTCCTCCTGAATTCAGGCTTAACTTGAAGATGGCAACCATTTATTTATTTATTTATTTATTAATTATTAATCGCAAATTATTTTGAATCATATTTGCATCTTTTCTGATAGCGACGGTAGTCTCAGTTAACAATTCAAATTAGGATGTTCCCGTTTATTGTTACATGGATATATCTTGATCAATTAAGCTGTATTTTTGTTAGCACGCCTACTTATTTTGAACCGAACTGGTCGACAGACTGACCGACTGTTGTTGGTTATCTATCGATCTGCCATGTGATTGTCCTCTGTAGTACGTATTACTTGATCGATAGCGTTTACCCAACAATGTTGTGCTGTTTAATGCCTACCGCGGTGGACGTGATTGTCTGGAAAGTGGGTATAGTGATCAGGGCGCGAGACCTGAAGCAGTCAGCTGTTACGTCGCGTTTTATGATTCTGGCGTGTTTGTTTTCGGACGAACTACTAAAAGATTTTGTACCGATGATTAAAAACAACTGGTCCTAGACAAAAAAATATTTATCGAATGGAATCTCGCATCGAACCAGCAAAATTTACGGATTTCAGCAACGCACGCGCTAGTTATTACAAATCCGTTGCCTTGATGAGTTTCGGTAAAAAGAATTGTACGGTACCCTGGATGGCGAATTCCGTTGAAATGAAAATTCATTCGAGAAATGAAATCAGATCGATTCAATTGGCATCACTGTGCAACCGGAAGCAGTGAATTATCAACGGGTTCACGACGTGCGACAGAATCCCTTGGGCGGGAACATCAACGTATACCTGACAGTTAGAAATATACGAAAAGGCTACCAACACAGATAGAAATTATCGATGAAAGTGAGTACTCACAATGGCGAGTAGTTAGTCTTGAGGAGACATGGAGAAGAACAAGATGACACTTCAGGTTGTTTCTATGTTTCGGTCGGTGAAAAACAGCCGGGCAGAAGAATAGAGGCCGGAGTCGTTGACTGGTGTCAGAGAGAGCACAATTAGGCAAATAAATAGACTAGTCTGATATAACGACTAAATTTTAAAACAACAAGGCTAAAGTTTTGGTCACAGCAAATCTGCGCTGAGGTTGGGGATTTCTCTTGCCCGAACTAGGGTTCAGTAGCCTTTTCCGCAGCACCACTTCGTGTGAGCGACACAAAATTCCTGATAGTGAATAGATCACTTCCTACCACTCTTTGCCAGTGCTTTTTAACATTTTTAGTTGAATTAAGCATTTATATCTTGAGTGACACACTAAAGTAACCGATAATTTGTATTTTGCAGGATACATTAGTAATATTTATCCGCCAGAATTTGATATTGATTATGTCGTCTAAAATGAGAATGATTCTGAACTTGATTGTCTCAAAAGGTCAATCGCTGTCTACCAGGCGATCGCCGTCCAGGTTTGGACTATGTTCCGTGCTACCAGCAACTTCATCAAAAGCCGTTTGGACTTGTTGGGTTGGATCTTAGGCATTTTTCGAATGGCGTTGCTGAGTATGACGCATCGACGAGGGACCAAACTGAAAGCATTGCGCGTGAAATAACAAGCCAAACCACTTTAGCCGCCTACTAGGAAACGGAAACCAACGTAGGTGACCAGTCGGAAAAAATGAAACTCAGTAGTGCGATAGAAACATTTGACCGAACTCCAAAGCTTTCATGCACCTAATCTTTACAGGGATGAGAACAAGGTAACTTTTCCAAAACACTAGACCGAATGCTTCCGATCACACAGACTGGTAGAAGTAGCTTGTTTTTTAGTGCTTTGTAATAAATACCATCAAACTGAAATGTTTTCAAATGCGTTAACAGATTGGTCGATTTAAAGCAACGTTAAAATTCAACCCTATCACGTGTTCCACGTGAGATTCTGTCATCTGCGTCTGCCAAACATGATTGTAAAACTGTAACTAGCCTGTTTGTGTACTTGCACTTTTCGAATCAAGCTATCAAAAGGTATCCTGAAACTGATCCCATTTTGATTATACAACTGCACACCTCAAGAAGAGTCACAATTCAAATACCGCCTTGTGATTCTCAACAGAGTTATGAAGCAGATCTTTTTCACTCTATACTGACGGCTGATTCGTCACGATTCGTGCTATCGGAAAGACCTCGGTTTTCGCACACATTAATGACCCCACCTTCTACTGGGTATATTTCACACAAACTTTAATTGTGGCTGGCCCTTCGTCTGGCCACTTGTTATGACCTCTCCTAGAAGTGAGACGAATCTAGTCTACCAGTGCCCAAATGCGTGGCCACAAGAATCTATGCTTACTACGTTTTCATTGACCTTTATAAAGCAGTTTCATAGATTTATTTCTTTTAGTAAAGCCATAATAGTCAGTTTTGTCATGTTCTTCCTGACTGACGAAACCACAGTTGGATGATCTCTTTGGCCATTTGATTTAGAAGTCCCGCTTCATTATAGCAGGATTGCCCACACTTTCGGACAAATTTATGTTCCGACATTCATTTGGCTTTCCTCTCTCCAATTAGTCCTAAGTACTCCTACACACCAAAGATTTTCTACTTTATCAAGAGAGGACACATGTGCTAGCTGGTCGTCTGGCTTCGGTGTCTGCCCCGGCCATGCTTAGCATTATAAGATCCGATCGGTGTACACGAAAATGTTGGATCTAAGTCTCACAATTTGCTATAAAAATAATGTTCTTTCTTGTGTGATTGCTGCGCAGCTTGTCGTAGTTTAACCGGAATGTTGCGGATAAAATTGTGCATACCAATGACTTCAGGCCAAGGCAGCAGTGCAGTTTTCAGCAAGAAGATAACTGGATTTAATGCGGTAACATCCAATAATTGTTTCTGGTCTGGCATAATTGTGATTGAATACGAAATAAACGGACTTAGCTATTCGACTACGCAGTTCCATCCAAAGGTTCCCCTCCAAAGTCTGCCATTATGACGAACCTGTACGTAACACTTTTTTGCTTACAGCAGAATATAACTCGCTTTAGGACTTGCTCCAGTGTTTCGAGATTATTCACATATTATCGAGAATGATGTCCATCGCGCAACGCTATTACTAATCGGCTTTTAGGGCATAACAAACCTGGGCGTTTCTCCAGTCAGAGGAAACAATTTACCGAAACGTCAATCACCGACCATTTAGCATTCGTCTCCTTGAAATTGCGTACCATCACTTTCAAAAACAACCATTATCTAATTCTATTGGAGCCTAAGAAATAATCGCGGTCTATTTAAAATTATGTCCAGCAAACAAATTACACCCGTATTTGTATCCCTGTTCTTTTTCACGGTAATTATTTGCTTTATCATAGTCCCCTTTCCATGGATCCTCTTCTTCTCTGATGCATGCAGTGAATGACAAAGTTAAACTGAACTTGTCGGTGCTAAATGGGATTTTCGGTATTTACCGTTCCACCCAAACCTCGTTCCAATATAACACCCACATGTTCTTCCAGTTGTTTACATTTTTAATGAGTTGAAAGGAGCACTTTCGTAATATCCGTAGCAAACTGCCGGTCAGGCGCATCTAGATTCCAGTAAAGGAAGAAATAAACATGCCGACACAATATTCACCGTCGAATTCCTAGGTGGCAGCAACAGCCAATTCATATGTCAACACGTTCGGTTGTTGTGTTGGAAACAAAGGATAATCGTAAAATAAGCTGGGAAAGCCGAAAGCATCGAACCCATTTTACTCACCCATCCCGCTCACACTTGGCACGGAAAATGTAAAAACCTGTTCCGCTTTCCATGATAATGTGCTTGGGCGTGTTTGCACGACCTAAATAACTAGCAATAAGGGTCCCCTCGACCTAAATTCATCTCTTTTAGACTACAGAACTTCTGCAGTCATTCGTATTTTTGTCTATCTTTGTAAAATATCAGTATGCTGTCCTCTCAATTCTGACTGGTTCGATTTTTAAGTGGTAAGGTTCTACAATCTTAACCCGGCGTTTCCGCTTTGGTATCTTAACGAACTCAAAATGAAGAGGTGGATCGTCCTTAATGGTCTGCATTCTTCTAATTAAGGTCTCGGCAGCCCTCCTCAATTCGCCCATAAGCCAGTCAGGTCCACCTTTAGACGTCAGATTATCAAGTTCGCCAATACATCCGCGAAATCGTTTAGTCTCCCTTAGCCTTTTCATCTTTGGTTGTCTCCAACAGTCGCCCTCTATTAACTGGAAGATTTTGATTGCCCTAGCCGTCTAGTGACACAGTTACTTAACCGCTCTATCAAAAGAAATTAGTGTGCGCGACTGGAACAAAACATATTTATGTATTTGGCAACTAAAACTATACTTCTTCAAAGAGCTGCTCTACGCCCTTATTTATTTTCGACATTTGTCACTAACCTTTCTGAGAATACCTCTGATCAGTTATCGAAATACGCTGATAATGTTGCGAGCAGTCAAACCATAATTAGGATTGCGGATTTTTTCGACTGCCGTCACATTTTTCATTGTTTTGTTCGCTCAGGTGTGAATTTTATTCCAGTGTTTCACATGCTTGTTGCCTTCTTCTAGCTCTACATACCCATGTGTTTACTTCATTTATCAACAAAACCACACCGTGTGGTGGATTCTGTCAAGTTCTTAGGAATCATCAATATCTCACATCTTTGGCCGGGCAAAGAAACTTTTTATTCCAAACACTATGAACTTTCTGAATGGCGTTCACATTTCTCCATAAATTCCACCTGTCGATCCATATACTGTCCCATAAATAACTATAGAAAACGAACCATTCCTTCCTTATCGTGCATTCTGAACAACCACGGGCGTATTTCATCTGACTTCCTTAAAATTTCACTATTAATCACATTGTGATCGACAATTTTTGTTTCCTCAGTTTTGATGAACAGGTGAATTCAAACGTCGTTCTTGAATTGCAACATGTGACTACGGAAAAGTCCATGTAAGCCGAAATACGATTACAATACATGTCGACGTTGTTTGCAGAAAACGAGTCAAAATAAATAATCTTAACTGAATTCATTTCGGATTCAAGAGCACCTCCATGTATCTATGTAAAGGAAACGATTAAAATAAAAAAAACGTCTGTCTGTCGCCTAGCTGTACTTCTAGGTTGCAGCTCGTTAGTGCAACCAATCATTTGCATTCCTGCTTAGTAGACGAAGACTGACGTTTGCTTTAGAACTGTTGCGATCACGTGGCATGTTTTAACTGTAGATGGGGTGATTTGCATTCGCGACTTTTCAAGCGTGTGGTCTGAAATCTGGTTTTCGCAATTTTTGATCGTGCCTTGAGCTAACTACGACGTGATGGCTGAGTAGTTTCCTCTGAGTTATCTTCCCCTCGCTGTTCCTCGTCGTTACACATGACCGCTAAGTAATTCATTTTCACACAGATTATGTGAGCCGAAGAAACAACACGTGTTTGCGAGTGAAGTCGAAAATTAAGATACTGCTCAGTACAAGGCATAGAAGAGAAGAGGGTGCTGTTCATATCGTAGACAAATGAAACCGACCGGATGAACATTTGCATGTCAGGTGTCTTGGGAAATATTAACGATTCAGCGATTACTTAATTGGCTCACGCTGAATCGCTTTGAGCCTTAATTTTTAACTATGGCCCATGTGCCTGGAATCCTTTTTTATCTTTCACTTCCTTTATTAATGAAACAGCAACGTACATCAATTTTTAGGAAGGGGGCCGCGGCCAGCACCGGGCTGCCATGTGGGGAAGTTGGCCGGTGGTGGAAGGACTCGTACCCACGACCCTGGCGTCCAAACGCCACGACCTTATCCGTTTGGTCACCGCCGTTGGAATGGGGTGACCTAAATTCCATATCAATGTAAGTCATTTTATATCGCGAGTAAACTGAAACGTCTGTTTTTCTCTTCAGGGAAAAAAGCGCTCACAAGCAAACGTCTCCCAAAAAGGAGTCCACGCCGGCCTGTCCATTTCTGCTACCATTTCATTGAGCGGGCGCTGAGTGCTCAGAAATACACACAGAATTCGTTACTAAGCAAAGCATCAATTAATTTGGTTAACAAGGTAGTCAATTCTTTTAGAAATTGGTTGGCTACGTGATATCGCAGTTAATCTAACAATGACATCGGCCTACCGTTGCTAAACTCAAAACCCCCTTATCTTTTTACCTTTTTTCCTACTTCAACAATTAGACAACAGCGTACTCATTTCTTGGACCGCAAACGACCCCGAATATGAACTGACATGAATGTGAACATTTGAACTTGTTCACGGTATTAATCCCCAGACCACTGCCGGCCATGGATAATACAATGAAGTTATTTCAGGTCAAGTAAACCCTTTTTACACGTAGAGGCGAACACTGTCCCCAAATAGCTATGCAACTTAAACCTGAAGTATGGACGCGACGATGTACAGCAGTGCCTATTTTCTCTTCAATTGGCAAAAATGAGGTAAGGTAAGTACTGCATTCCCATAGATTGTGATCGATGGTAGGTTCACCCCAAACCTTTCTCGTCATAACTGACTGCCCTTAGGCTATATACCTGTTTGAATTTATTTGCAATAATTCTAACTCCTTTGTCAGCCTGAATTAATAAGAGTAAATGTTTACGTTTATGGCACGGTTTATTTTGTTGTCGTTTTCCCTCTGATTCGATCGATATCCGGTGAATGACTAAACATCTAATTCATATGAGGCAAAGATACTGGGACGGGAAACAGTTTCCAACTATTCATGCGAAATACCCATTCGTCCGGAGAGATGTGGGTATTGCACAAGAAAACTCTTGTAGCATTTTGCACACCAACCAGAAACAAATGAACACAGACTTGGGGTGGAAATTGTTGGATGAGATACAGGCAACTGGTAAAGGTCAAGTGAAATGACTAGTGGAAGAGGATTTTGTTCGTAGTTCGTTCAACTTTGGTTAAACAATAACGTCAGAAATGGGAGTTTTACCATAACTTTAAAGTGATTCATCATAGACTGAAGTTCTTCACGCATTATTTAGAATTTTTCTATCTGAAGAAGAATAGTACATCGCTCGGTTAGCAATGGTTTATGGTATAGCAAAAGTACGTGATGATGCGGCAGGATTTCAAGCGGCTGTCCCTGTTTCACTCCTAATTTCAGACGCGATGGATATGCAATACTGCTGGTTCCCAATAAACCTTAGGAAACATCTCTGTTCTCTCTCGATAGTTTCCTGATGGTTAGCTGAGCTTTGGTATCGAGTGATAAATTTTTTAAGGGGATAGTTACTACCGGAATTGTCGCCCTGGGGAACCCAAAAAGGTCTCGATCGACGATGACCCCAACCTAGTTTTTTTGAATTCTATTCGTCCTATTGGCCTTGTTAACAATCACGTTTCAGTTGAACGCAAATTGGTAAACTTGCTTCATGTGCCTCCTAGGGGGAAAATAAAGTTTGAAAGTTAGCTGAGTCCATATTCAGGGATATGGTTGGGAAATAGGTCATTCAGTCCGGTGTTTGCTGCGCATTACCGAAGGCAGATATTTAACTTCGAATAAGTAAGTACAAATTCTTGAGGCAAAGAAAACGATGCAATCACCGAAATTACTAATGGATACTAATGAGCCAATCAGTCTAATTGTTTTTCAAGTTATTCATTGTAGTCGCATGGTTGTGTGAAATCCGTATCCCATATCGTTCAAATGACCATGAGAACAGCCAAATCAAAGCTCATGACTGCGACAACTCTTTGCTCAAATTCACCTAGGAAGCTGGCGCATTGCTCAACTTTTCTTCCAGTATTACAATTGAATCGATTTTGGGCATTACTGTTTGCTACTGAGAAATTACCGATATCACGGTGTATGCAAACAGCAAGCAGTATGGGCCTGAGGGTTTGCTTGCAGTTGATGACCAAGAAAAGGCGCGCTAGTTTCCGACAGGCATAGTCACGGGAATGACTTCAACTGGAATATGTTTTACACCTTTGGAATAAAAATGAATTCCGTTTCTGAAGAAGTCTCGTTATTTTTAAACTGTTTAGTTATTTTGACAGTTGAGTCTCATCAAGTGCCCACGTGCTGGTTGAAGTATCACCAGCTCAATTATACTCCGTGAAATGAAGATCGTTTCTCTTTTGTGGATAAAAACCAAGACAGTTAAAAATGAAAAAAGACATGTTAGCGGATAGTCTGACTGTAGAAAAGCATCACTGATAGGCATTCGATGATTGCACGGTGCACCGTGTCGTCAGCCCACGAAATAGCCATTGAACTGACTGAAGTGTGTTGAGATATACTCACGCGTCAGGGTGAGCAGAATCTTTGCATGAGATATTTGAATCCATTTAATGATCTGATTAAGAGCCACTTTTATTGGCTTTTCTGCCGTCCACAAGTTTTATCATTCATTTTATCCAGTCCGTTATTTATCTGCCGTTTGTTTCGTATTGCTCGATGTTCCGTAGACGGGACGGAAAGGTAGTCAGCAAGGTACAATAGGCCTGTGCCGGGCACTTGATTGTATGACTGAATTGACCTGACATGCACCATCCAAAAAGCAAGATTTTGTTTCCCTTCAATTGTCTGACAATGCCTGTTAGCATCGAGACAGCGATAAGCAATTTTAATTATATGTTTTTAGGGGTCTGTTAAATCCCAGTATCCTCTGCTCCTTTTGTCTGACGACAGTCTGATTGAACTAGGTGTTGGGATCGATTCCAAAATATTTTTCACTGCTCCGAAGAACTTCCGACCGAAAATGAAATTTATCAAACACCAATCATGGAAACCCTAGTAACAATAACAACAGTAATAATAATGATTATTATTATAGTAATAACAAATATTATCATTCTCCTTCGACTGTGTTCAAATATCAGCAAAGAATTTATCGTGCTTTTTGCTGAGGAGTATTTTTGGAAAACATTTTTTCGCGAGTACTTGTACTGGGCGATAAAACTTTAAGTTGAAAACCAGTAAAATCACTGTAGAAAAGACCCGGTAAAAGTATCTTCGTGACAACGAAAAATCGGGGAAAGTAAATAGAGCAACCGAATGAAGGCAAACAGTACTCTTATTGGCATCGCCGCTACTTCCCTTAGTCAGCTAATTTATGACAGTTTGCTCATGCAATGCACATAGAATTCATCCTACTTAGTCTGAATATATCCCGTGCAGGTCAGACGGTCGATTTACTTAATACAAACCGTTTATTAGCCTTGATTCGTCTAGAAAGCTACCTCACCTATTGATTACTACGATTTTCAAGTCAGGTAAAACAATATGGTATGTGTTTACACACCGTTGAGATTCACTTATTTTTGCGACCTGTTAGTACCGCAACGACCTCAACACGTACTAAAAAGACGTGGCTGAATTAAACAATGTTTCAGTTTCCCTCGGTCAAGTACATCATGTCATGATCTTGATCACGTTGGTCATATGGTCAGGAAGAATTTGTGAATGAAGAATGCACAGTGAAAGAGTTAATTAACGGACGTTTATTTTGTCAAGGGCAACTTTTCGAGGGACTTACTTGATTGAATACCTCATTTAGAATTACTGGCCTTGGTAATCGAAACTTCGGCTCATTAATAATTCTATCGAAAAAGCTGTGTTTTTGATAAATAAATGGTTCTGTAAATGGTACTCCGACTGAAAAACCTTCCGGCTTGAGCTGCTTCAGAAAAACCTCGAACATCCAATACACTGAGCCGATAAGCATGCTTTTGGGGTTTGCCACCTGAGTAGTTAGTTGACGATCCTCATAAGTTGACGTGCTCAATTTGACTTCACGAAATCACAAACCTAGCATGATGATCAGTTTACCCGAAATGGTTTTTCCACCGAAACGGATTCACCAAGTTTACATCATTCATGGAGATCATATCCCAAAAGCGGACTTACTAGATTAATTCAGTGAAAGCCGTCACCATTTCAGCTTGTCGATACTATGAAAAATATGCCTACGGTGGGGGATGACTAGACGGTTCCAGATGAATTTTTGGTCTTTGCAAAAGAAACTAGTTCCGTCAAAAGGACACAGACCGCTAGTCACATCGGGGGTTGACGTTCCTCATTCGAGTTAGAATTTCTATTTGAGAAGTGTAGCACTGCGATCATCAGGTCCAGCAATATTCAATATTTTGGACTTATGAAAGTTGTCTACAATAGTAGCAAGTTCAAAATCTACAGACCCATGGGAAATGCGGAGGACAGCATCATAAAGGATGTCCCAAAAAATTTGAATCAAAACGCTTCTCTATAATCACCTTCTCGTCACCGGAAGGAATGAGTTTATTCCAGAAAAAATAGGGCGTTCTTGGTCTGAATGCTGTTTGGCGAAATGTGCATCTACATGCCTTGTTTGTGCATTGGTCTGTTCTAACCGTATTTTGACTACTGAAATTTAGTGACACGCGCTGACAAGAAAAATCCTACAGCTAGATCAAGCATTGCTTCTATGAGATAGCATCGGTAAATAAATGCATAAATGATTTCAGTAAATGGTTTCGTAAACTGGAGGAGTAAACACCAAGAGTGGAATCCCAAAAAGGCAGAACCAAATGGTACATGAGGAGAGGTATGGTAGCGAGGAGAATGTCTGGGATTATAACCAACCAAAAGGTTGAAACGTCTTCTTGACTTCAAGGGACTTGAACATTATACGTACTTGCAACAGTACATAAAAGTGCAAACTTACAAAGACAGACAAGCAAATTACCGTACTCTACTAGACACCTAGCTGTTTTAGGCTGTTATCGAGTTTCATTCGCCTGGTAAATCTGTCTTGCTAGAGTAACCATGGTGACAGAAAAACCGACATCTTTTCACCCACTGTAACTTATTGAACACGGTGCATCGATTTTTTAGCAAACCCTGAACCAAACTTGATTCCGATCACTAAGATAAAGATTGCCTCTTTATACGTGTGAACAGACCGTGAAAGGTGTGAAGGTAAATGCCCGATCAAAGAAAAAGCAAACTAGGATTAATTTTGTGAATGAAATTTCAAATTCCAAGAAATAATCAAGGGTTGAAGGTAATAACGGTATTCAACAGTCTGATAGCTAATCCATGAAAACAAAATGAACAGTGTAGTTTAGATGTCAAAGGCAGTGAAGAAGCAATTGCTGATTTTGGATGACAAAGCTAATAAAGCATGTGTGCCGAACAGTGGCTCACTTGGACAAAATCAGTATAAGAGAAGCTTCGTTCGATAACATTCGTCTAAATACAACAAACAGAATAAACAAAAGCTAGCTATGAAAAGACATCATCCACTTTCCCTTGTGCATTAGTCCACAAGGATCGAGAAGGACACAGGTTCAACCTGGATGACGTTGAAATTCCAAATCAACCAACTACGAGGCACCCGAGTTTGCGGAGGAATTTTACTGTTCAAATCATCCAGCCGTTAGACATCGTACTGAACCAGTTGTACAGTCGGAAAGTAGAGCAAACCGTAAAGCTAAGTGAGAAATTCCCCAGTTGAGTCATGCGGACCCATAATCACAAATGTGAATTATTTATGCTGAAACATCTAAGGAAATGAATTGCTAAATGTTCCCATACTTTAAATGCAAACAGCAAAACATGGCTGAAGGATTGAAACCTATCAGGACAAACATTCAAGGTCAGGTGAACACAGGTCAAGTAGAGAAACAAACGTTTAGCTGTCGGTTCATGCTCGTAGAAAAGTTCAAGAATCAAAGCTAATATCAACCCTATCGAAATAGAAAAGCACCACCAAAATCGCACAGTCACTGACAGAGTCAGCTCGACCGGCGATGAAACGTTTGTGATCAAAATACCCAGCTCAGCTATCAGAAACTTACCAAAAACCAAAAGGGTTAGTTGAATTAGCAGGGCTAATAGGGAAAATGAATCTATTGGTGACTGTTCTACCTGGGCTATTCGAGTGACCTGGCACTTTACTGGAGCGATGAGCGCAAGCAGAAACGAACTGACAAGGTGGACTCATTAACTTTAAGCGGACATTTCCGTAGCGAAGAGTGGAATTTTTGTTCATTTTAATTGGAAATCGAAAGTCTGTCGCATCTGGGAAATTATCAGTCACCTTTCACCCCTGTTTAGAAAATGTCACAAGAATTGTTAACCGTAATTTTCGGCTAAACAAACTGCCCATTTGTGAAGGAACGGATGTGGCCATATGACTACTTGGTTATTTCACTGTTGAGCTTGATAATGCAGTCATTCACATTGAATAACTCATGAAGACTTGGGATCCTATGAGAACCGTGGATTGCTCTAGCGATTGAAGTAAACCTCACTTTCGACGAAAACGGAAAGCGCAGCCAGATGTGGTCATGACTACCAGGAAGAGTCTCAGACAAAGTAGCAGAGGAAAAATATTTGTGGCACTTAGACATTTACTGTTCGCATTTCACAAGTTACCATTTTGTACATGATATTTCGTTGTTTCATGAAACGAAGGGTGTATTTTTCTCTGCGCAACAGGCTGGTTGACTGCGATCCGTTCGTGATTTGCTTTTGCGCTCTCGTCGACTATCGAACTTCGTGTTTAACGGTTAGTGATTCATTGCTCGTCTTCTTTAGCTTCACAATGAATTGGGATCCAACGTCTACAGTTCTAAGTAAATTGGACTGAGGAGCTGAAAATTCTGGCAGAGCTAGAGTGTGCATGTGACAGGTTCTAAACGAGTTCCAGACCCCGATTTGCTGAGCTGCCGTTTATATTTGCCTTGGCATTCACTACTCCTTATTTTGTGTACATATTTTCCAGTCCAGAAAAGCTGAAGAAATCTGAAGTGGCCCATTTCAGACCTTTAGTTGCTAATATCGCAAAACTTTATCTCTTCGTAGACGAATTTAATATAATTACCCATTTGGGTTGTCGGCGTAGGCTTTTTACATCTGTCACGCACAGTTGTTGAAATATCGCACATTTTATTCAAATTGATTCAACGCCAAAGCCGTCAATGCTGTCAAATATGGTTGCACACTTCGTGACCTGGACTCTTAACATCGTCGGCTACTTGAAAGACCTTCACTGGTCATTAACTGCTAGCCGGTCGATGTACTTTTCAATTATGATAAAATAAAATAAAACAAAAACAAATGCAGATCAAAAGCTGTTATTGTTGTCTCTGTCACACTGGGAATCGATGTGCAAAACTGTGCTGAATGACAGAAACACTGTAGAGGAACGAACACGGAAAATGTTGGTAGTCTCTTGGAAGCGACGACCATCAACTACGTGGATGAGTGGACTAAATTTTCCCATGATAATCCAAACCAGCTTTGCTCAATAGGCCCTAGTACCCACTTACCTGTTGTTCAGTCAAACCCATATTTGGGCATTCTCCGTCCCTCCTCATGGGATGCAGAAGCATTGTTGGATGTCGGAGACCACATTGGAAGTATCACGATTTTCGTTGGTTTATGTCTCCTCTCTAAATGGTCAAAGATAATCCTTGGGGCTGTGATACAAGGTTGCCAATTAGAAGAGTTGTGTTCGCTGTGCAGCCAAAAGTAATATTTTCTGAAGGTTTGAATAATAAAAATAAAGTATTATTTCTCCCCATTCATCTCCTTCTTTGTTCCACTTTGATGAGATCGATTCCCTGTGTTTTGTGATGCAGTGAACATAACGAACCAACTTCTATAAAATATGTACTTAGTTAGTGATCGTTTATCTAACTTTTCCAAGTATTTATTTTACCTCAGCTTCGTTTTACATGCGGATTAATTGGCATGTTTTCAGGATTTAAAACTTCAAATTCATATCCGAACATGTTGAAAAATCCAGTTATTTTCTGATAAGCCTTACACACACAGAACAGCGTGAACATGAATCTGAATCATCACAGTTTAAAAAGACTTGGCTATTTTTCTTCACGTTTCAGCACACTGCTCTCCTCTGCCCTAACCGTCAGTTCCACAGTGTTTCCGTGTGTCAGGCTTTCACCTTCAAAGTGAATTCACAAGGTTAAATTTGTAGATTCTTAAGAAATGTCAACTAGGAGTCGGTCTCTTAGGAATGAGTACTGAAACGTCTCGGAAACGCAACTGCTTTTTTTCAGAGCCCAATCCGGGTGGTCTTTTGTCTCACTTCTGCTTCGACAATCATGACAAGGGAGCGAATAAAAACGGCAGTTAAAAAGATAACAACGAATACCCGGAAGATTTGCATTTTAGTTCAGTACAAAATAGGTAAGATCTTTCTAAACAGTTTGGTGATGCCAAACTCAGACTTTCAATCACGAAAGGAAAAGGAAAAGGACAAACATTGATTGCATTATTACTGAAACGGAAAACGTTTAAACTGCTCAATAAAGTAGACTGAATGGGCTTCGGCTGTTTCTACAGAATCGCTCAGATTGCTTGGACCTAGCTGATAGGTCCCAGAATGCAGTCAGTTGTCTAAACCATTTTTCTAATGCTTTAGCTATTCCTTTGGTTTTCACTGAGTCACTATATGTGATATGCGCTTATGAATAGCGTTACAGTTAGCGAACAAAAATATATCATCTCCATTCGCTTCGGTGGACGTCGAGTGCCCCTGGTGCCACGTCAACGTCTCATCGATCTTTTGCACATTCTACTCAGTACCAGAAGTAAGCTCCGATTCCTAGGTTGTAGTCTTCTTCGTCAACAGACTGTGTTAATCTAGGAATGAAACATTTTTATTTGATATGCTTAGCTTTGGAAATCCTATTTTTGAGTACATTTTGCTCTGAAACTCAGGAAGTATCACGTGATACATCCACTAACCACTTGTTCATGAGAATGCGTCTGTTAACGGGCCCTGAACGATCCGTCCCAGACAAAATGCGCTAGGGTTGCATGCGCACAGAAGTAGCTTATTGACTGAGTTCAGTCTGAGTCGGCCCATCTCGTTTATTCAAATTGTTTGTGTTTGACTTTAAGTTTTCGAAAAGTCTTAAAACGAATCACTTTGACCATTACGACCGCAATTCTTTATATCTTACAACATTGTACTTTTTACTGGTGCGCGCTACACCTTTGTGGGTCTTTTAACAGAACTCGCTTATACGATGCGATTATGTTTTCTGGTACTAAGTGCACGAGATCATCTTCAATAAACCTCAGTATTAAGACTCAAGGTCTTCAAAGACAGTAGCTAAAACGATCTCGGGAAGCAATTTGACAGCCAAGTGAGCAATTCATGACTAAAACCGTCATCAATCAGATTTAATTGGCATAAAACCATAACGGAAACCATAAAATGATATCTTAACGAGACGCCGTGCTCAAGGGTGGAATTATGCAAATGAATTAGTATACTTTTGAATAGAGATAGATTTTGAAGTCAGAACATTCATGGGTCTTCTATGTGATTCCTGGACGCTATTTCTTTGATGACAAGTCATGCCCATCTAAGGGCTGTCTATAAACCTTTGCAAAGTTTACATACTAACCTATTTTCCTACAGCTTTAGAGTCCAAATCGAAGAAACTGTTTTAGACTGGATCGAAATTTATGTTCAATAAATATCACACTATCAAATTTTGAAGTGAAATAATAACCAGCTTTTGGTTTAGCACGATTTGTGAGTCATGGTATTATTCACACAACATACAACTACCCAGAACATTTATCCCGATGAACTGCAATACATCTTGTCGGAATGTGTGAGATTTGAAACTTAATTTGCTGAGTGGCGCCCGACTTGTGAATGAGGCTCTCTGAGCACCTGATCAATTGGATCGATGGGCTGCTTCAGGCGACCCTCTCCTGATACCATAAAAATCACTGATGCACTAATGGGTGAACAATCAGTCATATCTAACACCGGATGAATGTAATGGAGTAACCAGTGGATTTCAAGAGACGTAACAAATCCATTTCGTTCGTGTGATTAGGCTACGGTGAATCATGTGATAACCTAACGAAATTACAACTTTTATAAGAAACTTGTGCCTTTGACCAGTTTTGTGGTCAGCATAGACTGAATGCTGCGATAATCATAAGCTGCAGCGCGAAATTTGTGCTAATGCATAAAGGAATTGGCCATTAGTAATTCCAAAATCGTGACGGGTGGCGGTAAGTGTTTGAGGGAATAAAGGACGATCGATCATATAAAACTAGAGGACGAAACAAGAACTCATGAGAGGTGAATTACTTGGTACAAAACATTATATCATACCAAAAATCAAGAACGACAGTGCTAAGGTTTCAAAAGCTTCTTGTATCACTGTGAAGCTCACTGACTCGCGTACATTAAAGCAGCAGGCCAGATACTATTTAGTAAGGAACCCTTTCCATTTCGTAAAAATTTACCGTCAGATGTCGCTTGATATACCATTAAAACTTTTAATCATACTGGCATTTCACACCACTGCGACAGTTCTCGAAATATGCCCTCGTTTTTCCCGCTTCGGGGTTGTATGATTTGCTATTTTACCATGCTGTTACGCTGTCAAAAATCTATCCTGGGAAGTTGGAACACGGAATTTACTGAAATGCTAACTGCTCAGATTGTAGTTAGGCGAACAGATAAACAAGTCAGACATAAAACAAGTACAACTCGAAAGAATCCGTGATTTTAGCCATGGTCGACAAGTGACTGTCTATCCGATGACAGTTGTCTGTTTCAGCGTATCTACGACAGGTAACAGGTCACACAAATCACAGTACAGATCCATCTGTTTGAAAATCGGGATTCTCACGGTTCAAATAAACAGTTCTTTCCTCTGGCTTATCGATTTCTCCGCATACTCCACGTCTGTATATGCTTATGTGGTTGAAAGGCAACTGGTGGACGACTAGAGCCGTCTGTGTGAATCTTTGTGACCTGAGTTTGGTTCTGCTCAACACGTGGCCGGGCAGGCTGGCAGACGCGCGTATGCCTGGTTCAAATAGCATAAGAATATTGACCGGAAAAAGGGAGCGAGCGCGTAGCGCCAGAAGTACGAATGCCTCTCTTCTTACGAGCCTGACTTCTGTGGTAATTCCAACCGTGCCGCACGTATGTTAAGCACCAGACTTGTATTGGACGTTTGCTTACATAAGTGCCCGTATTTCAGTCAAAAAGGGATGCGTTCGCCACCTCATTAGAACACAGAGTTGGAAAAAGTATAGCGAATAATAAGCTTATGAAATTCACGAGAGATTGTGTGGAAAATTAGTTATGGTCTGTTCTCCATTGGTGAGAATCCGGAGTACGTAGGGAATAGTTGAGTTTCTATAGGTAGTTATGACAGCGTGTATGGAGCGCAGAGTAGACCGTGTCCAAGGTTGAGAACGGCATTTGGAAGGATCATTGTGCAAGTGGTGGAACAGATCCGAAGGAATTTTGTGCAAATTTTTCACAGGCGGATATATGCATGTCACACATTTTGGTGAAGTTTTTTCAGTGGTAGCCTTCGAAGATTTTCTGCACAACTAAAAATGTGAGATGACTATCGCAAGTGATTCCTAACTACTTGACGGAATTTATCCCAGCTAATGGTTCATTGTTAATGCTAGAGGGATCAGGCGGGTGAGCAGACCGAGAAGAAGCACGCAAAACATTCGACGAATTTTGACAGACTGAGATATAGGCCAGAGCGAAGAGAAAAATCGTGAATGACAGACAAGCTGTTGGAAGCTTTCATTCCATGCGGCTTTTCCAAGTACTGATTGCCGAACTGAGTTGTCTTTTCGAGGACTTAATGGTGAGTTTGGAATTGCCATTTCACTGTTTACTTTCATCTCTGTTATGAATTTCACATTTTTGTGAGCCAAGTTGAATTTATTCAGCAAACGATTAGTTTTCGTAGCGGGATTGAGTACACTTATGTCATCCACACAAGGTTTGTATATGCAGAGGGTTTGTATTGACCATTCGAGTGGCCCACGTTCGAGCTTCGCCATGGAAATGTCAGCTAGTAATGGGGCGAATGGGGGCTCCATTTCCATGCCGTCCTTTTGGCAATAAATTTGATTGTTAAATTTAAACTGGATGTTGCTTGTGCAGAAGAACAGTAGTCGTTTCAAGACTACTGCCGGAAGACTCTTCTCGATGTAGCCCCAGAGGTCCTCTATTGCTTCCGTGATCGGAACGTTAATACGAAGGGCGGTGATGCCTAAAGAAAGCATTCTCATTCCCTTTATAGTTAACTCTTTCACGGAGTTGATAGGCTGAGATATGTCTTCTAGGTTATGTCTTGCTAATTTCTGCTTAACAGGTTGCAGCAACCCATCCAGCCATTTTGCCACAGCGTGATACGGCGAATTGCACATGTCTAGAATAGGTCTCAAAGGAACTCCATTTTTATGTATTTTGGGTAAGCCGTACATTATCAGAATAGTGGTTCTCGTAGGCCGAATCTGTTCAAATGCGGTCAAATCTATGATATCCTTTTGTTTCAGCCGCCTCAGGACGTTGGACAACGATTTTTCGATATAATGCGTCTTATCATTCTCTCTCGTCATTTTTTTCAACTTTTGACCTGTCGCTCAGAATGGCTTCCATTTTTGCTACGCAATCAGGCTTGTTAAGGAGAACCATGCCTGCACTCTTATCTGGTCTTGAGATAACATGATTTTTGCATTTTTCTGCAGCTCTCTTAACCGTCTCTTATATTCTGGCCTTAATAACCCATTCGCTATATGTCTAGCACCATGACAGTGGTAGCAAGTGTTCACCAAAGTTAATTTAAACGCTTGCATTTTCATTTGTGATGACGGGGATAAACTCGACAATTAAAAGAAAAGATTCCCAAATCCAGCCTCTAAATCCATTTGGGCACTCTGGCTGTTTGAACAATAAAACTTGGGCTCCAGGAATAAAGCTTCTAACAGTGTCCTGTGTAAGTTGAAGTCTGACAAATTGTGAAAAACTTGTTTTCTCATTTCACTTCCTTTGATGTTGAGGATGAAAGGAATCTGATTTTCTGGGAATCCCGTGATTTATAGAAGTGTTCCTTCCATATCCCTAAGGCCTTCGGAGTGAATGAAGCAATACGACACTTAAAGGGAAAATGCGTCTCTAGGGGACGACAAGTATCAAAAATTAGACTGATTGTAACCACAAAAGGTTGGCATTATTGTTTAGAAATTCAAAAGAAAATCACCAATTTGCATGAAGAAGATATCCTTGAAGAAGAAGAATGGTAAGACTTCGCGATAGATTGGAAGTGTATCCGTGTATAAACTTTGGATTTTAAAAGTGACAGCTAATGGTCACCGGTTGGAAATGTATCACGTAGTGTAATTTAGAATAACTAGAGATGGTTGGTAATAATTCTAAGAAGGATTTACCTCTGGCTGGAGAGGTCGATAGATCAGTCAAATCAAATACCATCAGGGGAATTGTCGAGGCGTGATTAATATAACCTGCAATGACGTCTAAGTTATCATCCAGCAGCGGGACAAGGGAAGACAGGACACAATAGAAAAAAGATGAAATATTAGTTTGCGTGTAAAAAGGGCTACGTACAGGTTCATTATAATCGGCCTCGTATACCGAGAAAGCTTAGGGTGACTCTGAATAACTAGGTGGTCAATAGCAGATGTAAACCCACTTAAACTGGTTCAGACTTGCCTGACCAAGAGGAATTTATGTATGTGGCCAAATCATGTCCGGTTTTATAGCATTGTATTGTCAGTCCAATCAGTATATATCAGTCTTGGATAGATATTAGGGCATCCGCAACGTGTGAGTTTAGTTATGAGTGTTGAATACAAATCACACAGGTATAAACACGTATCCGAGAGTGAAGAGTGGGAGTTCGACCCGGCAGTTTTGTGAACTGAGAGCGTATGTTTGTCCTTAGTAGAGGTGTAACGTACTTTGGCTGGCCGGGTGCATTTAAGAGCAACGTGCCAACCTGCGCGAATAAGTCTTTTCGATTTGGTGCAAAATCGTTGATGTACATGCGTAGTTAAGTCCAAGGGAAGAGAAATTCCGAGTGTTTGAGTAAGAGTAAATCCGACAGGGGAATAGCGACGAACAATGTTCATAATGAAGAGCACATCCTCTAACTTGATGATGCTGCGGGAGCCGGAGTGGAAATGCAGCACAGCCAACCAAAGACGTGAATCGTTTATATGACACCACCTTGTATTTCTGCCTTTAGTGGTGATAACAGATCTGACTTCTCAGTTTATTCACGAACGTTATTGACCCCTTGCCTCGGAGAACTTTTAAACTCTAAGCCGTTGGTATGTATCTCACAGTCGGACATATCACAGTGGCTTAAAAATGTTTTGTCGCAACTCAGAATCACATGGGAAGCTGTACCTGTTTCATTGAGTGTTGTTTTCCAGGGCTCCGATGATCGTCGCGGGAATTCTGTGATGCTGGCGCTGATATACACAGCAACAGCTCTCACTTAAAAGGTAGTTGGGTCGTCGTCGTCTTTAAATACAATACTGCTCACGTCGCTGCCTTTTGTTGTCACTTGTTCCGTTAGTATTCCTCGCTACAACCGTTCGACTCAAGATCGTATTATAGCTTTAGTAATGGCTGAAAACTCCCACATTATCGTCTCTATTTCTTAACCCTGTTCCGTTAACCGAGGGAATTTCCTGAGACAGTCCACTTTACGCATCTTCTAGGTATTTATTCGTCCACTTCGGCAGTCTGAAATAAGCTGCTACTCGTCCGTTCATGTAACTCGATTACGCTGTAAGGTACACCTTTGCAGTCCAGTGGTTTTATGTAGGTCTCATTATAAGTGTGCTTTCCATCATATGCTTTGCGTGTATCAACGCGCTGATTAATTAGCATGTGGCGTTTGAAGTACCCTGCGCGAATCCCAGGGGCACGGTTTTTATGAGTACGTCAGAGTATGTGCAACAGGGCCTAGAGGAATAAGTAGGTTTAATGGGGACTGTCTCCGTAAAGAAACGGTCAATATTAGAGGGTCAGTTGACTGGCACTAAAGAGGTTCTCTCTTTATTGTTTCAGGAAGTCGACGGCTTACTGTACTCAAAAAATCACAATATCAAAAAGTGACTGCTAACCCTTTGAACAATTGCGTGAACTGACAGGTATCTATCAATATTGATTTTATCATTTTCGTCACAATGCATCTGGTTCTGTTGAAAATCATATTCTGTAGTCTGCGGTCGTTGCGGGAGAGATCCGTCGAGTGTCTTGTGATTCGTGATCGGTGTTTGACTTATTATCTCCCCCAGTATACTAGGAGTGTATCTACGTCTATTCGGCTTTCGTGACTTCTGTTTTCAGAATCAATGTAATCAAGACAAATGTGAAGCAAGCTGGAGTTTGATCTGTGCTGACAACAAGCCTTTTTTGTCGCATTCTTGTTATGTTACTGAGGTGTTTACGCAATTTCCGTTGGATATCAACTTATCAGGAAATTGAGGCTTCGACGATGCGTTTGGAGTACGTGACCGAAGTTTGAGTAAGATGGCAGTGAAACACTCAAACACTGGCATGTGACAATCTCAAACTGCTTGAGAAGACGAAGGTGAGGATCCGTACAAGTTTAAAGTTTGCTGATATCTTCGTGACTGTGGCTATTATTCCCTCCCGGCTCACCATTCTTCCTTTTGCCCGACACGTGGATAGAGTGCCAAGAAGTGAGCAGGCGCGGATAAAAATCAATCAGATCAATGCACACGCAGTGCAAGAAATGCCCGTCATTAAGCCATAATTCTGTGACATTTCTGACGAACCACAAGGCCAAAATCAGTGGAGTCTTGCATTTTGGCGATCTGCTTTATTTATCAAGTATACACTAGCATGGAGGCGTCGTTTTCTTACCGACACTTGGATCCTCACATTACCCAGAGGAAAGCTTATTAGGTGCAGTCATTTTTACGACTTGAAAAAGTTTTACAAAACTCAAGCAAACCTATGATGATTATTTTTGGGTGGTTTCACTTCATTTTTACTCTCACTTAACCATTATGGCGGTTTTCAGACACCATGCGATGTTAAAAATTTTCCACTTTCCATTTTGCATCTGGTTCATATCACAGCTTCCGACTACTTAGTCAATAATCTTATGCTTAAGAATTTAATTGGTCTTTATGCAGTGATTCACCAAAAATCCTTAAAAACTTCAGATGAACTGGAGGGGCTCTGCTAAGATATCATGTGTACATCCTGCCGTCAGTATATACGAGTTACTGAAAGTCAACCATCATTCAGCAAGTTCATATGATGGTGGTATTCGTGCTGTATTTACGTGATTAAGGCAATGCGGTATAATGTGTAAACCAGTCTTCAAATACCAGAAACGAACTATTTGATAGTCTCCTTAAATACATTGAACATTCCTTTGCTCTAACATCTAATTATTCTCTTATGTTGTATGGCATGTGAAGTATAACATTTTTTGAGATATGGGACCTCAGTCGAGGCTTTTGTTGCCGAATACTGGAGCAAATGGATAGAAAAAGTGTCGTAAAACGAATTCCAGGCTAATTGCTTTGAGAATTGAACTTATTCCAGCTGTTGGAATTATGCGTTATAGTGGCCCTGCATATGCGGTGTTTTTCGATCTACTATTTTTTTTTTGGATATGCACCAGGAAAGACTGCACAAACTCCGTTAAGACGTACATGTAGCGAAACGAGGTTTCCCGTTATCGTCTTGTCATGAAACTCGTAGCGGTTTGGAACGGACTGAAGAAGAAAACAGCCGAACAACCATCATAATCCAGTCTCAAACAGCTTGCACGTCACACCTGATTTAGTCACTCGTACAGGCGCAACGTGGTTGCTGCTAAAGGAAAATGTACCTTTCTGCTATCCTCCTAACGCATTCGGTTCTGCCGATTAGGTTATATAACCTCGTCTGGCCATGAGGTTAAAATATGTTGGACAATTTAAGTTACCCTTTGGGCAGACTGTGAGTCTTTCTCTCTGCCGACTATCCCAGACCCAAATGATACTATTTGGGTTCCATACAATAACTATTAACTAATTTTACTAGGAAAAATTGACTGCCCTTCGGACCACTTGTTTACGGTAAGTTTGAATAAAAACGGAAAGACCTGATGGCAGAAAGAAGTGTAGGATAGTTTGATAAGTTCTATTGAATGGTCTATAGAACATGACCTGATACCTTTTAACTGTTAGCAAAAATCTGACTGTATTTCCCTTGGTTAGTTGCATTTCAAGAAGTAGGTGCAGTCTTGCCCATAGTACCAACAGGCTATCGGCAAGGTTGTAACATCAGATTCACACTGTACAAAATTGAGTGAGGCATTCCATACACAATGACCCTATCCGTTTTGCACAAAATTTCACACAGATCAAACCAATGTTTGTTTCACGTAAACATTCAAGAAGTGTGTTCAGGTGTACCAACCAAGCGAAATAGAATAGCCGCGTTGGAGCCGCAGAGCGAGTGAACAAACGAGAGACAAGGGGGAGAGGAGAGAAAGTTGATCATCACGTGGGTCGATTTAGCAAAAAAAGATACTTTCGATAGTGTAAATAAATGCTTAATCGTATTACATGCAAAGTGATGCACAACACACTGTAAGTTAATCTGAACAAAGAAGAGACCAAACACAAAAGACAACTGTAGAAATGCAGAGAAAAAGCCACTCTTCTGTCAGCCCGCATGCACCTGAGTTGCAGCAAGGTAAATCCCGGCAATCTCGAGAGACTCCCGAATGGAATTATAAGCAGGTCCCCAACAAAGATGACAAAAATGCATGGAAAGATCCGTTCACGAAAAGTTGACAAACTCCTAAATACTAGCCACGGTCTGCCTATGAATCACTTAATTCTAATGAAAAAATACGCAAAAATTACTTATCATGGTAGTTCAACTGGCGCTACATATCAAGCTGGCGACCACCCGTAGATGGCCATCACCAGTGTGTTCACGCCTGAGTGTCTGGGGCTCGAATCTGATCATCGCGAGTCACTTCCAGGCTGGCTAGCTTTGAAAAATATCACTAGGTTTATAGTGCAATACGTTGAAAATAGGATATTAGTTATTATCTTGGTATGGCGAACACAAAACTTTTGGAAACCGTCTGTCTGTTGTATTTGTGAAACATAGATGATTCGATGAAATCAATGGCTGCACATAAAGGGTCTGACTGAGGAGTGGGTCGGCTCAAAAAACTAGGCTGAGTCGAGCGCGAGTTGCGTTGCCAGTTAGATAAAACATGACAGCAGTGAACACCTAGTATGACTTTGGACTATGGGGAACTCGATGCTTGCCCCGTGAATAGCGAACATTTTCTTTGGGCTCATTTGAAAACCCTCGGTTTTATGTTTCCACGACTTTCCTATGATATTCAGCAATTTTTCCAAAGACAAATTTCTGTCACTGACACTCAGTTTGGTACTTCAGTTCAAATGTAAAATTGGTTACGCAAACCGAGAGAGAGCGCTGCATGTAATTATAAAAATATTTGGCTGCTTCGACAATTCCAGTCTCAAATGATTATGCCAAACGAATGTGAGCATGGACCAACCAAGGAAATTTTTGTGATCAAATCACCGATGGAAAATTTGTAAGCAGAACACTCGACATTCGCAGCTTTGGAAGGTCAAAATAAATTATTTCTACTTGGGTGCCGTTTGAACACAGATGTACAAGAAACCTATATAGCAGGTCCCCCAGATCAGAGTTAGCTTTCGTTGGATTTTTTGTGCGGCTCTATTCTGACTTGGTTAGTTATCGTACCCGTTAATCCGATTACCACCGCTACTACATTTGGATGAATCTGTACCAACAGATTGGTCAATAACAAAAAAACCACCTGTTTTTCACATCCAAGTTAAGATTAGACCAGTGACCACGGCAGATCAGCAGTTCGATCGTCTATGTGAAAACAGAGATAGTCCAGTTCGATTTTCTAGTTACATCAGATGGTTTAGCGCTTATATGAGGGTGAATTTCTAGCGCGTATGCGTGAAATTAAGACGAAATTTTAGTTGCACAATGAAACATGGTAGAATAAAATGATCGGTAAGAAAAAAGGATAATGGAATAGCGGTAAAGTGGATTAACGATATCTTGATATCAACCATCTGCGTTGTCAATGAACGGCAGCTCCAAGTTGTTCTATTACTCGATCGCGATGCATCTGCAAGTGAACATGAAACGGAGTAAGTTTGTCCGTTTATGTGAAACTACCCTCCGCTTTTGTCCTATAGGTGATACTAAAGGGAAGCGGACTTGCTGTTCTGTATAAAACCCAATCTGCTAGTACGATTAAAAAACGCATTTTAATTGAACGTCCGGATGAAAGCCACGAAAGAACCATAGTATATACAGCTGTTACGGGATTTTGATGACTGAGCTGTGCGTTTCAACCAAACACTTCATCACTACTCGAGGTCATCCGCGTTTTCGAAACCAGATTCATTAGGAATGGTCACTTTAGCATCTTGAAAATCAAACTGGCTATCTGATCCTATCCGATCGGCGACTTAGGGATTGAACAAACTCAAAAAGACTGCCTTAAAGAAGGCTCACAGAAACACTTTTAATTTCTGGTTCGACTTTCAATCGGAGCAAACTCAACACCGAACATCAACAGTTTTTAATTTAATGATTGCACGTCGTTTCAATGATGCTCTAGTGTGAGCTGAGTGTTATGACTGAAATTTCAGCCACGTTATAATTAAAGAATGAAAGGCTTTCTAGTCAAACATGTTTATTTTGTTTAATTGTTTAACAAATGCAATATCCATTTGCAATTTCTTCCAGAAAGCAGATCATGGCTAGCTAAGAGATTCCAAGTGGGGAAGTTGACCGCTGATCTTAGCACACAAAACCTTTTACCATTCTGGTTTTCCTGGGCCGAATTCGGTCAGCGCGAAACATTTCCGTCATTTTTCCATCTTCAGATTGTAGATTAACTAGAACGGTCGCATGCGGACTATTGCGTTGTACTCAGGAGAGGAGTAAATGCAGTATGCTCACATGTCTGAACTTGCCAACAGTTAAAGTCCATGCCTTTAACAGAACATCGTCAAATAGATCGGCCGGATTACGGTCGGTGAATGCAAATGTGACTAATTGAATAGGGTTAGACATGAAAAGATAAACTATTTTTGCCTGCGTTTGTACGTGTGTGTGTTTTTGTGTGTGCAGGACAACCGTCGGTATTGGCTAATTAATGAAAACGTCTTCGCACGGATGTGATGTCAATGGGACCATCGACCACGGTACAAGATTGAAACAAACCCATGTCCATCAGCATTCCATCCGAATACTTTGAGCGTTATGGTGAACATTTTTTGTAAAATATTATTTATGTATATGAATACGTGCGTGCATTTTACGAAATAATTTAAACAATAAATTCAGCGGATAACAAATTTTACTGATTACCTTAAGTGCAGTTCGTACAACTAACTTCCTCGATGCTGTGGTTTAGTGCAATCACTCAGAATCGGAAACAAAATGTTCAGCAATCGCTCAGAATTGGTGTTCAGTTTGACCTCTTACCATTTCATACAAACAGTGATCGTATTGAGGAAAACAGACTGTAAGGATCCAATGCGTTCGATTCAATTTTTATTAGGGTTATTTATTTACTGACGGTTAACTGATCAAACCGTCTTTTCTAACCAAAACGCAAATCTTTGACATTTGTTAATCAATCTAAAATACTTGTACCTGAACATATTTTTTGAAATACAAATTGGGTTTGACTGGTCAAACAAGATGGAGTTGTCACAGGAGCTAATGTTTGACTGTAAATTAAACCAACTCCTTACAGCATGCGTTGCTGTTGAGAGACAGAGAGTGAGTGAGAGGAAGGCAGAGGGAGAGACAAAGACTGAAATGATGAGACAGACGAAGGCGAATGGGTCGATATTATTATTAATAGTAGTAGAACCATCATTGATGTGAATGCTATATTTACTACCATTAACACTAGCTTACCGAGCATAAATCCTGATGTAACTCCTAATTACAACAAATTATTTTCACGTGGAATAATTTCCATCGTTGTAATGTTAATATGACGATATTTAGCATAATTGACCGACCTCAGTCAATTTGGCTGTGTGCGACCATGGTTGTCTAACACGTCCCCGCAGGCACCTGTCGTTATCATCTAGTTCACATATTTCAGGTTTATCCATGATGTACCAGAATACAAATAGATAGTAGCGGTAACACAATAACACTCCCGAAATTTCACCAATTATCGAGGGCAAGTTGCCTATCTAACATGCAAAAAGCCCGAATTTGAAAGTCGCTACCGAATTACATTCTGTAAAGGAATTCTGTATCATTCATGGGGTGTGACCAAAAATAGGTTTGAACGCAGTTAATCAGTTTATCGAAAAACCAAACTGAATGCACTGTATGCCGGGACAATGATTTTCGCGTGGATTAGTACTTGTGTATGATCTGAAATGAAGAATTTAGTAGATATAGGAGCCGGTGTTGAGCACAAAAAAAACAAGTACGGCTGTCTGTTTGCTGAAAACACGTTTATCACAGATATCGTACCGAACAGTAACCAAGGGACGATGTTATATAAACAAACAGGTGGCGGTTGTTCTGTTACTGCTTGACTGTACCGAATACGCACTACAAATTTCTCGTTCTTCCAATGTCTACCATTCCGATCATTCTTCTCAATGCCCCTCTGTCTCGCTAGTACTCTTTCCGCCTTTCTATTGACATCGCGAACAAAAATGTGGAAATATGTGGCTCAAAACGTGTCAACAGGAACATATCATCGCTTAGCTAATTATAGAATCAGGAAACATTGGTTTTTACAATATATTCGGGACTTTGCGAGTAATTTCGTCCATCGGAACATTATTGCTTACTTTCTCTGCATATTCTTTGAACTCTACTTCGTCTCATTTTCTAGTGTTCCTTGATTAATGATCACAAAACAAGGACACAAACTGCAATGCATAGAAATACAGCAGATTTCTCAGGGATAAATTTTGCACATCTATAATTTTCTGTCTCCTTATCTATTTTCCTATTTTTTTCAGCCGATGGCCTAAGGATTGTAAGTTTCTTTTGCATAGGTGAAGGCATTGAGGATATCCACGTGGATGGAATTTTCTAAGTAAAATTTGTTTTCCCCGCCGAAAATGTAAATTGGTAAGTTGCAAGCCTTAGCCTATGGAATTCGTGATGGACTCTGTCTACACGCGTGTGCGCTGCAGTCAGTATGACTGTTGTTAGAGCGTAAAAATAACCAAACAAACTTGAGATAAGACTA
This sequence comes from Fasciolopsis buskii, assembly GCA_008360955.1. Lineage (NCBI taxonomy): Eukaryota > Metazoa > Platyhelminthes > Trematoda > Plagiorchiida > Fasciolidae > Fasciolopsis > Fasciolopsis buskii. The sequence goes on from LUCM01005438.1 coordinate 71,083, forward strand.
ACTTGAATAATGAATCTAGCGACAGAATAAGGCGCAGTTACCGAAGACTCAAATGTACCGGCCAATAAGAGAGATCCAGAGTGTTCACCGATTCATGCGTTTCGTACGGTTTGGTTCTGGCGATGGAGGAGGGATACCGTCAATGGTGTATTCGTTTAGCCAATGTAGATAAAACAAACCAATAGGTAAGCTGCAGAATAGACAGGCATTCCGGTGTGGGTAGTAATGGCAGTGACGAATTTGTTCGGAATTATTACGTTGCCTGAAAGACACTTAATGAGAATGTCTAATAGGCAACACCAGACCGGGGAAAAAACTACGTGTAAATTGGAATATCTGGCTCCAAGCCACATAGAGTAATATACTCAAAAACTACTCAAGTATGCAAGTGTTCTAGTCGAATATTAACACAAAACACGAGCTATCTCAATGGCATCAGTCTAACCTGCACCCAGTTCTTTGTACTCTTTGTCCACTTTGTTTTTTTATCTCATTTCTGGCCAGTTATTTTTATTAACCATAAAACGTTCAAGCTGAGTGTTCAATGAAAGTGAACCAGTGATATTAACTTATGTAATCTCATCTTTAATAGGATTACAATTACCATAACATTCGCGCTGTTTTTTCTTTTGAAAATGATGTCTTGTGCATTGCACCAGAACTACTCCGTAACCGCGTTTCATTTTAAAAATGACCAATCACTTGTTTTGGTTTGTAGATCAACGTTATACCAACCCTTGCCTGTGTGAATGCAAACTGAGAATATGACTGATTTTTCCACTTCAACTCACATCCATATCCTAGGTTATGGACCACGTCGCTGGTGTAACAAACGATTTACTGGCCTTCTGTATAGATTAATACTACTTGTTTTCGTTGATGCAATCAATAACCTTTCCACAACGAAAGCAAAATTTCTTTCCCCAAAAGTGCCTCATTTTATGCAGCACAGAAACATTATGCACTTGTCTGTACACGTGTACCATCGAGACCTCAACAGTTCTAATTTTGATTTCTTTAGATTTGTTGTTAACCAAGTCAACCACCGCTCGATCGATTTCATCGTTAATTTTTCTGTTGGTGCACTGGCTTGATCTCTGTTGATCTGTTTAAGTTAACTACATTCACACCCGCATGAGTTTACCATCAAAGCGTCCATCAAAATACCCGGTTATCGCCAACTATTGCCTATTTTTCATCCTCCTGCGAGTTTACACATGTATTTTGTATGTGATCAACACATCCAGTCGTTCAAACAAGCTTCGTTGAGATTTCAAATACGCCAACTGTCCCTAAATTCGGTCAGGGCACCAAATGATTCATAGTGCAATTTCAACACTTAAGCAACCAGTGAGAACAAAGGAATACCACACTGGGGCTCTTCGTAGAAATCAGTCAGTCGGTGGCAAATGTTTGCTTTGTCATGGGAAAACAACAGTCAGAATTTGCAAATATTTCTTTCAACTAGATGTGTTTCATTGAGCACTGATGGTTTGTCTGAAAGAGACTGAGTAAAAAACAGTTGAAACAACTGCTTGTTAATCCTGAATTCTTGTTGAGTATCGTTGTGCAAATCAACACAGGTACTGATTACCAGTACAAAAGGATGTCAGAAGTTACGTGTTCTGGTTCATATGGAGTAAGCAGTAGCAATTAAGAACAGACAAGGACATGCAAACAGCGTTTGTATGGGTACTGGATGTTGATTCCGCCCATCAGCGAAAACGCCGCTTATGAAAGTTAATCAGTAACTTTGGGGCGAATTAGCCTGGCGGAATTATTGACCTATGACTAGTGATCACTTAAGGCCGATATAAACTACTTGCTTTCTACTATTAGACAAATGTCTCGTGTCTGCTCAATTTGGCTGTGTCCTTAGATCCAGTGGTGAAGCTATTGTCGACCGGTAAGTGAAATACAGATTAGACGTCGCATTCTTTTCAAAAGTGCTTCATCCTTGAATCAGTGTAGATCCAATCAACCGCCTCGCAGATATTGTTTAAGTGAAAATATGTGCTATGGCTTTCAGTTCCCGCTGTGATAGGTACTCCATTTCATCAGTGACACTCCCGAAAGTCCATGAGATAGCTGTTGGATGTCTCCGTGGTTTCTAACCATTTACTGATGATTCCTAACAAGGGTAAAACAGCTGTACAGTGTTTCCATGGTTTCTTGATGGTGAATTGAGCAATGATATCACATGGTGAATTATTTCATGAAAACATTCAATCTCCTACTACTAACACAACATTTACTGATTGTCAGCAGACCTATAAAGCGGGTAGTTCTAATTTCGTGCCGTCCAGTGATTTCATTCGCCAACTGAACTGCAGCCATATAGGTCTTTCGGTATAACCTCTCTTTGTTCCGAGGGAAGGTAATTCCATGCCCTATTCGCATCCTGGCCTCACAAGATGATTTGTGAATTTGAACGGCATATTCGACCAAGCTCGATGCGCAGTGCATCCAAAAATGGATGCACGCTGAAATTGATAAGACTGTCATGCGAAAGGATTCCTATGGTAGTTAACCCACCGACAAGTTAAACTTCTTCTGAAGCGAAAATTTTATTGGCTTTTAATAGCTCCATGTTTGTAGTCTCACATGCCAGAATGTTCGCAAAATAAATAGCTAATATAAACGAAACTTATTGCCACAATGCATTACAATGGTACAATTATAGTGTAAAAATAGAGTTTATTTTCCAAAACATCAGACACCCAAGGGTGCACTTATGATCCTGGACACTTCAGTCAACAGGTACTGAGCTGAATCGCATGCTTAAACTGATAAAGACCGCTGACCGACTTAGCTCAGATGGAAACAAATTAGTGAACTTCAACCACCACTATCCATGACCGTGAATCCGACCAAGTCAAAATTAACACCAGGAACCAATAAATACTTGGGAAGTCCGGTAGTTCAAATGCAAAGGTCCTCGACTGCAGCCCATGCATGAAGGCTACTCACGGATAGTTTTGGTGTACGTCTTGCATTTCGGCCAGTGTAACACTTGGGATAACCTGCTAAAATGAAGATAAATGCTAATGTTTACGAGTTAGCATCGTGACTACATTACCGTAAGGTAACGGAACAAATGCGACCTAAATTCTAAGTTTACATGTCCGGAGCAAATGGTGATAATCTGAACCCCAAGGAACACCAATTCGATGAGTGCAAACCAAGTTCCCTCCCGCGAAATGGTTTCACTTAGGCCATCCATTTGATCCGTTTTCCATCACCACGTAACAGCTTTCCTCTACACTCCATTTAAAACGCCATTATGCGGGGGAAAAAATGATCTTTAAAATTAAACAAAATAATGGTTCCATATTTTTGAACCTGAAAAACATGAGTTAATGAAAGGATAACAAATCACCCTTAGTTTTCTATGTTCTTATTCTAAATGTAACATACCAACACGAACGGGAGAGGGAACGGTGTGTGACGTTTCACTTTGCCAAGGATTGAGAGGTCTGATAGAAATCAGTTGCAAGATTAATGGAGTGCTTAGTCATGCTGGTAGTGACCATATATAACTCCTGCGTCATGCTTGCTGATGCTCACCCGAAATGCACGTCCTTACTGATGAAACTGCGCACCGAATCCGTATGTTGATGCTAGGTGTATCGTGAATGGATCTGTTCGCAATCAAATCACTTGCTACTCAAAATAAATTGTCTTAGGAGAAGAAAGTCACAGAATGGGCTGGAAAAAAGCTACAAATTGAGTCAGAAGTGTATAAGCAGTCAGAAGTGTATAAGCAGTCAGTCGGTCCCGAGAACCCCGAGACACGGTCATGCTCTGTCAAAGAATCAGTGTCAACACAAGGTAATGGTAGCAGCAACCATTTTTGGATCAGATTGCAAGAACGGAGTAATTTGTCAGTTACCGTCCATGATATCGCTAGATAAAGCACGCGAGGAGTTTCTGGTGAATTTGGCGGCCTCGTCATCGCATAGAAAACTCACATCTCTCAGATGTGAGGAAATAGCACAGGAACGTTTGCATCCCTGCTGCGTACTCCGTTGGACCGGCATGCTCTTCCATTCTGTCAACACATGATTTCAAACCTGTAATTTTTGACACTTCTTTTCGGATTTTTAGAGATTTACCTCCCTCCACTTAATTCCTTATATAGTAAGATCAAAATTTCCACTATTTTTTTTTAAGTAATTTAGGCATAAATTTCTGCCGTTCAGGGAATTTATATCCACTTGACAAATCCGACGGTAAAGCAGTTTGAGGACATATATGTAACAGATTTCACATGTGTTTGACGTACACAAATATTTACGTCACGCTTCATCCAGGACATCACTGAGTGTACAGGCCCGTTGATTTGTAATCAGAACCATCCGGCTGGCGGTAGCTACTTTATTCTTCGGGGTTCTTGGCACTGACCATCAGTGGAACAGAAATATTTTGTTGAAATAGTCCATAGACAAGGCCTATTCATATCAGACCCTATAGCTGTATCTGCAAAAGTCATCGTGTAATGGCCGCATGTATTATTTTTTTACATTGGCAGCAGTTTAACCGAGTCAGTTTTGTTCAAACGAACCTGTCTGATATATACCAAATGTCATTTGCCAGCTGGGGCTAACCCTTTCGGTTACACGCTATTGTGATGCTGTCGTATGCTGATCGTTTCAAATGTGAAACGTAGGCAGGACTAAATAAAATGTTATCTGAATCACTTTGTTACACAACGAAACGTCGACTGAAGCTATGCACTTCCACAAATCAATTCATTTCTACGAACGACTATGACAAATGACATTTGGGTCAACACCTCACCAATCCTTTTCTATCGCAGAATGCGAATAATAATGAAGTACATCCGAATGACTTCCCCCTTAAAGTATATGCCGGATTGGGGTCCTTGAGTTTGGATCTTTTGGTTCAAGGTGAACATGCATTTGGAATGGTAACATTATTTTCTGTCCACGCCTATTGCTTCCCTAGACGCAAAATTTCCTGCAAAAATTATCTCAGTAGGTCTCGAACTTCGGTTAAGTTCCGTGGCTGTTCATATCGTCCGAATGGAAGTTACGAAATTCCCTTTGATTCTGTATTTTTATCAGACGCCGTTTTCTATTAGTTGTGCTTCGGTTAGATCCTTGTAACATCGCCGGATCAGCACCGATCGAGTACTTTGAAGAAGAGAGTGCAGAAACAGCAAATCTATAAACACTATCGGAATATGGTAACACTTATTTATCGGTACAACAACACCACCAGTGGGAGCAACAATTAGCCGATAAACCGGTTAGTGCGAAGAACCGTTCTTCGAACAGTCTTCAGCACGTGAATAGCTGAAAGTCCTGAAAACTAAGTTTTACAAGGACAACAAACATCTATTCAAAATTAAATGTTGCCAGGGACAACATTAATAGTTTTCCCAACTCAAATAAGTGCGGATTACTTAGTTTCAAACTAAATAGCTGGTTGCAGTCAGGCAATCACCCCGCTGGGATTTGAACGTGAAAGGCTGGATTCCAGATTCGTCTATCGCCGGTCACCTTAACCTTTTGATGGATGACAACGGACCATGATACTTTCTTAAATGATCGTGTGATTGTTGATGGGAAACAAAAATTACGAGAGAGTAAACAATAAAACTGGAGAAAAGACGATGAAATATCTAAACCCGTGCTTGCAAGCGGATTCCGACGCACAAGGCAGCAGTAATTGACACCTGTGTTCCTAAGACGTTCGGGCTGCCACCCGAAAACATCGCATTTTTGTACGTTCAACTGGTTATAACGCAAGGCAGCATAAATTACAACTCGATGTGAGTTATTCTAGATGGTCTCCTATCAGGCAGAAACCTAATTTGGTGGGGTTGTGAAACTGATAGATAGACCTATCCAGGCACAGAAAATGCCATCATAAAAAAAGCTACGAATTATCACGAGATTATCTGCAGGACAAATTAGAAATAATTACCGTTGTAATCCTCTTAATACAGCGAAAATTTAGCTATCAGACCAAATGGATTAGCTTTTATATCACTAGTTTCCGTTCAGCGATTTCCACATACTAGACCCGAAATTCACATTTAACCAATTCTACAATGGAATATTCAAGTAGAAAGTTATAATAAATTCGGTCCTTTCCACCCATTCACTACCGCTTCCAGTCCCGGTTCTACGTTTTTCATCTCCCCTCGTGCATATTGATACAAAGGAGCTGGAGGCGTAAAAATCATGGCTTCAAGTACCAGATTGTCATCCAGGCGGTAAGGTCACAAAAGATTGAATCATTCAGCTGTGGTAGCTCTTGTAATAGGTTTTGATAAACGAATTTGTTGAGACGGCATCAAACGTGCATCCTATCCAGCTCTGAGAGCAGAGATGAAATGGGCGTAGTTGTAAATACATCAACCAACCAATTATTCCTCGTCGCTGTACTGGAACGGAATTATTTCGACCAATCAGGAATTTGAAGAACATGCAACCAACCAACCAAAAGCGGTGATTTAACAAAAACTGCTCACCCAGTGAGTTTCATGCCGATTTCGTGATGAATAGCAGAAACTTCATTAGGCCCGGAAGCATAGAATTCCACCAGAAACCAAAACCAGAAAACCGGTTCAAAATTAACGATTGTAGAAAACAAGTCCGACTTGAAAAGAAGAACATGGTCAATCTTCTAGGATGAAAACATCCTACTGGAAGGATAAGGAAAGCAGACTTACAGTAAGCTTGTTGAGCATAATTCTTGAATAAGGCTGATGGAATGTCTTCAGGACTGACGGGCTTATTGAAGTCAAGGCAAAGTTTGACAAAAGGTTATGGCTGTAAGTCAGCTTTCAACAAGTGCCAAAAACCAACGAGTAAGACCAGCTATAAAACGAGACAGAGCTAAATTAAAAGCAAATGAGAAGGCAAAATTTTCAGCTTTTGTAGGGTTCCTCGAAGTATGAAGCAGAAAGTCATAAAACGGGAGGAAGAGATATTAGGCGAAATTTGGGGGAAACGGTTCGTGCAAGGGAACGGAATGAGCGACTACTAGAGAGATGTGATACCAGTTTACCAGCTTTCCAGCGAACCAATTTGCTCTTTGTATTCCTATTGACTTCAGTGCACCCGTTACAATTCCGTAATTAGAATATGCCAGAATAAGGGAATTTAAAGTGGAGTCAGGGACTGAGACCGATATTTTTCTTTCCTATTACACAAACGCATATTTGTGAACCTTCAGGTAGACTTCTGTTCTCCGGGTTTGGAAAAAATGAGGAACAAACGTCCACATACTTTAAAGTAAGAATTCAGTGATATTTGCAGCCGAGGTGCAAGAATCAGGTGTAAAAGGCATCCAAATCCGGGTAGGGCTCTGAAAGCCACCCGTGGAGTCGCAATTAGCACAGATGATGGGTTGTTTCGGAGGAGGAGATTGAACACCTAATAAGATAGTGTTCCAATACATTCAGCGGAAATGTGCGAATAAAAAGAACGGGTTGCAGGTAAGAAGAAAATCCAGGATGTGTGCGAATACCAGTAAAACATGGAACCTTCGTGGGAAGGCGAATGAATTGTGGCAGTCGTTCGTGAAAGCGAATGCTTCAGTCTCACGATCTAAGTGGTACTTTCGGACGAATCCTTTAATTATTCGATGTTGTGAATGTTGAAATCATCTGCAATTGTTTTACTGGTATTGAGATCGGTGAACGCATTATTCTTCAAGGTTGTAGATAAGGTGACCGACACTGTTGTGTGAGTGGTTTAGAAGACAAATGCGACGGTTCGAAGGAGGCTATTTGGGTTTTAGCAGCTGAATTTTCAATTCGCTGCGTGAAACATCGAAGGCTGTTAAAAAAGAGGCGGTGGCAAATGCGTGGATGAATGCAAATAAGCAACTTTAAATAAGACGGCACGGTGCAGGAAATACACTGGAAACTGAAGGTGCATTGCGTAAGGTAAGTACGGAATTCGAGTTTCCGGGCATGAATTAAGCCAACAGAGATGATTCAAAAAAGGGTGTGTAGAGGCACGGTTGATAGCACAAATAGCACTGGATGTGCTCGAGAATCGATAACCTTGAGCTGATTACAGGCGCTTTATAATGTATTCTATGAGATTCACAGTTCCCTCTCTTTTATTCAACCTGTCTCAACTGTCTCCAACCCAATCTGTTTGCCCCTTCTGCCTACCCATAGTATCTCCATTGATAACACGCCTGATACTCGCAACGGTTTATTGTCAAGTAGTGTAGTAGGTGGTTTTCAGTCTGTTAGCTCACATTTTCTCAAGCCCCGTAAGCCTCTGAATCTAGGTTCCTTCAATGTGCGCCTTTAATCGCAGGCGCAACAAGGCGTGTGTTGGCTCTGACAGTGGACTCAGTTTCGATTGATGTGTGCTTCGTCGTGAAACACGAATTCAGATTCGAGTAAGTTAATTCAACTAGCTTTCACCAAATACGTCTGTCGTCAAAAATTTTCTTCGCAACTTCAGGAGAACGAAAGAGCTCAAGCTGTGGGTCAACGTGGGGTAGAATAGTGCTTGAGTGAGAAAGGCTGGAGCAGCTTTTCGACTGGATTTCCCCAGTCAACAGTCCGCTTGTGTGCCAACGAGACTGCAGGATTCATCGGACGTCCGAAAAGGAATAGTGTGTAAGCGTAAGTTTATTTTGTATCCCCGACAGTATAGCGCCTCCTAACAGAAACGCAGCACTGATATGGATGAGCTAACGAATTTTACGAATAACCTCGTCACCTCTCGTTCGGAAGAGCAAACGCTCTGACAATTGTAGTGGTAGCAGGTGACTTTTAATAAGCACGAACGAATTGGACAAAACTGAGTGACCAACAAAATTGGCGCTTGTTTTTAGGGTGGGCGATGCGCCTTGCCCTAGCACCAGCGAACAGACAACGGGGAAAGACTATCTCCAGCCCCTTTTTATTCGCGTGCAGATAAATCATTTATTCCTATCTAGTAGAAAATTTACCGACATAGTTTGCGTGTCGCAACATGCTACATGGCGCTGCTAGCTCGACAGCGTATCTTGAGTCAGATTGATCATATCACACGTTAAGCCACCCGGTACTGCCCGCGTCTCTGATCCAGAACTGTAGATCATAACTGGGCCACCGTACGTCGATTCGAGACCACTGCGTTAGTTTTAATGCGATTTTTGCTGCAGCTGAATGGCCATCGACGCAGGCCACAAAACCCGATTGTGCTGTCGAACGTTTGTCTGATTCGGCTGTTTGCCACAGCTACGAACAGAAACTATCCGAGGGACTAGGAACTTCGACCAGCATCATTGTAGAAGAGCAATGTGATCAAATTAAGCAGGCTATGCATTTAGCAGCAAATTTCGCCTGCAGTCCTGGATCTAGCATTCATCGAAAACACTGGATCTCGCAAGCGTCGCTAAGTCTAATTGAACAAAACGCGAGCTGCCTAACTGCATGGAAGTGAATAAGATGCGTCGGCCAAGTTGCAGCGTCAGTTGACCATAAGCCTTAGGAATGACCGCGAAAACTGGTGGGTTAAGGTAGCCGAAGAGATGGAAGTGGCGTCTGCTTCACGTAACAATCAAAGACTGTTTGAGCTTATACGCGACAGCGGTAGGCGGCGAACGTCGGTTAGCGAAGACTTGTGCGATAGGACTGGAGAGCTCGTCCATGGTAGACGGGAAAGACTGGATCGTTTGGCAGAGCACTTCAAAGATCAGTTTAGCTGGCCATACGCTAACGTATTTAGTCCGACGCTGGAGGTGAATCCTTGGGAGGCGTCACTTGATCCCCCAACGGAATTGGAAGTGCAGTCGAATATTTGTCTTCTGAAGAGGGGGAAAGCTGCCGGTCCCGAAGACCTTCTCCCAGTTCTTTTCAAATTGGGTGGAGAGGTGCTGATGAAATCACTTACCTCCTTGCTTCGTGATACTTGGAACGAGGAGTGTATCCCGCTATCGTGGGGCGAGTCACTGATTATACCCATCTTCTAGAAGGGTACACGGAGTGACTGCAGAAATCATCGTGGGATTAGTTTAATTCCGATAGTCGCTAAGGTTTTAGCTTCGATAATGCTGCGCCGATCGACACCGATTCGCGAGAGCAATATCCGTGAACACCAGGCCGGATTTCAACCAGGTCGAGGGTGCATCGACCAAATACTCACTCTTTGGCAGATACTCGAAACGCGGCACACGCACTGGCGCCCTACGATCGTAGTCTTCCTCGACTTGAAAGGTGCTTTTGACTCGTGGATCGACCAGCACTATCACGTGCTCTCACCCGAAAGGGTATGCCGACGAAGTCTTCACAACCCTGTTGCGAGCACTTGTATACTTGCAATACCTACGGTCCGCGTTAGGTATAACGTTGAAACTGTCCACGTTCATTCGAAACAACTAGTGGCGTTCGACAAGGTGTCCCATCTCTCCATTCTTGTTCAAACTTTCGTCATGGACGAGGTGATGGAAGATGCTTTAGGAGGTCTCCGGGATGTAGGAGTGAAACTGGGAAATGGAGGAAAGCTATGCGACCTAGATTACGTAGACGATTCGGTGTACCTGTTCGAGTCTGCGGCACCATGCAAACAGGCACTAGATAGACTGTCGAGATCGGTTGCTCGATGGCATGGGCTTTGCATCTTCAAAAGTGCAAAAGTACTGTTACAGGACTGGACGACAGCAGCGCCGAACTTGATACTGGATGGATAAGAACTAACAACTGGGAGCCGTTTCACCTACCTTGGTAGCTGCGTGTCCAACGATGGTAGCTCGGTAGTGGAGGTAAATATGCGTATATCCAAGGCTCGTGCAGCTTACGCTGGACTGAAGCACATGTGGCGTCGGCCTGATATTTCACTGAAATTGAAAGGTCGTGTGTACTGTGCTGCAGTGCGTTCAGTTTTGTTGTACGGTTGCGAGACGTGGAGTATGCGTGTGGTCGATGTTCGTCAGTTGGAGGTTTTCGACAACCGATGTTTACGTAGTAGGCTAGGGATTTGGAATGGAGTGACCGGGTGAGTAATATTGAGGTTAGGAATCTGTATTGGGGGTGCCACTTCTGAGAATAGCTTGTTTCAGCGTATGAAAATTAGTAAGACTACGCTGGTTGGGCCACGTGTTTGCGTATGACGAACCACTCGTCTACCACAACCGTGCTTAATTTTGTTTCCCTCTAAGGAATGGAAGAAGCCATGTGGAGGTCAACAAGATGACGTGGCAACGTGGGATGAGAAAATGTACAGCGAAGTTAGTAAAGTAGGTGTCTCACGCCTTCTGGTTGGGGCTCCGAAAGACTTGTCGAATTGCTGGCTGGCTGGGAGACACTGAAGATATGGCCAGTGAACCGTGAACAGTGGGCGATCGTGTGTCATTTTCTATCGAATCAGAAATGATGATAAACACGTGCGTCTGTCAGAACAGTGTTTTTCGTGTGTTAGCTGCATCAGCATCTTATCTTTTCCCACCTCTGTAGGTCCACTCCCTGTTCCCGTTGGATACTCACTCTTTTTATATAAAAGGTGTAACTCTGGGGAACGGCAGCGGTCAGTGAGGCTTGCCTTGCTGTTTAACGCTGAACGATGATGATGATGATGATAGTTCATGGACTTATGTCAAGGTAAACCAATGACCCAGCTAACGGGCACAGATTGACTAGCCAAATTAGATTGTTAGGCTACCCGACAGAACTCCTATGGGTGCTAGCCCAGCGGTGTCCACCAAACGTTACATGCAATCTACTGTATGACGAATTATTTTGTTCTGCTGGAAAAAGAAGATCAATGAGCAGTATTACTTTCTGAATCGCCTGGGTCTGACAATTACATGATGCAACCGGAAGTTCAACCAAATCTCCAACGACGGCAGTGCGAGGGACTTTGATTACCTTTTATTAGAGCATCTGATCAATCACCAGACCGGGAGCTGGACATTATAAGGTCTTCGGAAAGCCGTTTGCAGAACTACCTTTCTTTAACTCTTTTCGGGGACTTGAGCGAAGGCTAAAGACTGTCTCCAAAGTCATTTCATAGGCTTCACATAAGCTTCCTTTATAAATCCAGTCAATTTCCTCTTCTCCATACAAGAGTACAGGGTTCAACAATACCAGCAGCTTGCATATATGAATACTTCTGTCCGAAGGACTCAATCCCTATGGCATTCTATCCAGTTTCTCGGAAATTGCCTCGGATTTCGGGCTACTTTACGTCGTTCCCTATTCTCTACGAGAGAATTTTCCCATTCCTTAAACAAATAGCGTCAATCTCTCATCTCCGAGAGCCTCAATAATTTCTTTCATAACAACTAACAAGCCATTGCTCTCACTTTGTGGTTTCGTTTTCGAAGCCATCGCCTCCGACCACCGATGTGGGTATTACAAACGAGAAGTCTTATTATGTCTTCCAATAGATACATCCCAGTCATTCGACGCACATTATCCTGGTTTACGTCTCACTTTGGCGCGAAGATCTGCCGTCAAAAATGCTCACTTTCGGACTCTATCTGACTGTAGCTTCGTGGATACCGTCGCTTGCGATCTTTAAGGATCTGCATTCGTACTCCTCTCTTGTTTACTTATGATCCTTTACCTGAGACCCCAAATCATACAAATATTTCTGTTGCAGTCGCCAGTCTCCATTCTTCCGTTTTAATCTCCATCCTGCTAGACCAACACAAAATTCCGATCTTAATCGTGGCGCTCTCAAAGTACTGCTTGGTGCTAACGAAGAACCCACCTCCGAGTAGCGTTTCGCTACCCATCTCCACGAAAGTTCTTTCCTTCAATTTCTCTTGAATACTTTCCTTACTCTCTAAAGTTATGGTCCATGTCACTTCCACTATTGTCTTGCTTGTTTTCATCCGTGCATTTTCTGCTCAGTTGGTCTCCGTAGGCCATTGCAATTACCCCTTCTGTCGTGCATGAAATTTATCTTCCATTCCGCACCAAACGCTTTTTCACTTTTATCCACTCTGCTTTTATGCAAAACTAAGGTATCAGAGATACTTGAAAATAGCAATCATACGGGGAACCGAGCTCCACATTCTGCTTTTTAATCGGATTCAACGTGAGGAAAACTGGTGGATCAATGCTCCCGTCTCCTCGTATAATCCGTAACCTCTATTCTATGGCCCAGTTGTCTCACCATTCCCCTTACTTCGTCAAAAACCTGAATCATCTAACCCCAACGCAGCTGGTCATCATTATTAGGTGCTTGACCACATGTATCGAAAGCCCCGCATTTTCCTTCCGTTTGCAATATTCTGGAACCATCCTATATCTGCAGCCACTCCTAATCCCACTTCCTGATGAATCCGAAGCTGGAAAGGAAGGTTTCAGCCACTTCTTACTTCAGATTGCATTTACGCTGGCTATTCGACGCACACCGTCGGTTCATAACTATTGACCAGGATCAGTTGATTAAAAATCAGCCATTGGAAAGTGTAACTATCAGTAACCGACCGGTCGATCAATTATATCCCTTATCAATACCGTCGAGTAAACTATTTGTCCTTCATCGAAAGTAGAAACAAGGAACTGATTCTTAGTCCCACCTTCCCCATAAGGCTTGTTCTAATCGGGAAGTATACTTCTTTAACAGGAAACCACGATGTGTTAGGAAATGACTTCAAAGACCGACAGTAAATAAGTCAAGTAGGTGAAACGCAAACCGGACAACTCAATCAACTAACTCCGCAGAGAATTCAGTCAAGTTGATCCAAAGTAAATCACCTGCATGTAAGAATGAATGATGTCCCGGTAGGCACGTCACAAGCGCAACCGATATATGACCATGCAAAACGATCGGCTGGGTCGATGGTGATCGGGGACCTAGCAGTTACAACCTAAAAATTTAAAGATGCAAATCGTACCACTGCGGTTGACTTTGTCGGCAGACCGCTATCCCCATCATCCAGGGCATCACTCCGCGCGACCTAAAAGGAAGTCTTGTATGAACCCACATGACTCAATATCAAAGCTAGTTGCTGTGGGACTTCGTTAATGCTTCTTCAGTGGAACTGATGTTACAAACGTGATAAAACTGTCACCGAAGGCATCTCTTCGATTTCTAGATCAAATGGCAATGGGAAATGTAGGAAGCTCGAAAGATCACGGAGACACAGAAGCAACGCGTGAACAGAGCGTTAAAGACGTATGACCTGGCTGTGTTGTTACCCTGGCCACAAAAATCATGCATGTGCATGGCGTGCATGGGTTATTGTTCGAACATGGGCTTGAAATTCGTGCGGTCAGCATCCTCATCCCCTCTGAAACCTTGGGCGATTTGGAGACAGTAAAATACTACAAAGCCATCAACTAAATGAAAAGCAACCATATATTTTTCTTTTGCCTGGCCAAACGTCAGGCCAATGACAAGGAATTGGGCAAAGATAAACTGTTTCCACTGTATATGGTGTAAATGTCCCACAAAGCTTAGCGGACACGAAGTAGCTTTACACATTTGATTTTCTTCTGAAAATAAATAGAAAGAAAGAAAAAATCCGAACGAAAAATCCATACGAGTATTACTAACGGAGCGAGTCGAGCCAGCGATCACAATGGAAGGAACAAGACGCAAAGAAAAATATCAAACCAACGCGAAGTTCCCGTAAGAGGAAAAGTTTCTTTCAATGATGACGACGATAATTCAGGAGTGTCCCATTAGATAAGAAGTTATGAGAAGTGAGTTTTGTTTCATTCTCTTCCTCCGTTTGCATCTCTGCGGAGACTTTGAGTGAGTCAAGGAAACCGTGATTGCAAATCAGTCGAATAATATTGGATAGACAGACAATCAACGACGACGACATATTAGGGCATCGACCATTTTGCCTCTTTCAATGACACTCGCACGCACACATCAGTTGTGAATACGGTAAATGAAATAAATAAAACTCGCAAAAGTCTGTAAAATATACCCAATTTGAATGAAATCGAGATAAGAAAACCAGAAAACGGCTCGGAGAAAATGTAGAACACTTGATCGGAAATGATGCGCAAAAAGATGCAGGATAATGGCGGTGAACAATGCCCGTGAATATTCGGTTGGCTGATTACCAAGACTGACGAAAACGAGAAAATGATGACTCAAACGGTGATTAAAATGGAATCATAACTGTACGCACGATATGACTGGTGTACTGATGGAAATGCTAGCGAGAAGCTAACAGGGGAGGAGGACGTAGTTTACAACAGATAAAATTGGGCACGAATAAAAGAATGTACGACAAATGAAGAGGGTAATCGGTGATCAGAGGAAGACGAATGAAATCGACTATGGTGGTCAGGCCGCTTTGAATTCGTTTGGTACGGAATTCAAAAAAAGAAACGGCACGAATAAGGACGAAGCGAAACAAAAATAACCCATCGGATTGTTCCGGACCCGCATCAAGAACAGTCCAAGTCATAAAATCAGCCACGATCGAGCATGCAATAGGTAGAACGAATGCTGAATTTTAAAAAAAATTGACGGGGCTTGGGACTGTGTACGTGTAAGTCGCATCCGTGAGAGCATTAGGGCAGTGAATTATTAAGACGGCCTTCAAACGGTCGTGATGGGTAGCGCAAATGGTCAGCGTAATAAAAAATTCCGGATGAAAAACGATGCGCCAAACCCATCCGGCTGAAGGACGGTCCGCCAGGGTGCAGAGATCACGGTGAATGTTGTTCCTATGAAAACTGGATTATGTTCCGCTTGCGCAGCAGAAATGAGCTATGGGAAAAGGATGACGGAAAGGAAGAATGAAGACAAACTGAACACAACGCTCAGAAGCACAGTCCAAAAGTTAACGTTAGAAAATTTGAAGTTATGAGACATCAAATTCCATTATAGTCACCAAAAAGATCACACCTTAAACCGACAGCGAGCCAGTAATCTTTTGCTTTTTAAGTAGGTCTGTACAACAGGAGAAAGATGCTCATCCACATAAGTGGGATCTGATAACCGTGTCGTGATAAGTCGGTGAGCCAGAGGTGCACCTGTCAGTTGCAAAGTTTACCTGTCCGACGCTGGTTGGCAATGCGGACCTTGAAGTGCGAAAAATCCACCTCCTCGACCAATCTTTCATTCGCAACACTTCCAATGAAACTATTTCACAAATTAAAGTTTAGTCTGAGGAACTTCTAAGCATTTTCCCTCAGCAACAGTTCTTCGCTAATGTTTCCCCCACAGCAAAAAGACCACAGTACACGAACCTTCAGTGCTAACGAGCGATGGTGCTACCCACAAACGGTCTAATAAAATCCCATAAAATGATAAGCCAAAATGAATTGGCGTAAAATCCTCTCTGCAATATTAAGAGATTTTTCCGGGTTATAGCATTGTAATGAAACAGCAATGAACTGGAGACCGCTGGGCCGCAATACTCTGATGAGTGGAAGGATGAAGTAACGAGCCCTCACTGATTCGCATAAAACACAACTGAACCATCCCCATAACTGTCAGTTCACATAAGCGAACGCCGTACGCATGAGGGATACATAAAATGTGGCAGACGAACTATAACCAGCACCGATAAGTTACCAGAAGGAAAAATAATCAGCATTTTAAGAACCCGTGTGTGCTTACTTACAAAGAATCATTCACCGTGGGAGTATGGTAACAGTTTCAATAAATGGACATGAAGTCCGCTCACGGGAATCTGCCCCGCTTAGCACAGTCACTCATGTGTATACGTTTAAGTTCTTAGTTCGCAGAACCTAGACACTTCAAATGAACGACAGGAATATTAATCAAACTGCAGGCAGACAACACTTGTTAGCGCTGTAGTTTGTCAGTTACAGCTACCAAACAACATGCTACTTTAGCTCACACAAAAAGCATGAATGTGCACAACTTCTACGGATCACAACGCTGAGAATAGGACACTATGACAATGAAACCCAAAGTGAGACAGGATCATTTAAAATCTCAATAAGTCCATTAAGATAACGAGTCTGGCGAATTGTCGTCCACCACCCCTCAGGACAAGAGCGCACCTTGACGTGATGACAGCTTGCCTCCATAACCCAAAGAGCTATAAAGGATGGCTCATCTCAAGCCGAATATCCAATCACGCCTAAAAATCAATGGGTAGAGGTCTGACGAAGTAGCCTCCTGTCTCTCCAGGTTGGGGATCGATTTAAGCTGACAACTTAATTAGAAAAATGAGTGGAATAATAATTGATCGAAGAGATGGGCTTCCGCTCACTCAATGCCCGCTGCCTTGCGGATAGATTCTTGTTAGAATCAAAGGCTTTGGTGTGAACCCTAGTCGTCCACTGTTTAGTGGCCGGACTCCCCAGTATTACCGGTCTGGGATTCCCATGAGTTGCACCTCTACAAAGACCTCCGCAATGCATCCGTCGTCGTTTAGGATAATCAGGATTGGAATGCTCATTGTATCAAGTGATAAGCATTCTAGTGCTCAGAGTTCCATTTCTTCCATTTGACTTGCGTCTTCTGAAAACGTGCCCGAGACCTGCAATGGGTCATTACCAAATGGTGTCGTAAATGGTTTTCAATCTGGTAGCTCACGTGTCAAATCTCATCAGCCTCTGAATTTTGGCTTGTTTAACGTGCACACTCTCGTGCAGAACTGCTAAAAAGCGTTTGGCGACGACAGGGGATGTAACGGTAATTAACGCGCGAGGAGTTATTAAAACACAAATTTGCAATTGGATTAGTGTAATCCAACCAACTGGGTCCAACGCCTCGACAAATTATTTCCTGCGTGTCACAAGAGCCGAAGCAACTCAGGCTACGGGTTAGTGCGGTGTAGGAACAACCTTGATTGACAAGTTTGAGACAATGGTTTCAGACGGGATCCCGGTTACTAGTCGTTTACGCACCATGAGAATCCAAGAGTCAGTTGGCGTTCGGAAAGATAGCTTTGTTAAGCATAGGTTGCTTATCAACTCAGCATATGCTCCAACAGACTGTGATGACCCGCAGGACGAGTTTAACGAGGAGCTGGACACTCTCGTTCGCAAGAGCAAAAGTCTTAATATTGCAATGGTAGTAGAAGATCATAATGCACAGGTTGGAAAACTTGATGCATTAGAAGCTTGTTTAGGTGGGCAGTGTGCCCTGCTCAGTAAAAAAAACGGAGGTACACTGGTTCAGTTTTGTGCAGACAACCATTTGTTCCTATCCAGTTTCCGGCACAGTTCACGTCGTACAACAAAACGGTGTTATAACTTTACAGGTAGTCTGCGTCAGCTAGACCATATCGTGGTAAGCTACTGCTGGCGGGGTTTTGTCCAGAAATGTAGATCGTACTGATCCACGTACATAGAATCGGACGATGCAGCTCAACGGCCATCGAGGCAAACTGAAAAGCCAGCTGGCCGTTGGACGTTTGTCTGATTCTGACTGTTTGCAACATTTATAAACAGACACCATCAAATGAGTTTAGAACTCCAACGAATAGGAAAGAAAATGAGCCACTGGATCGAATCAAGCATGCGATGCAGTTGGCACCACGTTTCACCTGTGGTCCAAAATACAATGTCCACCAGAGACAATGGATCTCGAAAGATTTACTGACCGTAATGGATCAAAAACGCTAGGTACCCAGCTGTAATGAAGTCAGTGAGATGCAGCGATATCTACAGTGCTAAGTGACTATGAACCTAAGGAAAGACTGTGAAAACTGGTGAGTTAAAGTGGATGAAGACGTTGTAATAGCAGCTGCTTCAAGCGACGGTCAAAAGCTACTTAAGCCTATGGGCCACAACGATAAAGGGAAACTCGATAAAAGGAAACTCTATGCTATAGAAAAGAAGAGCTGTCATGGCAGGCAGAAGACTCAACTATTGGGCTGGACGCTTCAAGAAGCAGTTTAGCAAGCCGCGTACTGTGGCTGATCCGCCATCAACAATTACGATATATATATATATATATATATATATATATATGAATAATTGACGATTTTGGAAACAAGCGCAGTACCAGCGCAATAACGGTTGAGTAGAATTGTGTGAAAAACGGATGAAAGAAGGAAAAATGGCAAACGGCAAGAAAACAAGTTTCGTTTTTCATGTTTTCATCGGACACTTTTTGTGGTTTCTTCTGTTTTTTTTCGAGATACGAGTTCTATGGATAGGTCATACAGCCTTTGCGTCACTGATTTCGATTCTGAATTGTCTATCGGCATCTTCAACCGGCAAGCAAATCCTTCATCTGTGGTCCCAACAGAGAGGACGGAGACACAATCCGAAGCCAAAACCGTAGGCTAACTTCATGCTTCTAAGTCAAGTCCTAGCTCGACCGCCGTCTCTGCCTGACCAGACAAATCGTTTCGTAGAAAATGCTTTTTGTCGAGGGTAGAAAGAAGCAGATACAGGGCACTGAATACGACGAAGGATGTCGAAAAATAGTCAGAAGCCCTGACCCGATGGTACAGCTTTTGGGGGGCCGGAAGATTCTTCAGGTATTGCTTACCCCAATAAGCGTATGATATATAATGCTATATACAATATGCTTCGTTGTATGGACAACATAAACAGCTTAGTTTAATAAAGTTTTGTATGGGAAACGGGTTATCAATCACGGAAAAGGTAAGCAGTGAAACTTACACAATCGTGCCCAAGAGGAATGCGGCTGTGTGGGTGAGCAGACTGGGAATGTGGTCCAAGATCCAGGCTACAATGCGTGACTTCATCAGAGCGGACGACCGTAAGGACCATGTTTTTTGCAACGCACAAGCCGAGTCGGATCGGAGCTCGGGCGAGGGGCTACACTCAGTTCCAGATGGATCGGAGTGGGGGAAGTAGCTGAAACAACATTAGGACCGTATGGAAACGTGACAATCAACATAACGACCACAGCAGCAACAACAGGAATAGTGACACCGTTATGCCGCGGTTAAGCAGTTTCATGATTTGCTACTCTGATTAGTGCGTCTCCGCTTGCTTTCTGTTGTGTTGGTTTTACATTCCACGCCAGACGTTTCTATACTCATGTCCACCGCTCCCATTGCACAAAACTCAAATTAGCGAAGCAACTGAATATTCCTCTCACCTTTCTATCCTATTACTATGATTTCTGTTCTTCGAACCTTTTTTGGGTAGTTGTTCTACATTTAGCCTTCGCCCGATCACCCCGTATTCAGCAGTTCAGCCATCCCCACCGATGTTCTATCACTGTCACACCTCACTCTTTTAATCACCTTTATTCCCAAGGGTGCAAAGCGCCTAGCATCCTCTCTATGTTTTTCCGCTCCGTTAAAAGCAGGATCAACAAAATGGTTCTTGTTCGGACATCCCCTCATAATACCATTAACCGTGTCTTAGGGTTTTGCCATGACCACACAAACGCCGTCAAACCCGGGAAATGCCCCAACTCTGTGCAAAAGCGCAACTTCAATGAAGTCAACATTTTTAAGGCTAATGATTTATTTTCGCAGTACATGCTACCTCGGCAATGCTGCATCTCACCGTAAGCACTCCCTCGCTCAATGCGATAACAGAAAGCCTATAAAACACGTAAAATAATCCCCCCAATGTTATCACTTCATTCTGCAGGGCGTTCACAGACCTAAGTAATATGGGAACATGCACCAGCTCTCATCAGGAAAATGACCAAAACGATGCATTTCAAATGAAATCTAGCGAAACTCAGTCAAACGACAAAGAATGATAGTATGAATGCCAAACCTGAGTCCTCGTCTGTGTGAATAATTTGCAGGTCTTTTGCTGCAAGGCACGTCGACCTGACGTTTATCTGAAGCGTTCAATTAGACTGAGACGTTTGTTATATCGTTTATTCTTCGTATGGGGTATCATTTTTGCAGTATTTTAATGAGGCAGACAAGCTCAACAGACAGACCAACAACTTTCATTCTAAGCCATTTTACTTGGCGCTTCTAACTCAATATGGCCCTCATTTTCTGAAAGACGATTCATCATCTTTTTAATTTTCGTGCTACTTTGCAACTGACGGGCAAGGCTGGAAGAAGCGACGCAGCGGTCGCCCCAGGACTTGACTTAGAAGCATGAAGTTAGCCTACGGTTTTGGCTTCGGATTGTGTTCTCCGTCTCTCTGGTTGGGACCCAACAGATGAGGATTGTTGCCGGTTGAAGATGCCGATAGACAATTCAGAATCGAAATCAGTGACGCAAAGGCTGTATGACCTATCCATAGAACTCGTATCTCGAAAAAAAACAGAAGAAACCACAAAAAGTGTCCGATGAAAACATGAAAAACGAAACTTGTTTTCTTGCCGTTTGCCATTTTTCCTTCTTTCATCCGTTTTTCACACAATTCTATTCAACCGTTATTGCGCTGGTACTGCGCTTGTTTCCAAAATCGTCAATTAT
>LUCM01005438.1:100872-120066 GCA_008360955.1 Fasciolopsis buskii
GCAGGCGAAATTTGCTGCTAAATGCATAGCCTGCTTAATTTGATCACATTGCTCTTCTACAATGATGCTCGTCGAAGTTCCTAGTCCCTCGGATAGTTTCTGTTCGTAGCTGTTGCAAACAGCCGAATCAGACAAACGTTCGACAGCCAATCGGGTTTGTGGCCTGCGTCGATGGCCATTCAGCTGCAGCAAAAATCGCATTAAAACTAACGCGTGGTCCGAATCGACGTACGTGGTCCAGTATGATCTACAGTTCTGGACAGAACCGCGCCAACGGTAGCTAACTGCGATATGATCAATCTGACTCAAAGTACCTGTCGAGCTAGAGCGCCATTTTGCTGTGCGACGCGAACTGTGTCGGAAATTCGTACTAGATAGGAATAAATGATTATCTGCACGGAATTGGAGAAGTCTTTCCCCGTTGTCTGTTCGCTGTGCAGGCAAGGCGCATCGCCCACCTAAACAGGACTCCAATGCACTCAGTTTGCCAACTTGTGCATTAAAGTCACCTGCTACCACTACAATGTCAGAGCGTTTGCTCTTCCGAACAAGAGTAACGAGGTTATCGTAAAATTCGTCTTTCTCCATATCAGTGCTGCGGTCTGTTGGAGCGTATGCCGGGATAACAAATAAACTACGCTTAACACCACTACCCTTTCGGACGCCGACTGATCCCTGCAGTCTCATGGCACACAAGCGACTGTTGACTGGGATCTAGTCGAAAAGGGCTGCTTCAACCTTCTCACTCAAGACTATCCCTACACCACGTTGACCCACAGCTTGAGCTACTTCGTGTCCTGAAGTGCGAAGAAAATACCTTGACGAGACACTAGGCCCAGTTAGTTGAATTACTCTACTCTGCTCGAATCCTGAATTCGTGTTTGACTCACGCGGCAGACATCAATCGAAAGTGAATCCACTGTCAGAGCTAACCACGCCTGTTGGTCAGCCTGAATCACAGTGGGCACACTGAAGGAACCGAAACTCAGAGGCTAACGAGGCTTGAGAAAATTTGAGCTAGCAGATTGAAAACCACTTACTACATTATTTAAAAATGAACCGTTGACAGCATCGGGCATGTTATCAGTGGATACATTATAGCGAAGCAGAGCGGGCGGAGACACTGGGTTGGAGACAGAAAGGACAGACTAAATAAAAGAGAGAACTCTGAGCAGTAGCATACTTAGCACTGCCCAACCCGGTCGATGCAATGGGCAGCGCAGTCCTGACTATCCTGCGGGACGACCGGTGCAGTATGGAATTATGTATAGGCGTGTAACTCATGGTGATTGATAGACGGGACAGTCGCATGGTCGATGAACTATCGCGTTTATTCGGAGACCAGCAGTGTCTGACAGGGGCGTCATCGGCAAATTAATGGAGGATGCTTTAAGAGTTACCCAGGATGTAGGGGGTCTAACGGTCATAAAGAGAAGCTGCGATCTAGATTACACGGACAACCTCGTGCGCCGGTTAGGATCTACGGAACTTGCACAGCGGGCTCTAGATAGGCTGGCGAGGGCTGTAGCTCTATTCCGCAAATGCTTTGCATCGTCAAAGTGTAAAGTGGTATTGCCAAACTGGATGACGTTAGTACCGAACTTGGTACTCAATGGAGAATAACTAACGACTGTCAACCATTTCACTCGTACTGGCATCTTCGTGGCGAAGGACTAAAGCAAAGCGGTAGGGGTGATCATGCGTATATCCAAAGCTGATGCGGTATACGTGGGACTGAAGCACTTGTAGCATCGGCCTGGTATTCCACTGAAATTGAAGGGTCGTGTGCGCTGCGCTGCACTGCGCTCGGTTCTCTTGCATGGTTGCGGGAAATGGAGTGTGTCGGAGATGTTCGTCACTTGGAATTTTTAAATCAGCGATGTTTATGCAGTATCACTCGGACTGAATGGGGTGACCGGGTGAGTAATGCAGAAGTGGGGAATCTAGCACTAGTTACCAATTCTGAGAATGCCCTACCTCATCTTATGAAGCTTATTAGACTACGCTGGTTGGATCGTGTGTTGCGTTTGGCTAGCACTCGTCCAGACCATACCGTGCCCTATTTTGCGATCCTCTCACGGAGTGGGAAAAACCATGTGGAAGTCAGCAGATGACATGTCAACGTGGAATGAGAAAATGCGTAGAGATCCTGAGTAGGGTGGGTCTCACGTCTTCGTGGTTGGGATCCGAAAGACTCGTTAACTAGCTGAAGGATATGGCAGGATGGTGTCACTTTCTATCGAATCAGAATGATTCCCGTAGGTGTAGGTCCACTCCCTGATCCCCCTGGATATTCACTCTTTTTTATAGAAACTTGTGACTCTGGGGAAGAGGCAGCGGTCAGTGAGGTTTGCTTCGCTGTTTTGCGCTTAACGACGATGGTGTCGGCGTTGATGATGAAGCCGAAGCGTGTTGTTATAGCCCCCAAAGATACAGTTAATCAAGGCCACAAGCATTTGGTATGCATGGATATCTAAGGTACCTTCCAACGTAACTACGAATACTGACGAGGTGTTCCGTCCTCCATTTCCGTGTGCTTGTTCAGATACATCTACTTATACCTTAACCAAGTGCATCATTAATCTTTGTTATTTATGATACGCCTTCATACATGCATTATGGCAGTGATCTGTCGTTGGTTCCCGGAGAACTGGAAAGTCCCGACAGCAAAGGCATCGCCACTAGTCGCACTACTCTGTACAACCCCAGCATGAAGGGCGAGTCGACCCCCTGAACGGTAGTATTTGGAAAGCTGTGTTCTTGAAAGCTTGCAGCTCAACAATGGGAAGCTGTTCTTCACGATGCCTACACTCACTACGTTCCTTACTTTGCAGAGAAACGAACTACCCACAAAGCTTTGCTCCAAAACAACCGGAAAGTCACAGTAGGCACATCACTCTCCAGTTCGTCGGTGAGTTACGTCAAAGTATTCTTAGAGAAAGCCCGCCATCAAGATTTAAACCAGCAGTCTAAGTAGATAATCCCCTGAATTAAAGTTCTAACTATGTCCGCATTCTCTTTAGTGATGATCGCGGGGATGTTTTTCACTGAGAAAACCAAGCACCCAACGAAGAGTTGACTGAACCCAGAACGACGAAAATGAACTGGGTCATAGTCCTCCTGTGGTACACACCTTTCTTGTTATTATGTTCACATCTATAAAAGACATTTTTAAGTACTCAAAATCACATATTTCAGCTTATGTTCCACCTGTGAAACCGTAAATATTAGCCGGTTACCTGCCAAATCGCCGTCTTCTTGCGACGCCATCGCCGTACATTGGGTGGACAATACTCAAGGTCACCAATTGCGGAGCAAATCCCGACGTGTTCATTCCATGCGCATATTCCTAGTCAATTCAGTTCAGCTCATTTCACTCCGGTTTCCACGCGACAGAAGTGGCCAAAACGATGACCTCCGTGTGTTGTCAGTGAATCTTCTGGGCCTTCAATGCTGCAGTTTTTAGAGTGGTGCCATTCCCATATATATACGCAGGGTCAAACCTTATACGAAACAGGGCTGGAAAACGAGGTCATGTGCCGATCCCCTTCAGGTTCTCAAATGCTTGACTAGTGTGCATCAGCGTTGATCTAGAGCCCGTTTGAATGCCTCCGCTGACGTGCAGCATACAGAATTCTCGGACAATGCATTCTTTAACCGCAAAGCCCAATCTATAGATTTTTTCATACTCACTCACTGTAGCTCCATGCTGTGACAACCCTGTGACGCATTCCAGAACGAACTGAAAATGATCGTCGGTCTCTAGGCCTTATAGGCCGTTTGTAGTCTTGGGGTTTTGCATGAATCCTCTTTTGTTTCGTCTGGGTTACTTCGATTAGAGCCTGGCGTCCTGACATCATTCTCCACAGCCCCTTTTTACTGGACAAACATCATCCTCGTTGCTTTTCATTGGACCATCCGTGCGCACTCCATATTCCTTCGGTAGCATGGACCCCTAGATTTCACGCAGTTCTCGAGCAGAGGACGCGCTATAACGTGCAAAGACAAAAACACCTGCTTTTTTGCATGGTCTAGTCAGCACTATTCTGGTTTTATCGCCACCCGATACTTTCTAGAAGGCTGAATGATATTTACAACGGCAAACTCCAAATCACTGACTTTTGATCTGCAACGCAACAATCTATTCTCGACTTGGCCTGCGTTTTCGGTCGGCAGCAGACGTTTGTGAACATTCAGGGGCCGATCCTGGAGTGTCTGCCATCTTTCGACTGATTCCAAACCCATGGTTATGTCCCGTCTCGCTGCCTTGGCATCAGTTTCGAAGATGAAGCAAAAGATATCCGGTTCCTGCGCCAAATCCTTCATAAACAGAGTGAACAGAATGTCCTCAAACACAGTAGCTTGAGGTGAACTACTCGTGACATATGTTCGGATTCATAGCTGCCCACTCGAACTGTAAAGCTGTGATTGTTGTGAAACGAATTTGCTTATTGCCCGGCCGACCAACTTATACGGAAACCTGACAGCTTGCGATTCAGCAGGAAATGGTGAATTTATTGAACTCCGTGTTAAAGATTTCGACTGCTTTGCCGTCATGCATACAGGTGATTGATTCGTCCAGACATAAGGAGATTCGTTGGACAAAACCTGTACTTGACCAACCCATGTTGTTGTTTACGCGGTGCGAGCATATTTATTCTATAACTCCTCGTTCTGAGCATTCGCAAAATACTGAAGTCAGACCTACAAACCTTTAATAGTTAGTCTTTTACCTAGAACATGACTTGCCTACCTCCGTCACCCAGGCATTTTCCAGTCCACTGGAAGTGCTCCTAACCCAAGAGAGGCTTTGCAAAACTCGTATGCAGCCTTACACGAGTAAAAGGTTGGACGATTGCTCGGAGGATGCCGTCAGGCACGCTGGTTTGTGCTTGCTTAATGCCTGTAAAAGGTCCAGCAAGTCGCCTTCATATATGACGGTCTACTCGAAGGTCATGAAAATGTCGGGATGCGCATGGCGGTACCATTTCTTAATGGATGAAGGAAGAGATTTGGCCCCATTTTTATCCATAAGAGCTATAATGCTGTCGACCTTCGGCGATATTCCTACTTATTCATGCGTGGCCTTCACAGACCGCTTACATGCACAGGACCTCTTGGGATTTATCTTCGCATCTCGGGCTACTTCCTTTTCGCGCGCAAACTTGGTAGCTGTTTACGTCGCTTGGACCCTGCCACAATTCTTGGCATATGTGGCTCATGCACTATAGGAACGGTGATTGCTTTAATGGATCCTTAACCTCCTTCCATCCTAGGTTTCTACCAATGCGATAGTTACATATACCTCCGCATCACTAAGGGAGCAAAATTCTCAATTTGCTGCCTTCCTGCTCGTGTTACAGTCCACCTGCCCCCAACCAATGGATCTGGACCCTATGCAGACCAACACACGCCACCTGCTACATTTCTCGAATCGTCTTTTGTTCATTTGGGCGAAATGCCCTACAAGTTTGACGCTCAATACGCCGCGCTTTTGAATCATTGCTACTGGCAGTGCACTGTGAATACCTTTGTCCAGTTCATTTCCAATAACTGTTGAGCAGATATCGGTCTTGTCTCGTTATCGCTGGCTATGGCGTCGGTTGGCGCTGCCAGCATCTAAATCTAGTTGCCTGTTTAATATGCAGACAGAGGCCACGAATATGAAGCTATGTCAAGAACCTAATATTAGTGGTATTTCCATGCATGCTTTCGTCTACCCGGGGAGGTCAATACCCATAACGCAGAAGCCAGTGGCGACCTGCTTCTTAATTACTATATCAATATCACCAGAGGGGAATTCTTCGCCTTGTCCTTCTTGGGGTCCTGTAAACCCAAACAATTCCCAAAGGCGGCCTACCAAAATGAAATTAGCACAAGATGACCTGCAGGTTTTGATGGGGTAGTTAAAAGCACACGAGACTATGAAAGCCACAGATCTCTCTTGTCCGTCATCGGCTCCCTCCTTCATGGAACGAGTGAAACATTTTGAAATAATTTTTTATCGATCCCATTTCATCAGCATCGGTGACAGCTATCACCAGTGAATTGTAGGTGGCTGTCTTATATTTGCACCACTTACTTCCTAGTATACCACAGTTTGCTTACCTCTGGTTGTGGACTAACCCCTTTTGGATTTTCACCAGTAGCTGTGCCCTTGAGTGCGACTGATGCAACGCTAGATAGGACTGACTCACACAAATGTCGAGCGACGGCCAAAATTCTTCCGTTTGCACGCAAGAAAACTGCGTCTATTTCATCGTGCATTACGTTATTCACGGTTTATTCTATGTGATGGCTACATGGCTTCAAATGTAGTTGTTTAATTGCTTGTCTTAACTTCACGGTGACAGACTGCGTCTACGTGAACATTTCCTACGGCGTAAAGTGGCATTTAAGACAATTTATTATGGCGGATACAAACTGGGACAAAATTGTCCTCGAAATTTCCAACGTCTCATCAATACCATTCTACTTTGTAGATACTTGGTTCGCTTTTTCATTTGAAAAGACGCAGTGGATCATTTCAAAACTGGAATCGCATGAATTGCCGTTGAAAACAAGGCCCGCCTCCGCTTAGGGATACTTGGCCAGGTCAGCCAGAACACCCAGTCACACGTCGTCCATTTTCATCGGTGTTCTTCAGTTGCCATCTTTAGTATTTTAGGACAAAACAGCCATAAACAGCCCTGTTGTCGGACGGCAAACTTGCTTCAGGGGACCCATCGGTTGTGCCATCTCGAGCATTACAGATCAAACAGAAACTTAATCGGCGGTGGCTCAGGCACCAGTTTGGGAGCACTCAACAGTTAGTTGTTTTTTCGAAGAGAACTCGCTTTAGTGAACGTGATCTTCTTCGTTCGTGGCCGTGCGCCATTTTCGATCCTAGAATCCGTGATGCTCGACGCGCTGCTGATTGTCTTCTGACCCCGGCTAGCTCAGCACCGTTTCCAGCTTCGATCCCCCACTACGTTTAGTTTTGTATTTGGTATTACTCAAGACACAAATGTATCGTCCTGGTTCGTGTTTGCGGGCAAAATCAAGTTTCCGACTGACGGGAGTCGAACTGGATAAATTAGAACCCTTGAACAATCCAACGGTGAATTAATAGATGAGAATTGACATTAAAATTAAGAGATCCGCACGCCCCCCCTCGGAGAAATCCGTTTCCGTGGGCCTTTTAGGCAACGAGAGTCGGAAGCACCCGACCAACTGAGAAAAAGTTAAAGAATGTGGCCACCAAAGAACTTCGAGTATTTGAAGCGACATCTGGCTGCTATTAACAAACCAAACTAGGTTTTACGCCGGCCGCGCACGGTTGCAACAATACAGAACCAGAACAAACCACTAGTTTGGCCCTACTTGAAATATGTACTAACAATAACAACGGTATGCCACTCCAAGCATGCCTAAAAGCATGCAGGTTATGCAATCATGAACAGCAGTCTAACAGTGCGGAAGCAGCACATCAACCGGAGGGAGACAGAATAGTTTCAAAGGCGACAATAGGATAAATTTAGGTAGACCAGTAAGTCCTAACGCATAATGGCCAAATTCGAATTCCATGAAGCTGCACCGGCGGTCGAGGATGTCGTGGTTGTGCTGTGTCCCATTAGATGCACAGCAATATGTACAAGCGGATGCACATCAGGTTGAAGGAAATATTTGAAAAGAAAACCCTCCCAGTCAGGTGCCTTCTCACCAGGGATAGGAGGGCACGGATTTACAAATAAATTGTGGAAAGTCATTGTCGCTGGTTGGGTTGGTGTCGCAACCATTTGAAAACTGAAGGAATTCATCCGTTTATGGTTGTTTGCCTGGAATCGGATACCCAAAACGATGTGAGCCACTACAGAATCGCGGTAGAGCCAAATATAAAGGGAAGTTATGTTCAAAGACAAGAAGAAAGGATGTAATTGCGGCTACATAGCAAATAAGCACTTGTCAACGTAAAGGATATTTCATTGTCCAGGACGAAATTTAACAGTGCAAAACAATAAATTTTTGTCAACAGGTTTATCTTATTTTCGCATAGCTACGCGAAAACGAGAAATAACTAGCAATTAGGGTTGATGTGAATTGCCAAACCTCGATGGGGAAAATAAGATATATTTTGTGCGAGAGAAAGCATATGCCTACAATGCGGTGTAAGTTTGTCAATTGGGGCACTGAGGGCTAGCGCAGCTGAAGGTGCTGGATTCATGGCGGACCCAAGCATGTGACGGTGTTCAGCTGGAGCGTACTTGCGCTTTGACGATTTGTTGATGCAATTTATCTGTCACATCGGGAAACAGCACAGTGACCAAATGCACCTAGGGGTTGAACTCCGTTGTGACCACTCTTATGGCAAATCTTCCTCCTCGGCGACAATGCAGCAGTTTGTAGGAGCTGACAACCTGAAAAATAAGGAGGAATATAG
The DNA here is from genome assembly GCA_008360955.1 of Fasciolopsis buskii. Taxonomy (NCBI): domain Eukaryota; kingdom Metazoa; phylum Platyhelminthes; class Trematoda; order Plagiorchiida; family Fasciolidae; genus Fasciolopsis; species Fasciolopsis buskii. The sequence continues at coordinate 109,292 of LUCM01005438.1, forward strand.
GAGCAGTCTGGAGAACGCACTGATAGTGGGTCATGCCTTGTATCAATTTTTCATCTGCAAAACGGATCCCAGGCTACCCATCGCAATGCCATATTTATGTCTATGACGTTCTTTTGTAAAAATGACAGGATGAGGATAGAGCAGTCTGAGTGTGGTGACCAGGTGAAACTGGATCTGATGGACGGAATTGCGAAAGATGCAGCGTAATTCAAAACTGAATGAATATTTGGAGTTCAAAGGAAAGTGACTACATTTTTGGCTATTTTTGCGCTCAGGAATACTCAGCTAAGGCGACCGATGTGAAATAGAGTTGGCAGGGGTATTGTGAAGTTGGGGGAATCTGGTAGGGCGTCGAGATTTCGATTGTCCCATTGAGACCAACACACGCGGGCACACTTGAAGGGACTCAGAAGAATAAAGCCTAATAATGAAGGCCAGGTCCCCTAATTGAACCAGAACGTTGGAGAGGCATTAGTCTAATGGGAAATCAACGGAGGATAGAAACATGAAAAGTAAACACACGTAATTCAGGAGGGAACAGTGCTTCTTTAAAGACAGACGGCTTAGTGCGCATGGTTTAGGAATAGACAAGTGTCAGTTCATGGATGAAGCAAAATCTGCTTTTCACGCGGTTCAAGAGAAGGGGTTCTAGTTTAGGAGCACTAAATTCTCCTTCATTTGCCTTCTCACTGGGAAAACAAAGAATATCCCTGATGACTATAGGATGAACATTTTCCAAAGCTGCACTGTCAACCTTACAGGTACTAGTAAACAAATGGGACTGTGTCTATGCAAAGGGATTCGGATTGCTGAAGAAAAGAAACTGGTTCATAAGTCAGATATTTGTTCCCTGCTTGACAAAATCGAAATATACGTTCGGAAAAAATAAGTGCACCGGAAAACATCAAACAAAACCCATTCATGAGCTGTTGAATGAAGTGAAGGAATCATTGATTGCATTGATATGGAGCTAAACTTTACAGAGAATTTGCGCACAGAACCTTTCGCTGCGGAATACTCTACCTTCAATTTGCAGCACCCACTTGGCGATTCAATAATTTTTGTTGTATATTTAACATAGCTTTGTTTGAACCTGATGAAGGGAATTCACAAAAGATTTCTATGTCCCTGGAGGACATGAGTGCAGTTCCATGGCGTGAGTGTGGAGTGCATCATTGGTGCAGGAGAGAAATACGAGCACGCTGAGCACACTTCACTGATCACACCAAAAATAGCTGGGACAATTCGCGGAACCATCCAATCGATAGGGGCCACCTATTATCTGTTTACAGGTAAGCAGAAAACCGTTTCAAGAGAGAGGCAACTAATACGTGGACGGACAACTCGGCAAAAGCCCTAAGTTTGGAACACGATAAAAGACTGCAGTCATATACAGAAAGATCATAGTAGGGGACTCTTCCTGTTGTCAGCAGCTTAAGCTGAGCTGAACGGATCGATCTGAAGAGCAGCAGGTGACTACATTTTAAGAAGGCCGCGGTTACTTTTTTGAATGAATTCATGCGACACCAAATACTGCGACACGCTTCTTGGCCAGCCGTTCGATCATCCTGGAGAGCACTAGAATAGAGTGAATCATGCGGAGGGCCCATCCTAATCCGCAGGATGACGACAGAGATTTCCACCGAGATTGCAAGATGCTGCACTTTAACAATAATTTAACAATATCCAGTAACTAAGCCGGAGTATTTGGTCCATATAATGAAATTAGCGCAGAAGAACACCGCCATGGACAGAAGCAGCCGGCGGTGTAACGTGGGGACAAATTTTGGTCATGTCGGATAGGATGAGTTCAAGAATGGGAAAAGTCAGTTCAGTGAGGCAATGTAAGCGGCCAGAAATCGATGAAATTCCGCTGTCATAGCCCAAGAAATGATGTCACTTTATGCTTTGGTAAATGCTAGCGCACCATTTTCGAAAGTGTTATCAAGTAGTTCTAGTTGGGGGACGCTGGATCGCGAAGGGTAACTGCGGATGAAATCAAAGTAGCCTTATTAGAATTCCTAGGGACATAACCTTCCTCTGTTTCTTGGACGATCTCCGTGACAGCATGCACTTTTTAGAAAGATGGTACAATGGAGTGTCCAGAGTAAAGTGGTTTGTTTCATCACACGAAGACCCATATACTTCAAATTCACTCATTGGCATGGTAGCATGGGCCATTTAGTGTGTTCAAATATTTAATGATCTGGTTAAAAGTTCGACAAAAGTTAGGACATCTGCTGCACTCTGTGGTTGATGAGTGAGGAAGACGTTGTTCCAGCTCCTTAAAAGTAGCATCCTATAAATAAGGGCCCGTTTTGGTAAAGGAATGGTATTTAGTTGTAGGAAGCAGAAATAATATGGGCTTCCGCAATGAAATTATAAGGTACAACTATGTGATCGCTACCCGAAAAATGGCTAAGCGTATGAGAATCAACATTTTGATCAATTATGGTAGAAAAAGTTAAAGTCCACTGTTTAGGCCAATGGACGACTTTATGTGGTGTCTCACCGTGCATGACTCACGGGATTAAGGGATTTGACAACAGTCAGGAAAATTGGCAATGCAATCTCACACTGTCAAGAAAAATAACCGAACACTTGCGACGGCTGACACTATTTATTGTTTTTTCACTAAAGCTATACACCAGTAGGCGGCGAAACAGTGATTCTTCCGAACTTAATGGTTTTCGCTACTAAAGGACAGAGTTATCATTGTTCCCGTTGCTTATTCTGGTAAATCCGCTGCTTTTGGTGATACGAAAAGCGGGCAAGCGATGCACCCAATATGACCGATGGCCTAGCTAACATACTCCTTATTTCCGAGTTACGGATGAAATTCTGGTAAAATTTTCTACTAACCTAACCATTACAGCGGCGTTCAAAAAACATGGATCTTGATAAATCTTGCCGCACCGTCGGTAGGTTTGAATTCGTGCGAGGCATCACTTTACCCACTATCGGTACGGGTAGACTAGAGTATTCGACTGCTAAGGGGCGTAATATTGGCTGATATCGACGAACTCCCCCAGTTCATTTCAAGCTGAGCGGAGTTGCGTTGATATGAACATACCTTATTCTTACTTCTTGATATTTGGTACTAGAAGCAAATTCCATCGAAATGGAAGGAGTCATTGATTGTGTGCATTTTCAAGAAGGTACCATAGAGTGATCGACAGACCTTATGGAATCACTTTAATTCCGACAGCCACCAAGTTTCTAGCTTCGATTTTATTTCACCCACCTCAAAGAGTAACGTTCTCGAAAAGTAAGCAGGATACGGCAGAGAGCAAGACGGATTCGACCAGACGTGCTTCCATCAGTTAATTAATACGCTGTGCAAGCCGCCGCCAAGCATTTGTGGTTCTTATTGACCTGGAAAGTGTCATTAACTTAACCGATTAAGTGGCATTGTTCAGTTCGGTTAACGGGAAAGATAAAATAGGTAGGTTCATGATTCTTCTGCGAAAATTCTCCTCACATAAGTATGGTTGAATAAGGATAGGAGAACTATCCGTTTTATTCAAAACGGCCATCGGTGTTTAACTAAGGCGTTTCGTCAGTCCATCCTTTCAATGGAGCATGTTTTCGAGAATTTCGGCTTTAAATTCACCATCGGGAAGAAGCCGTGTAGCCTAACGCAAACAGACTATCTCATGTGCTTGTTTGAATCTACGGAACATTTGTGACTTGCATTAGACTGATTCGCCAGGGCTGTAGCTCCTTTGAGCATGTGCGTTTCACCCTCAATATGTTGGGTGTTGTTAGAAGATCGAAAGACAGAAATTCCGAGCTTGGCACTCGAGGAGAAGAAACTCACCATCTTAGGCTTCGTGACTAAGGCTGGTAGCACGGTAGCATTGATGAGCATGAAAATCCCCGGCTCGAGCGTCCTACGTTATATCAAAGTATTTGTGTCGCCTGCCCTGTATTTCACTGAAGTTAAAAACGGATATTTACTGTGCTGCAGTGATCTCATTTGTTGTTTGGGTAAGAGGCATGGGTTTGCTTGCCAAAATGCTCGTCGACTAATTGTTTTTGGTCAGGTTTCAGTTGCACCACTGAGATTGAGTGACCTCTTGAGCAGTGTGTAATTCAGACGTCCAGCACTTTGTCGTTTCATATAACGTTATGTAGCAACGTTCGTTGCTCGATAGATTAAGTTGGTTGGGCCTCCTATTGTGAGTGGCTAAGACCCGTCTACCATATGGTGTATTCTGGTCCATCCAAGGAAGTCAATGGATAAAGCAGCAGGGTGTAGCTTGAAAATGAACAACGAACTTAATCAACGAAGGCGGGTCAGCCGTCCTTGGTTGGGGTCTAGAAGGTCAGCCAGACAGTTAGGTGGATACATTGAAGGGCGTGTCAGCTAAAAATGAGCAGTGAGGGGCGTGTCGTTGCTGCCCGTCAGATAAGAATCCTTTATGTAGCATCGCATTGTTTTTTGGCCGCCACCTCACTCTTTTCCCTCCTCACCTTTGTAGGTCCGCTCATAACCAACAAGGGTATTCATTCATTCTAATATTGCATTTAACTCAACGAGAAAGATAGTATTCAATGTGGCTTGCTCTCCTATTTAACCGTGACTGGAAAGCACTGGCAGCCAACTTGGGTCCTTGACGAGCGCCCTCAGGCTTACAGCAGGCTCGATAGAGATCCACTTATATGAGGCATCTGTGGTGTCGGTGTGACATCCGGCTGTCCATCGAAAGTACAGCATCCATAGCAGCAATGAAATCGGTAATACTATAAACGCCGAACTATGGCCTTTGAAAAAGGAAGATATGTGAAGACCTTCCATGTTCGCACATAATTGCCTTCGCAGCTTTGTAGAATATGGTGGTTGAATTTTGTAACTCAGGAATTAGGCCTAACACCCCGGCTCCTAGGATTGTGTTTGAAACGGCGTTGGACCAGAATCGATTAATGTGTCTGAGAGATATTTTGCTCATGTCAGGCTAATGGTTGGAAAATGGTTCCTGTTGGACAGTCGGTGACATTAGAAAAAAGTATTAAAAACTGACTAGCGAACTGGTCCGTGTAGATCGGTTCGACAAGTGATTTGAAATGTACGATATTCTCCCGAGGTGACTGGCGACGAATTGATGTTGTTCGATGTCACAGTCATTGTTCCTGCATTCGAAACCCTACTTCTCTGTTTAGTCCCTCATTTTACTTGATGGAAGGTTGATACTTGCACAAAAAACTGATCTTCTCACTGTGCGGCACAATATTTTCTCATGTTCTAAGTCCCACAATTTTCTGTCTCGGCATATTTCAACGTTCTCATTCTTTCATGGGACTATGGCTAACTCCATAATCAGTGCGACGAAATAGTTCGAAAGCAAAGTGAACAGGGACAACCACAAGTAATATCATTGTCGTCGTGACGTTGGCTAAGAAGATTCTCTAAGGACAAACTGCGTTCAGATTGAGAGCTGAAATTCCTCTAGCACACCATTCACTGAGAGGTAGCGCCAAAGAGCTGCACAGGCATCTCAATCAAATACGGTATGCCAGTAGGGAAATAGAGGTCGTCTGAATAAGTGATGTTGCCCTGTTCTAAGATTTATTCCAGTCCAATCCATGCAACTTCTTACAAGTCGCAAACTGACTTGTTACTCGCCTTTGCTGGTGGTAAATAACGATCGCGAACATCCTGCCCCTTTTGTCTATTGCAGATACCAGGGGCTGAACGACGTAAACCGTTCAGGGCCATGAGGGCATTCCAACTAACATTAGGGGAGTTGAAGTCTCCAGCCAGTGGCTTTTAGCCAACTAGTAAGTGAGTGGGGCAGTTGAACATGTCAGTAATGAGAACAAAACGGGAAACAGATTAGCTGAGGTCCGCGTATTCGACCACATGGCCACCCGCATAGGTCAGCTAAAAGGTTCAAGTAAAATTTGTTCACTGACCTGAAAAGGGTACGTATTCTTAAAGTGCACCAATTTTTCCCGGTTTTCACCAATTCTGCTCCTGCACACCATATTTTAACCGTATAGGGAGCACAAGGAGCCGATTCTGATGGCCAGGTCTAGGCTAGGAAATTAACATATGGACAAGACTCAAGAACAGAGTTCCACAGGGAGCAAATTTGTTAACTTTCGGACAACATTTGCTGGGAAGCAGGGATAGCTTGGCAGAAGTAAATGCGGGAGATGGCTAAGAAAAGACAAGAAATTATAGATTTCCCGTAAAGCGTCGTGACGGGTTAGATAGCAACGGAAGCTACATGCGGTAGTCAACGAAAATACGATGTTGAAGAGCAATGACCAACGAGCACAAATGGAATGTTGTGGATGCTCTCAGGGCAGGTGGGCTTATTCCTTACTGTTGACTTGTAGAAGGCGGGTGGGCACGGAGGCGTGAAGCAGCATTCACTGCTGATTAAAGGTAGAGAATGAATGATGTGTAGAGAAGAGTTAGTGACTGGCTGAAAAACAGTATCAAGAGTAAGGGGCAGATTAAAATCCCTAACGGGGTAACAGGCGGTGTAAAATGGACTCGGTAGCATAAAATAATCGATATTGAAGAATGATATATGACAGAAGCTGGGGAAAGAAAGATCGCCAGTCATGATGGAGGAAAAGCCGATCTGTCGGCAGGAGTTGCTTTTGCAAGAGAATCATCGACTTGAAAACAAACGTATGGGAGCAAAGTTCACCTTTTTATCCACTGCAACTGGTGCTTATAGTGGGATAATAATATTGGCTGGCTTGCGACCTGTGATGGGAGCCCCTGTTGGGTTAGGTTTGCGTTTAATATAGTAGGAGCGAGTTTAACAGCAGAATACGTAACTAGGGCCCCAGTCAAAAGAACGGTTGGCAAATTGCGAGTTAATTTTAAGGTGGGAGTAGACCAGAGATGGCACGGTACTTAGGATTTTGGCAGGTGTCGGGGTCAGTGAAGCAGAAGTAGGGTGGAAAGACCGGTAATCAAATAAAATGAGTGAGCGAGGGTCAGCCCTATTCGGAAGCTGTAAGTGGGTGACCCGGGAGCCTGTGAAGCAAAGAAGCCAGCCCTTTTCTGGGTGATCCCAAGTCGGTCCCTCACAGGCCACGGGTTTCTGGGTGATGACGGTGACATACATTGAGTAGGAAATCCGACGTAGGCCACAGCAGTAAGGTGAATGTGTTTGAACTCCGTCGGGAAATGATGTTCGAAGGTATAGCAATGGGTAGCGGATAGCTTTACATTAGTTTCCCAATAGCTTTCAGTAGATGTAAGTCCCGCTCTAGAATAAGGGCTTGGTTTACCGGCCCGATGTTGTGTATTTCTTACATATACAAACGCCCCACCCGAGAAGAAATAACCAGTAATAGCTATAGAATTGAAGATTTTGCAACACAGCGTCTATTCCTTCTTCCCCGTGCTTTGTGAACATTTAAGGCCAAAAAAGACGAGAACCAATAAACTGGGCCCTGGGTTCTGCGACTGGTGAAGTAGCGGCGGGCATTGAAGAACCACGGGAATTATGCCTCCAAAGTTGGAGGCTAGGAGGGCGACACAATTTGGGAGCGTATGTTAGAGGGCCGAATTAGAAAGGGCGAAGTGGATGCCTCAAAGTCCACCTTTAAAAAGCGCGATCGAGTGGGGGACGCTATATTTCTGTCGGCAGCGAAAACAGCAGAAATAAAATTATTTATTGTCAGATAAACTAATACCGTATTTAATCACCACCTACTTTTCTGTGAAAGGGAACGGCATCAACCAAAAACTAAATAGGTTTGCATGATGTGTAAGCCATGATAGCTGGCGATGGGACAAGAAGCCATTGCCAGTTAGTTCATCACGTAACTGAAATAAGGTTGGACAGTTGCCGGAGTGATGACTTCGCAGCCTAGAGCCCAGGCAATATGAACCGCATTGCCCGCAATAAGTGCGTTACGTTAGACGGCACAAAAAGGAGAGAAGTCCGGGACGTAAAAAGGGACTACTTTTTTGGCGATGGCAATGCGCCTGAACTTCCCTTAAAACGGAATCAAATATCCGCCTTGGGACAACAAGACTTTGCTGGTCGGTATACTTACTGGGCCGGTGAAGCAAAGACAAATGGCAACCCTAATGTAGTTTACCCAGCTGTTGGAAATTTTGATTGTAACCCCACTCCTGTCCAAAACACTCCTCTATACCTTATGCTGATCAAGACAAGTAAGACGAGCGAAGTCATCGAGAAAGAACCGTAAGTCAGTGGAGTCTCACTATGGACTTCCAACCTCGGTCACCTCTACCATATCCCGTTTTCTTGGGCAGACTAGAGTCGGCGTGGTGCTCTACGGCTTAGGTCTACAACCAGATATGTACCACACACTAGCAGCGGGATAACAAATGACTAGATGCTACAAATGATTCAACGAGTTTTTTGGGTGTCAGACCCCAAGGAGTAGATTGTGATACCAAATAAATTAGGTATACTGCTGCAAATTCGAGATGTGTTTCGAAAATGTGTGAATTTGGTGCAAGTTCTGAAAAACGGAGGGTGTGGCTAATTTAAGTGTCCCACGCGAGTTTTAATAACGGGGGGGCATGAAAACAGGTAAGTGTCCAGTGCATTATGCCCTTTTGGAGATGCTCACAATGCGGCGCCGAAAGCGAAAGAGTTACCAACTCCAGGGATTAACCGGGTAGCTTCACCAACCGTGGTCTGTTCCGGCTACCAGATTTAAATGATGAGATGAAGCTGTAGATCGTTGCAAAACCGTTAGAAAAACAGAAGATCAAGATGGTGTGGCAGCGATGAGGCCCAACTAATGGGTTGCTGCGGGAGATAGTAGTTTGGGTTATAGGATCGATAAAAGGGACTCCGTAGGATTTTAGAGATTTATATTACAAATCACGAAGCCCGCAACTAAACATTCTTGTTTGCACTATCCAAGTTATTTCAATGTGCTTTTATCTAGCAACAAAATGGGTAGCTGATTTGGATGCGAAGATTCTGCTAGCTTTTGTTGCCCCAAATGGAATATATTATTCAATGTTGTGGGCCAATAGATGCATCTGAAGTGGGGAAAACTGTCTGAATTTTAGGCCATGACAGACTGTAATCTGTCACTTAACGAAGCGTTCAGTTAAGCGCATTTCAGCTCAGCTTCCATAGGACAAAATGCGGCTTCCAGTCACTCGATAGTTCAGAATGGTATGCTGTCGACGGCGTCCGTGACTTTCAACATGGCTTGTGTATCTTCACTTCTGAAAAAGAAGACAGTAGGTGAATTGTCAGCCCCATCGGATAACTTTTGTTTTCACACCTGAAACTCGTCTGCACAGCAGGCATCTATAAATACTTTAAATTTATCAGCTTTGTTAACAATAAGTACTTGTCCTGACAGTTAGTTCCATAGCACGATCACCTCATTTATAAAGAATCTAGCATTTACTCGGAACCCCGATTGGTTAGTACGTATTATTAACTTATGCCCTTTGGTGCCTCTGACTGCTTGAAGAGAAATGACACACTCCAAGATAAAACTTTCAAATTGCCCAAGGGAAATTACTTTCTCCTAACACCGTCAGAGACCTGAATTTGGGTAATTACAGCACGTTATTCTTCTCAAAAACAATAAAGTTGCAAAGACTAGTAAAATTATTGGGCATTTAAAATACCTGAAAATTGAGATATTGATGACTAACAGATAAGTATGACCTCAACTGAACTACAAATGAGTCCTATGTTCAAAACAAATAAAAACAACAATATCAATGATCACAATGTATATTTCTCAATTTGCGAGAGGCATGCGCAAGACAAGATCAAATTTTACAGAGATGATGCGCAGGAAATGCGAGCAGTATCAATCGAGGGAAATAGGGGGTAAGAGCAACCCTGAGTAACTTGAGATGTTTTTTAGTTTGCGTATATTTCTCGACATATGGGGCTCATGCGCAAGGCAAGATAAATTCTTTCCAAGGAAGGCACATTACCGACACGGTGAACAGAAAACAGACATGCAATGCAATGTTTTTTCGCTCACAAGATCATAGCAAGCATTGTGATTTGCTGGGCACGAATTTTAAATCAAAACTAGATAATAATTCGCAGATTTTTCTGTGATGGATAACCAGTCCTGCGCTGCGAGTAATACTATGCTAGAATGCATCAAAGATGCGTACAGCGGGCACAGAATATGGCTGGAAGGCAATGGCTTTCGCCGCCAGTTGGTCAGGACCCTCGAAAATCGCGAGGATCATATAATGGAGATGTGGGTCTATATGGATGTGATAACGGAATGAAGATGAGTCAAAACCAGACTGGATATCATATGAAGCAGTATAAAACGCGAAAAATCTGGAAGCACAGTCCGTTGAGCAAAGAAAGTGGTGATACGGGATGGGAATCGCGCAATCGCAAGATTAATCCATGAGGTGTGTTTTGAGCAACTTTGATTTCTTGAATTTAAGCTTGGTCCAGAGATGAAGGTGAGGTTGGAAAAGAGGAAGGAGAACCGGAATCAGATGAGGCAACGTCTGGTGGACTCGTGTGAAGAACTGCTACCAAGAGCATCGGTCTAATGCCGAATTCCGCAGACCAGAATAAAGGTTGACGAAAATTGACTGTTCCCAGCTGTTTTCAAATGCCAAGATGCACTGTAAACGTCAGTTTATATCAAATGCCAATGAAAATGCTGTCCTTTGTGAGTCGGTCTTGTTTGGTTTTGGAAAAAGAACTTTGGGATGGAGCAAGAGGGAGCCAGCACAAATTTGCGCACGTGAGCGCAGGAGCTAGAGTGCTCTTTAGCAAAACAGTGCTGGTGAGAGGGGCTGACAGAGTGCTTGC
>LUCM01005438.1:135266-150850 GCA_008360955.1 Fasciolopsis buskii
CCTTTCGGACGCCGACTGATCCCTGCAGTCTCATGGCACACAAGCGACTGTTGACTGGGATCCAGTCGAAAAGGGCTGCTCCAGCCTTCTCACTCAAGACTATTCCTACCCCACGTTGACCCACAGCTTGAGCTGCTTCGTGTCCTGAAGTGCGAAGAAAATATCTTGACGAGACACTAGGCCTAGTTAGTTGAATTACTCTACTCTGCTCGAATCCTGAATTCGTGTTTGACTCACGCGGCAGACATCAATCGAAAGTGAGTCCACTGTCAGAGCCAATCACGCCTGTTGGCCAACCTGTATGTGAATGCAAACATTGAAAGAACAGAGATTTAGAAGCCGACGAGGCTTGAGGAATTGTGAGCTAACAGACTAAAACCACTTACTACAGTGCTTGACAATAAACCGTTGCGAGTATCGGACGTGTTATCAATGGGGATACTATGTGTAAGCAGAATGGGCACATATATTCGGTTGGAGATGGAAGAGACAGGTTGAATAAGAGAGAGGGAACTCTGAGCAGTGGCATACTTATCAGTCTTATCACTATTATTGGCATAAAAATTTACCGGCGTGACACTCTTTCTAACTGACAGTAACCCAGTGTATTGAGCATCTTTCAGCTTCAAAAGTTTAGTCGTTGGAATTTCAGACCCACCGGGCACTTCGGTTGTAGACAGGGAACCTATGTATCTCGCCTCATTCCTCAACCTGACCTGTTGGTTTTGGGCCACGTCAAAGTTTAAGGCTGATGGTTTCCGACTCTCCCTGGCTATGGAGCCTTTCGATTTTGTTGTACTTGTTTCAAATATCTAAAATTCTGGCTAGCAGTGAGCTAGCGTCTGCAACTGGAAGGTCAGAGTACGGTCGCCAATCGGTTTGAACTCGGTCAAGGTTGGCCAGATGAAAAGACAAAGTACGTCTAATGTAAATATTAGTATTGAATGGTGGAACCTATTTGAGCGCTTCACATCAGTTGCTGTACCACCTGACCACCCGGTTCAAAATAGGACTGTTTATCCAAGATTGTCTCGACGTTGCGCAACCAGGCGTCACGTGCAAGGCGAAGCGTCGTTCCGGACCAGCCAGTGACCAGTCGACCGGTTTATGCACTTTTCCGGGTAAACTTTATTGGATCGGTGGAACATGACAAAAATTAATAGCCCTATTTTGTTGGCAGGCCATTCCCATCACGTCACAGTGCCACCGGTGAACTCGTGTTAGCTTTTAGACAGAGCACCTGGATAACTCGAAAACCCGCCATACCCCTGGCACCCGCTGTTTGGCTGCAGGAGTTAGCTGATGACCTAACAGAAGCGGGTGCAAAGAATTAGGGTCTTAATGGTGCAATCGGTAAAGGCACGGGTAAGGCTGGAAGTAGTTGTGAGATCATCCTCTGTGAGGAGTTTCATCATGGTCGGTGCTGTGAGTCTCACACTCAGGTCAGCCACTCGCCCTGGATGCCTTTCGAGATGCCCCAAATGACCGCGTTGGGATAACCTCTGCTGATGAACTACGCGCTGCTCTCTCGAACAGGAGGACGAAAGGAAATTTCCAGCGCTCTCCACCGGATTGACTGATCTTTGGTAGTCAGTTTGGGGAGCGTTGCTGGGTCCTGATTCTAAATCGACCGCGGGAGGTTGACGAAGTATATAGCTGTATTCTTCCCGGCATCTATGAAAATAAGGTCTACCAGGCACCCAGGTTGTCCGGCCTCATCCGAGGGGCGTATGAACTTAGCAAGCAGCTACCGGTCTCCAGTTGGTTACCTGATCCTCAGATCCTGCTGCCGCCTAGTGCATTAGAAAACTTAGTCAAAAGCTCGGAATAGAGTCCTCTAAACCAACTCTCCATTTCGGTTTGGACAGTCGGGCAGTTTCCGGTGAATAGACAACGGAGAACAGAGAATCCACCAGTTGAAACCAAGCATATTTGAAATGACCCTCATTGACGTTTCTCTTGCCCTATCAGCTGATAATAAAAACCTATAGAGACTGTTACGTTGATGGCCTAACAGACCTTGTGTCCTCGATCACAATATGTCCGATATACAGGAGATTAAAACGACTTCTAATATTGTTGTACCTATTGCATTTAGTCGGTTGTATTCGTTATTTACTCAGGAACAGAATAAAGGCCTGTCCTTGTCTTAATCATTGAAAAGCTAGTGTGCGTTGAACCAAAATCTGTGTCGATAACCGCCTAATCACACCTTCCTTGCTATCACTGTCACCAACGAATGTTTTGCTATTTAACTTCATTTTCGATCCGAAACAGGGATCACAGAAGCAAACAAAGAACAACATAGAAGAACGGCTTTTACCACCGGAGGATAATATTTGTGGTTGTCAATCTGAACTGCGAAGGTCGAATCCAGCCTTGTTAGATGGATATTATCAAGCTGGTAAGAGTAATGTGGTATTGGTTTTATGTATGCACAGCATTGAAGGCAGTCCACGAAGGAAAAGTAGCTGTTTTACTTTTGGCTGGTGGCCAGGGAACTCGCCTTGGTGTCAGCTATCCTAAAGGGCTGTATAAACCCGGCTTACCTTCGGGTCGGTCACTCTATCAAATCCAAGCCGAGCAGATTCGACGAGTGCTGCATTTGGCAGCCCAGAAGTTTGGATCTCTGTCAAGAATACCTTGGTAAGTTTATATCTGTTAACAAATCCCGCTTTTCGACCAGCAATACGCTGCAGTTTCTATAGAAACCTGCGGAGATTCTTTTAAATTCAGTCCCTCAATAACTATCTAGCAGTTCGTCCAGTTACTCATGAAAAAATGAGGATCGAGATTTCTTCATGACCTTCGATTCTTAAATCTTAGTTTATTTGGGAACAGCAAAATCCATTGTTTTTTGTTCTTAGATGTACCGATTTTCTGTGATTATTTTTTGCATTGCTCTCAACTCATTCAAGTCCTGTTTTAGATGCTTATTTTTCTATCCAATGCGCTATCAAATTTATTCCGATATCTTAGCATAATTATCGAGTGCTGCAGCAGCATTGGTTTAGCTTTGTTTTTTTGAGGCAAGAATTGAATCGAGTCCACAAGTTTTGTTATTTGATCGGTTATATCTCTCTAAGTGGTGGTATCTCAAGTAAAATTTAGTTGCACATGCCAAACACTCGATTGGTGTCTACCCACTTGAAGCGCATGTAATCCAACTCTGAGCTCCAGTTTGGATTCAGGCCAGAGGTTCATGCCATCTGGCGAGTTCCTAGGTTGTGGATAAGGAAACGGTCACCATTTCGGCGGTTAGCGGTGAATAATATAGGTCTAGACTCACTGGACAAACGGTTGCGAGCAACCAGGAGCAGCGTCGAGGGCATCGAGGGTTTCCCCGCTCTCTAGGCCTTCTCCCTAAAAATTATCACAAAATTCCGCTAGTGACACTGGTGCGGTGAGTATTGCCTGATCGGGGGTGCACAAGTTGGCTAAGCGCCTGTCACCGAAAAGGTCGGGGGTTTGAATCGCAGAATCTGTGGCCACCTTGGTAGTACACAGCAAACCGCTGTCGCCAGGCTCATTACTACAACTGTCCTAATGAGACCTTACGTGGTCCTATGTCGCTCCCATTTTCAAAGTCATGGTTACTGTATTGAAACGAAAAAGGCAGAGAACGACGTCTCCCCTGGGTTCGGTTCGTCAGTCGACGATCGCTTCTGCCTTGCATTTTCTCTAGCTCTAGAAAGAACAGCCAAACTGAACAAATGAAATGTTTGTTCTAGACCAGAACAAATCCCTAATATTGGTCTTCTGTGATTGATTATTCTGCTGGCCAATTTGACCCATCGTTATCGCTTGACTTTCTCATGCGGCATTTTCGCTCAGCTTGTCAATTGGCGTAATTGGTGTGATGTCTTCGCAACTGTGTTGATAATTGACTGGGCTGCCGGGTATGCTGAATCAGTATCTACTGCCCGTACAGTTAGCGATCTCTGTCATCATCATCATCATCATCATCATCGTTCAGCGTTAAACAGCAAAGCAAGCCTCACTGACCGCTGCCTTTCCCCAGAGTTACACGTTTATATAAAGAGTGAATATCCAAGGGGAACAGGGAGTGGACCTACACACTCGGGAAAAGATAAGATGCTGCTGCAGCCAACACACGAAACACTGTCTGACAGTAAAAACGCACGTGTTAATCAATCATTTCTTAGATTCGATAAGAAAATGACCAGCAACAATAAAGTCACATTGTCACGTGTTGGAACCTGCCATATCCTTCGAGTGTCTCGCAGCTAGCAGGTCGACAAGTACTTTCTGGACCGACGTCGATCTGTTGGCCTGCCACAGGGCTTTGTCATTCGCTTTAGTAGGAACACAAAAATTAAGGCACGGATGTGGTAGACGAGTGTTCGTCATACGCAAACAGCGTGGCCCAACTAGCGATAGTCTACTAAGTTTTCATTACGCTGAAACAAGCTTATTTCTCAGAAGTGGCACCCAATACCAGATTCCTAACCTCCAAATATATACTCACCGGCACTCCATCCAGTCCTAGCCATACTACGTAAAACATCGGTTGTCTAAAAACCTCCAACTGACGAAACATCGACCACACGCAATTACTCCACGTCGCGCAACCGTACAACAAAAAACTAAAAACGCACCTGCAAGCACGAGTACACACGATCTTTCTCCAACTTCAGTGAAATATCAGGCCCGACGCCCACATGGCTTCAGTCCAGCGTTAAGCTGCACGAGCGTGGAATTATACGCATATTTACTCCACTACCGGAGCTATCATTCGGTTGGACACGCAGCTACCAAAGGTAGGGTTGATGAAACGGGCTCACAGTTGTTAGTTCCTTTATCTCGTAGTATCAAGTTCGGCGCTGCTTGTCGTTCCAGTCCGTAACAGTTATTTGCACTTTGAAGTGCAAAAGCCCATGCCAATCACGAGCAACCGATCTCGAACAGTCTATCTAGTGGCCCGTTGTATTGGGTCGCAGACTTCGAACAGGTACACGAACATCGCTACGAATCTAGGTCGCATTAGGCTTTCCTCCATATTCCCAGTCTCGACTCCTACATCCCGGAGACTCCTAAAGCATGCTTCCATTCACCTCGTGCCATGATGAAGTTGAACAAGAATGGGGAGATGGGACACCCTTGTCGAACGCCACTAGTTGTTTCGAATGAACGTGATCTCTGTGGTGGACCCTATTGGCTACGGCGTTTGCCTCTTCCACTACACTCATTATTCAAGCATTTCCTAAAAATAAGACCATTACTCTTTGTTCTGTTCCACTGACCTAACAAGGTTTGCCGGAAGAGTCGCATGAACCGATCATCTGGTCACTGACTGGCCTGGAACGACACCTTTGCATTGCACATCACGCTTGATTACGTGACGTCTAGAGGTGCATTGTAGAATAAGCAGCCCTTTTTTGGAGTAGACGACCGGGTACTACAACAGCTCACAGAGGAACGACGAACGGGGACTGACGTTCGATGATGTGAAGTAGGGTTCTATAAAAACTGATATGCGTGGTATATTCGACACACTGGACACATTTCTTTGCTCTTTCTCGCGTTACTTCTGTCTTGTGCGTCGTGGTTCCGATTCCACAAAATCTGCGCACAGATTAGTACGAAATGTGATATATATATATGCTGTTTATACATTTATACATGACATAACTTGTTGTTTGACTGTCGATGAACTACCCAGTTTATACTGAATCTGTAGAGGTTACACTGATTTGAATAAATGTTGCACGTCAACATTCTTGATACACACTTTTCTCCGAGATTTATTGGTGGAAATACTGGTGGGAGTGGCCAGCTCATTACTTGGCGAAAATTACGAAAACAGCCGATTGATTTTCTCGAGTATCATGAGTTGGCACTCGCTGATGTAATTTTCTTCCTACTAATCAGGCATATTTTGCAAAGCGGATTTTTGCTGCACACTCTCTTCTTGTAGACATCTTACATCAGTAGAACGCATTAATCGAGTGGTAGGCGATAACTTGACGTTGTCTCGCTCGTTACCATTCCTAATCAATGATATGGTTCACGAACCAATGTCCGTAGCACAGGTAGACCGATTGCCTCGAAGTTAGCTTTTGTGAAACAAAATTAAATCTACAAGTTAGCACGGTTGTTTGAAACTATTCATTGACCCGTTGTAGGATCCATTTACCTCTTCCGATATATCGGGCTTAGCAGGGTGCGAATATTTCTTTCGTGATCGTTAGATCTCGTTCGTTCGCTCAGTGGTGCCTGTATTCGCACGCCGAGCACTATTTTACCGAGGCTCTCTGGTCTTGGTTGCTTTCAACTTGGTCTGGCCGGCCTGTCGATTATTTTGTTGGAATGTCTCCTTATGCAAACTTCACCCCCTTTGGAGCCATAGATGAGAGTCATGTGAATGATAGACCACGAAGAGGTGGAGGATGCTGCGCGAGACATGGTAGTGCCTAAATAATTTGGAGTAAAGTGATAGCCCTTGCACAGAGTTTCACTATGCCGCATATTCACCTGAGTATCCACATATCTTTCATGGTTATGTCCGTCTTCTGTCCCCGTAAGCATCTCTTGGAAGTACACGAACTGACCGTTGACAGATCAAAGGGTAGGAAAAACGATCTGTGCGTAGGTAATTTTTAGCGCCAAGCAGCCAAAAGCTGGCTGGTCGTTCGGGAAAGTCTCAAAAGACGTTTTTGGAGGAAAACTTATCTCGTTTCACTCCTGCATCACAAGTCGCCCATCCAAGTTTAACCCAATCAACTCGATGGAGACCTGGTCAGTCACCGTCGGTTCTTGATTTTGCAATAACAAGAACACCAAATGACATGTATCAGTTTTAACTTAGAAAAACCTATAGGTCAGAATGGCCGTTAAATTACCCGATTCCAGCCAAAATTGTAGGGGCCACTGGACCCCGATGAGTTTACCAGAAACCTGTCGAGGACAGATATGCGAAGATTAAGGAACGTGGAAATGGAGATGGACTGGGTGGCGGAAAGCGACTAAAGCTATGTGGAGCCTCAAAAGGAATAGATCAGGAAATAGCGGTAATAAATGCACCACTAAGAAGACTTAAAAAAAATGAGCTGCTGCTGCAGTGTGCAAGCCGAGTGCGAAAGCTAGGGAACAGAGACAGCATACCTTCATAAAATAACAATGAATGCAATCGTAATACCGTGGCCGAGTTACAGCTAACAAGTTAACCAGGACTAAAGTGTTGCTCCTACAACAGAAGGATCTGCTGAACTCATCTTTGTCTTCCATAATCCCGGAACTCAGACTACCATGCTTGGTCCGCTGCTTCGTCGTCTTTTTTTGCAAACTTTTAGTCCTGTGGCACATAAAGCATCAAAAATCACTCATTCTGTACAAATGATTCTAGATGATAATCGCCGACTTTTAACGTGATTGTCGTCTAAACAAAATGCCAAGGATCTGAATGAACAGTGGGAGCAGATCAAGGAAACCGTACACCCCGTGTTAATTGCCACGCATCACTGGAGGTAATGGTAAAAACTTCAGCAAAACGACTGATGTCTTCGATCCTCAGTCTGCTCCTGCGGTGCTTCGTAGGTTTGCTACTTCCGAACGTCGCATACAGTGAAACATGCAAATCTCCGAGACGTCAGCTGACGAGGAGAATGAGAAATTACCTCGAGCAGTGGTGTGTAGGGAAATGTAGGGAAATGCAAAGAGTTATGACCGCACGTCATTTTAGCTGTAGCTGGGTCCATGGAAGCCGAGTGTAAGCGAGGTGACTAAGGAAGTGACTGGAGGCTCACGCATTCCCTCTCGGGTGAGTGAGCGTTTTGGGTTGACAGTGCTGGGGACTAGAGCAAGTTGACCTCAATGGCAACACCACGGGCCCTCCATTGCCTAAAAGTAAGACAATGCAAAAAGACAATTACTCCATCAGAAATAGAGGTCAGCAGGGAGATATGTTTTCTTAAAAAGCATAAGGCGAATGAGCCGTTTCCGTCCTGTGGCAAAGTTTTAGCAGGAGGGTCGGCAAAACCACAGGGACGGACCTGGGAAAAGGAGCAAACAATTACATACTGGTGTGAAGTGATTGGTCCTCGTGTAAAAACTCCGGAGGAATTAGGTTAGTAGGTATTTCATCCAAACTGCTCGCCGGTATTACTTTCTATCGATTACGTAGCACTGGCTAAGAGCGTGCGTGTAAGAATCAAGCTTGCTTCCTATCCGATTGGAACTGTGTCGATTAAATCTCTACTCTGCGACATATTTCGGAACACATGGAACTTTCTTGGTCTTGTGGCCCCTGTTTCTTGATTTGAAGACGCCTTTGGATTCAATCGACTTGATGTTCCTTGGGAGTTCCGCTCATTTTTTTTAACTCTGGACGATGATGCTGATGCTGATGATGATGACCCATCTGAGGAAGTTTTCTTCGAACTTGACTTTTGTGGTTCTGAACGTTACTATTTGTTGATTTGATTTGGCTATTATGAGTGCTGTGGGATTATTTGTGATATACCAGAATATCTCGTTGGGTGCTTGGCGGTGATAATAAATAACTTGGACATATCAGTCAACTGAATATTTCGTCACTCAGTTTCTAATAATGTTTTTCACTTTCATAGTTGAAAAATTGAACTTTCTATCCAAATGAATAATCGGTGGCCTAATACTTCCATTGTTCTGAATGGCGTTTAGTTGCGATGGATTTCCCATTTTTCAGGTACATCATGACATCGGAACATACCCAGGATACAACGATTGCCTATTTCCAGTCACATAACTTCTTCGGCCATGATCCGAATGATATCATATTTTTTGAACAGTCCAACCTTCCGGCCCTGGATTTTAATGGTAAAATCTTCTTGGCTTCGAAGTCCAGAATCAGTCTTTCACCAGGTAATAATCCTTCATTTTATTATGTCCCCGAACTCATTCACTCTGCCCTACACGCATGCTCGCTGTCCCTCACTCATCAATTCACCCATCCACTCACTCACTCACACTGACTCTTCCATGCACGCACCCAGTCACTCATCAAGCAAACTCCTTCATTCACATTCCAACTGAAACTCTACTTCTTTGTGTAGACGGAAACGGTGGACTGTACAAAGCTTTGCGCGATGGTCACATTTTAGAACATATGAAGTCGCGTGGGGTGGAGTATGTACAGACTTACTGCGTGGACAACATTTTGGTTAAACTTCCCGACTTGCATTTTATCGGATTCTGTATGGATCGAGACGTGGAATGCGGTGCTCAGGTGGTACAGAAAATCAACCCAAAAGAACCAATCGGGGTTCTTGGAATGGTCAGTGGACGTTATCAAGTAGGTAAATCTTGCGTTTGACCACTTGTTAATGAAACGATTGCATTTAAACAAGATTCATTTGTGCTGGTAGGAGTTGAACAGGAGTTTCTTTTCCAACTTTTTATGATATCGCTGAAGCGAGTTTTGGTTTGTTAGTGATATTGGTCGAATGCGATGGGAATATCATATCCAAGATACTGAGGTAAGATGTGTATTGTTGAAACTCAAGCATTGAACCTAAACGGATCCTAATGGCATATGCGTTGCACGTCTATCATCCTACTCCCTAGGTGCGTGCTGTTCGAAGCGGCGAATATTAGTTAAGAGACGAGTCGAGATGGTTGATCTGCTGGCAACGGTCAAATGGATTTAGCGTCCGTCATCTTATGATGGTCAGAGTTTCGAATCCCATATCATCCAGTCCCTTTCATAATAGGTGGTGGGTCGCTGTCACCCGGGTCGTTACCGTGCTTGATTCGCCGAGATCCTATGGTTCTCCAAGGTTCCATTTTAATTGCCGGTTCTCGCCTTTTCGTGTAGCAGGCCCTAACGCCGTAAGACCACTCCCACCACTCTCATGCATCGAACCTGTAATTAGAAGTGTAAGAAATAACTTCCAGCACATTAGCCCCTAGACTTGTTCGAGTAGAATGAGTTGCGGCGTCCGCACCAGTTGTCCCACAGGATGGTTGAAAACGGTAGATAATGACAGTTCTACAGTCGGTGGCGTTCTTTCAATGAAAATCATTCTGCATTAAAATTGTCTACCTATCGACCCCCAGCGTTACGTCTTTCATTTTTCCGTTCATTTCACTGTATTTATCAGAGCTTCAATGTGGTACCTAAATCTAAGGATCATAAGGATGGGACCGAATTTTAATGCATTTCTCTTTATGTTTATACTCTACCGCGGTGCGTTGAGTTCTGTTGTATGGCTGCGAGACATGAGGTTTGCGTGCTGAAGATGTTCGTAGGTTTGAGGTTTTTGGTCATCGATGTTTGAGTAGTATCGGTAGGAGTAGATGGGGCAACAGGGGAATAATGTGGGGTTAGCAGTTTAGTATTGGGCATCTGTTCTGAGAATATTCTGTCACAGTGTATCTATCTCAGTAGACTTCGTTGGTTGGGTCACGTGTTGCTTATGGCAACTACTCGTCCTCCGCACCGTGGTTCATTTTTCGTTCCTCTAACCGAGTGGAAGAAGTTACGTGTAGGTCGACAGATGATGTGGCAACGTAGAATGCGGAGATAAATTTAGATAAAGTTCATGCTTTACTTCTATGTGGTTGAGGCCCTAAAGACCCGTTAACCAGCTGCTGAACAATAACGATGATGATGTTAACTAGTTGACTGGAGACATTAGAGCAGATGACAGCGAACCGTGACAGTGGATACCAGGATGGTTAAAAAGGTGCTTGTGAGCAGTTAGGATGTAACCGTATGTTTTGGCTACTGGGAATTTTGTTTTGGATCCGCTGTGGGTCCACTCTGTGTCCCTGCCCACCTTGCTTGTTCATTCTTTGTATTGGAAAGTGTAACTTGGCGAGAAAGACAGCAGTCAATAAGGCTGGACGATGGTGATTATGTCTGCACATATAGTACAGACAAACAACACGATCTAAAGGCGTTTTAAAAGAAGAATGCAAATGAACATTCACACATGAGCCAGTTTGTTTATTCTGCTTTCCAGTATCAAAAGACTGTAAATGAGCTCGAGAACAAAAAGCGCTGAAGTGTTTCACGGTCAGGTGAAAAAGAATACTACATAGCAAAAGTACAAGATCTACTTACAGAAACTTCATAACGGCGACTAACTGCATGCTTGGCTGGAACAGTCTGCCGGAAGAGGAGTCGCTGAGGGAAGCCCCGAAGAACAAAAACCAAAATAGTCTCGGTAAAAGGAATAGCGGAGCAGCAAGGCGATCGTAGACTTGTAACTGCAAATAGGACGTTGAGGAAGGGCCGTTGATCAGCCGAGTGGCCTTTCGTTGAACTTAGTCAATGAGAGAAATGCAGCTAGACGAGCCCTCTCACCATTTGTGGCTCTAGTTCCGGGTACACAGCATGTTTGAGCGTTACACAGCAGAAGATAAGCTGGAGTGAGAAACATGTGGCGCGAAGCAAAAAATCAACCTCATATGCAGCGCGGAAGGCAAGTTGTGAAGGTGAACCGACGAACGGACCGGAAAGGAAATCGGAATGCAAATCAACGAAGTCAACAGAAAAATTTAGGAGGACGAATGTCAAAGAGGTTCAAAGAAGACAGGTTTTGATGGTATTAATTGAGACGTGATCGTTGGTGTCGTGCAAAGAGATGTGTTGAAGATCAGAGTTTAAAGGTACACTGACAGCACAGTGGTTATGATCGATGTTGGTGTCTACTTGGGAGGAATGCTGTAAGAAAGGGAATAATGGAGAGTGGCGTCATCGGCAAAAGAATATATCGGGTTGAAGTCACTTGACAGAAGATCATTAACGAATGAAAGAAGGAGGGCGGATGTGAATGCTGGACCTTGATGAGGGTCAGGACTTACACGGAGGAGCTGGAAAAGAACTCGGGAGGTAATGGTTTGCTTATTGAGGAGACTTGATGTGCACGATGCGACAATCGAGGAGAACCCGAACGCGGATCTTGTACTGGGAGGCTCTCATGGCAAACTCGGTGGAAAGCCTTAGAGATGTCGAACAGGTTCAGGCATATATCTTCCTGAAGTGCGAGACGAGGGGCGTCTGAGGGCCAGTTGAATGACGAGGTCGGAATCCATACTGAAGGTTGCTTATTTGTCCCTCGCTTTCAAGAAGCAGACATAGTTGGCGGTTTCCGAACACTTTCGAAACAACATATGCGGGAAATCGGGAAATAGTTAGCCGGGTCATGTGTTGCCCCGTTTAGGAATAGGAAGAAAGGCGTCCTTTCAAAGCGTCGGCAGTGCAGAAAGTTTGAGATTAAGACCGGATAAGTGACATGAAAGAATGGCGAACTCGGGCGTATTTGTAGTGCGATAGGTGCTATGTCATCCTAGACGGATGGTTTTTGAACGTTCAGAGAAGGCAGCGCCTAGTGATCATCCTGGTTTCTACGGAAGTTAAAAATGGGAACAATGGATGGGAAACAACGCGGAGATTTAGGATAATAAAAGCCACACTGGAAATCGAAAATCTCATCTTTCTCATGTGGTTCACAAACAAGATTGTCAGAAGGCTTACAGATTGCAGGAAAATTAGGAGGGCGGAAATTTTGAAAGACTGCTTTGGCAAGTAACCAAATTGTCCGATTATTGGTGGCGGATGAGAGTAGGCTTTCGACTTTGCAGCGGATGGATCGTTATTTGATTCTCTATAGTTGAGGAGCGCTTATTCCTAGTTTGCACTAAGCTGGTCCCTTGCATATTTTTTTCTTTCTGTACTAATGTGTAACTCTGGCAGAAAGGCGGCTGTCAGTGGGGCTTGTGCTGCTGTCTAACGCTGAGCGGTAATGACGTTGATTTCGCTAAGTGGTAGTGGGAGGCGAAGCGGAGTAGACGAAATCAGCGGAGGTATGTTGATTGTTTTGAGTTCACTGCAAGATCCCATGCGTGATGGAATCGTCCAGGGAATTCGGGTTTGTCTAGTTTGGGAAAGTGTTGAATTAAAAGATCTATACCTTGAAGAACGATGTCCGTATAGCTGGAAACACGGAATCGACCGAATTGAAACAACGATCTTTTCATGGATGGGAAGCTAAGAATTTGCGAGGACTCTCCGGGTTCGCTCATCTGCAACGCCAAAATGATCTCGAGGTGTTTGTGGGATGGGGCGAATGTGATCGATAGAGCAACAACGCACATATTAGCTATCTGGAAGGATATATCATGGAAAAGGAAAGGAAAAGAGGTAAGAATAAGGCCAGGTGTATGATCATGTTCCCCAACTGGGTCTGAATATGCGGGTTAGTCAACCAGTTTTCACAAGTTATTTACCACAAAGTTTTCGGCGTTGCTCTCCTGAGACGGATTGTCAAAGCCAATGAACCATCCACGACAGTGAACATCAAAATCTCCTGAAGGGGCGACGTAACATTTTGAATCTGTCACAAACAGGTGTTCAATGTTCGGAGAAATTATCGTAGATGGTCGAATTGCTGCTATTAGGAGAACGGTAGGAAACGCAAAAACAATGACTTAAAGAGGCGTAGTGGAGCTTGACTCACGTCAACTGAAACTCGTCATTGGAACAGTCAAGATTACACAATCTGGACATGAAGATTGCCTAGTGGACAAATGCATTGACATCATATTAGATAAGGAGGTAGGATCGAACTTGTGGTTAGGGACTTTAAGGTAGGTAGTACCTGATTATGGTGATATTTAACTTTCGGTTAAGAGTGAGCAAGAGTGGTGACATCTGAATAGAATCACTGTTACGATTCAGTCTACGCATCTTAGTGAGGATGATGACTGCTGTTTTGCAAGTGAGTGGAATGAGCCGGAGAGCAAGAATGGGCGTGATTGTGAATTGTCATTTTGCGCGGAAACTATAAGAACCCTGCAGCCATGATTCTGAGACTGAAATTGGCAAATCAAATTGGCCCCAATTCCAGCACAGAGTTGTTGCATGTAGTTCGGGTTATATCACTGAGATTCCTACACAGGATCAGTTTATTAATTTACAATAAAAGTTATCTAACCTAGCATAACAGGCTTTGCACCGGACGTGAATCAAGAATCTCAGACTTACAAGTTTTCCCTTCAGCAGGAAGCAGTTCGATTGTTTATGTATCTTTGGGTTGCACTAGGTTAATACGACTAACTAGTGAAAAGAAACCACTTGGTATAGCACTATCATCTGTTGCTAGACACGATCAGCGTTCCATCCTGCGAGGCGAAAATCTCTCCATATTAATTGACTAAGATTTAATTGTCGTCGAACCATATTTTCATGCTAAAGAGTGCACATTTCGAGCAACAGAAGCGTTGATATAAGTATCCATTTCCTGTAATGAGTGAAACTGACCAATGTGGTTTTATGAACTGCTGTCTCCTAAATTATTTTTATTGGGACACAGTTAAAGGATCAACAGATGCACTTTTTTTTATCACGTTTTGCGCTTGTGCGTAGAAAAAGGTCATGACCCATGGCCACTGAGGGGTAAAACGGAACAGAGACCCTGAAAATTACAGCGCCATAGACCTAAATAATGTCCCAACTCGTTACAGCAGCAGCTGGCAGCAGCGAATTCCCATCTGCCACCAACCAGGCTAAACGAACCACAATCAAACAAAAGAACCACGCTCAGATCCATGCGATTTGCGGTCTTTTGTTGCGTTTGATTGTTTTTAAATACATCTTTCCATATTTGCGATTGGTTGCTGAACTTTGTTTTCCTTATTAATCTCGTTCCAAGTTGGCTAACGTCGTTATTTTTACTTTATATTTAAAGATTTATGCCCTCCCCATTCCTCACTTGTAATTCTTAAGCGATTAGTGACTTTCCCCTTCGGGGGTTCTCGGGATCCAGATTTAGGTGCTTTCCCTGTGACCACGCTTACGTTGTTGATTGGAACTATCGTTCAGTGACTTTTCTGTCCAGGTTTTTTCCGTTCATTTTTTTAAAGTACTGGAATAATAAGGTTGACTTTCCATTGATGATTAGTTCAGTCTACGTCGAAAATGGGACTTTTTCATTGTTTTTTTGTTTTATGCAATTATCGTCGAATTCATTGGTATTGCAGTTATCTAAGCAGTTATGGGTAGCCTAACGACACTTTACTCGTCATTCCTATTCGAGGTTAGATATCTAGCATTTGTGAAACAAAATTAAATCTACAAGTTAGCACGGTTGTTTGAAACTATTCATTGACCCGTTGTAGGATCCATTTACCTCTTCCGATATATCGGGCTTAGCAGGGTGCGAATATTTCTTTCGTGATCGTTAGATCTCGTTCGTTCGCTCAGTGGTGCCTGTATTCGCACGCCGAGCACTATTTTACCGAGGCTCTCTGGTCTTGGTTGCTTTCAACTTGGTCTGGCCGGCCTGTCGATTATTTTGTTGGAATGTCTCCTTATGCAAACTTCACCCCCTTTGGAGCCATAGATGAGAGTCATGTGAATGATAGACCACGAAGAGGTGGAGAATGCTGCGCGAGACATGGTAGTCTAAAAATTGAGAAGTGATACCCTTGACAGAGTTTCACTACGCCGCATATTCACCTGAGTATCCACATATCTTTCGTGGCTTATGGTCCGTCTTCTGTCCCCGTAAGCATATCTGGAATACACGATGACCGTTGCAGATCAAGGGTGGAAAACGATTGTCGTAGGTATTTTAGCG
>LUCM01005438.1:152250-177009 GCA_008360955.1 Fasciolopsis buskii
AGAGAGAGATTAACACGGGGTGTACGGTTTCCTTGGAATCTGCTCCACTGTTTCATTCAGATCCTTTGGCATTTTGTTTAAGACGAGCAGTCACGGTTAAAAAGTCGGCGATTATCAATCTAGAAGTCAATTTGGTACAGAAGAGTGATTTTTGATGCTTTATGTGGCCACAGGACTAAGTTGCAAAAAAAGAGACGAGCACGGGACCAAAGGCAATCGTATCGTGAGTTGCCGGGGATATGGAGACAAAGATGATTCAGCAATCCCTTCTGTTTGTAAGGAGGCAAACACTTTATCCTGGTTAACTCTGTTAGCTGTAACTCGGCAACGGTATTACCATTGGCATCATTGTATTTTAAATGAAGGTAGTGCTGTTCTCTTTCCCGTAGCTTTTCGACACTTCGGGCTTGACAACTGCAGCAGCAGCTCATTTTTTTGAAGTCTTCTTAGTGGTGCATTTATTACCGCTATTTCCTGATCTATTCCTTTTGAGGCTCCACATAGCTTTTAGTCGCTTTGCCGGCCACCCAGTTCCAGTGGCTCCATGTTCCACGTTCGCTTAATCTTCGCATATCTGTCCCTCTGACAGGCTTTCTGGGTAAACTCATCGGGGTCCAGTGGCCCCTACAATTTTGGCTGGAATCGGGTAATTTAACGGCCATTCTGACCTATAGGTTCTTCTAAGTTAAAACTGATACATGTCATTTGGTGTTCTTGTTATTGCAAAATCAAGAACCGACGGTGACTGACCAGGTCTCCATCGAGTTGATTGGGTTAAACTTGGATGGGCGACTTGTGATGCAGAGAACGAATAAGTTTTCCTCCAAAAACGTCTTTTTGAGACTTTCCCGAACGACCAGCCAGCTTTTGGCGCGCTAAAATACCTACGACAATCGTTTTCCACCCTTGATCTGCAACGGTCATCGTGTATTCCAGATATGCTTACGGGGACAGAAGACGGACCATAAGCCACGAAAGATATGTGGATACTCAGGTGAATATGCGGCATAGTGAAACTCTGTCAAGGGTATCACTTCTCAATTTTTAGACTACCATGTCTCGCGCAGCAATCCTCCGAACCGCGTCCTATTTTGCGTTCCTCCCACGGATTGGGAGAAACCATGTGGAGGTGAGCAGGTGACGTGGCAACGTGGAGTGAGAAAATGCACAGCGAAATTAGGCAAACTAGGTGTCTCACGTTTTCGTGGTTGCGGTCTGAAAGGCCCGTCAACTGGTTGGCTGGAAACACTGAGCGATATGGCAGTGAACAGTGGCCTTCGTGTTACCCATTTCTGTCGAATCAGAATGATTGAAAGAGTGCGTTTTTACAGTTGGACTGTGTTCCGTGTGTTGGTTACTGCAGGATTCTTAGGTTTTCCCGCTTGTGTAGGTCCATTCATTGTTCCCTTGTATATTCATTCTTTGCACAGGAGCACGTAACCCTGGGGAAGAAGCAGCGGTCATTGGAGTTTGCCTTGGTACTTAACTCTGGACGACGCCGATGATGATGATGATGTTGATGATGTTGATGATGATGATGATGATGGTGATGATGATGATGATGGCGATGATGATGATGATGATGATGATAATAATAATAATGATAATGAAGGTGATGATACGATTTTCCTTCAGACAGATTTTGGCTTTTGGATGTCCCAATAGGTTTGCTGAATGTGGAGAAAATGTTCGAAAATTGTAAGCTCCGTTTCGTACTAGGCCTTGGTTGCTGGGTTGGCTCACACGACCTCTCCCTGTACGTTGTTTGGAGATTAGCTGATATGGCCCAATTCGCTGTCAATGACGTCCATGCATTTGAAGTATTTGCACTTCTCTGTGGTTATTTTATCTTGAAATTCCTCGACTTTTATTTCACTGTGATTCTTTATTGCAGTGTCGCATGAAAAACCTAGTGCACGTTCGTGCGAGGTTGGTTGATATTTGTGCACGTTGGACTGAACTAAACTGAACTGAAGTCAGTACCATTCAATTTCCGTGGCTACCTTACAGCACAATCTTTTGAAAGAAAGAATAGAACTTAAGAACTGTTGAACGGTCTTATGCAAACTAATAAGTTGAAGAACCGTATAGGAAAAAAAATACAAGGAAACGCCACTGACTGCGGCACTGACGCATATCAGTTATTTGTCTCCAACTGCCGCTTGGGGGGCTACTCTGGACTGCAACCCGTAGTATAGCTGCACCTACACGAAGCAGTCTACTGATTAAAGGCAGTTGTGGATGCACCGAGCAAACACTCACCCTGCGGAGGATTCCTCAACAGCTGCAAATTCGTTATTTATCTTTAATTCATTTATCAATAGAATGATAGTGTACGTCATTTTTCAGGAATGGAGCCTCCGTCAGCAAAGGGCTGCCAAGTGGGGAAGTTGACTGTCGATGGGAAGATTCGAACCCGCGATGTTCAAGTTCAAACGCCACGACCTTATCCGCTTGACCACCGCCGGTACCGCCAAGTCAAGTTTATAATGCCCGTCAGTCATGCGAGCTGTATCTGAATGAACAAATGAGAGCAATTATCTCAGATTTTAACTAACTCGGCTCTACCAGCCTACTGAAGGGACATATGGCAGATGATAATAAGCTCCATATTCATCTTACTCAAACGGTGTTTTTACGGCTGCTTACTGTCTTCTAAAAACTGAACTAAACTAGCCTTAAAAAGCCGAGTTTTTAACACAGCAGCTCAACAAGTTTTACTCTATAGCTGTGAAACCTAATCCTTAAGAGCTGAGGATGTCAGGCGACCGCAGATTTTCGACCACCGGCGTCTTAGGCCCATTTCAAAAGCAAACTGGTATGATAGGATCTCAAATGGAATCATTAGAAGTGGTTGCGCCACTACTATCTTTCGGCATGAATTCAACTCCAACGATTGCAACGGTTTGAATGCGTCTTTCTTATACTTCATCACATTGTAACCAGCACTGTTCTGGTGTTATGTCTATGTCCTCCAGACTAGCGTCCTCGACGGGAGAAGGGTAATTTAAGATTGAGCTGGATACCGTCTTCGGAGATGCGACCTAACTTGGCCTTCGTTCGGTGCACTCTACTCGGCAAGCATCTGGCCACCAACTATCAGGCACAGGCAGCCAGGATCAGAGAAATTCACGGAGCTGATTAGTCCTCTCTAAGGAGTCAGTCGCGTAAAGCAAAGTTCGTGTCAATTGCATCGTAGTTTGCGTTTCGTTCTAATTTAAGCTTCACTTATGGAGTGCACTGTAGTTCCTCATGCATGGGTTCAACCTAGTAGGCAAAACTTGAACGTATGTCTCCGAAATAAAATGCTTCACTATCTGTAAAATCCGGGAACAATTTTATCGGGCATTATTGCACACAAAATCTGCGTCAGAGTAAGGCCTAAGACGTCAAATAACAAAAGTGAGGAAGCAGTTGTGACGTGAATATCACGTTTTCCGGATCAGCTGATGCGTTTTGACAAAATTCATGGGTAATTTAGTACCATTCGGCCTCACTTTAGTGATCTCATCAGTAACCAAAGACAGTACGGTTAACAGCCGATTTCGTTTGTTGTACGGAGAACGTTTTTTATGTGTAACTGTGAAGTTGACCCACAGTAGATGGTGAGTTCTTTGTCGGCGCATCGGATAACACGATAACGTTAAATTTGCCCGCAGCATTAAATTGATCTTTCCGAAGGGCCAGTTAGTCTTGCTGGTTGTTTTCCCAAGAGCTCTGTTCAATCGAATTGTTTTCTCTTGTGCTTTTTAGGTGGTCGAATACAGTGAAATTTCCCCAGAGACCGCTGCGTTACGCCGGATAAATGGCAGCTCTAATCAAACGACACATTCCCCAACGGATGCCATCAGTCCTGAATATACGAATGGGCGTTTAGTATATTCTCATGGAAATATTTGTGTGCATTTCTTCACCCGCCAATTTCTCGATCGAGTCATTGAACCGAATGTACTCAGTCAGATGAAGCATCATGTGGCAAAAAAGAAGGTGACTCATTTGGATTTGGTCACGTGTCAGCTGGTGACACCGTCTGAACCAAATGGGATAAAGTTTGAAAAGTTCATATTCGACGTTTTCCCCCTGGCTGAGTATGTTTCGTTTCCGTTTTCCGAACAAATAGACCTCGACTCAACATCGATGGTGAATTTTCTCGTCTTTTATATTTTTGAAAAGAAAGCATAACATGTTAGATGTCATGAGCACAGCTATTCTGACCGCTTCTCTACTGTTGCGTACCACGGTGTTGCGGTACGTTTTTTAAACACATAGAGTTTTGTCATCAGAAAGTCAAACGCAACATCTTCAGTGCATAATGATGGGTTACTCACGCTGACTATTACTATCGATTTACCGTGGACCGTTTTGTTGTTTCGTAATGATTTAATCGATTTTGTCATCCTGTATTTTCGCATACCCGTTGTTTTTGCATTGAAAGCATTATATTTGACTTATTGACAAGAAACTCCCCGTTGAAATTTATCGTTGCGTCGTAGAATGTAACAGCAGAAAGCGGTCCCAGTGTCTGTGCGTATCTTTTATGCTTATCCTGTCTTGTCAGAGTCACCAGTGGGAACGAGGACTTCAAGTTTCTCGGTATCCGACGTATTATCCTCGTTTATTTATTCGACGGAAGCTGACCAATGACAGTAGGCTAATAAATCTACTCTTTCGAATCGATAAAAGATAAAAGTCCAAATACTGCAACCATTGGGCTCAACTGAGTATTAAATTCGTCATCTCACAACTTGGGTTAAGCATAAACCGGTGAAGATTTCGACTGTTGCCGATAGTCGTAGCCTTTGCCATTTTTCTATCCACCACTGCGATATAATGTTAGAGTTCTTTTTAATCGTTTTTGAGCACGGGATGTTGTGTTGTGAAATTGTTTTTGGCCACCGCCCTGTCAATTGATTAACGAGTGCAAGCACAGTGTTTGTTTACGCAGTAACTAATCTTACTGCGCCTGATCATTTAGATTGTGTCGGCTTTGCGTTACAACAGATGACCTCCAAAAATCCACTGCATCGCTATCAGTTTCATGTTCTCAATGGTACGCTGATCATTTCCAGCAATTTAACACAAATGGTATAGCAAAGCATTATTTAGGCACTGATCAGCCGATAATAGACCGCAATTTATTCTGGTTTATTGGTAGGACATCTGTAAGACCGTCTCGGGATGCTTGAGGCAAGTGACTTAAATCAAGGGTGGAACGTTAATGTTTTGCACCTGGGGAAACTAAACAACTCGTGTGACAACGATGCTTTTCGAGGTAGACCAGTAGACGCTCGATCACTGATGTTCAGGCTACGTTTCCCTGCTGGATCATGCCTAATTACATTGAGCAGCAGACTGTTGAACCAAAGGCCCCGATTCGTTTTCCCGAAGAAAAGTTCCTATTTGATATGAGCAGCCGCGAAGTCTCTTGCATCGTTACTATAAAAAATTAACCAATTTTCGTCCATTAGATATAGGAAACATGCAAAAAGCCACAAATGAGTGGGATTGAGTAGAGTGATTTGAAAGCGATTTTGCTGGAACAGCACTGCACTGATTGACCGCATTGCTTCATTTGCCTTCAATCGTGGCACATTATACCAAATAAGATAACAAGCTATTTTAACCAGAACTCTTAAAGCTTTCAAAATTGACTTAAACTGCTCATGCCCATGCCCGTGCAAATATCAGTCCTCCATGAGATATACAGACCATTAAAATGGTGGCTTTTTGAGTAGGCATAAGACTGCTGTGCCAGGCGGGACTTCAGCATCCTTTTCCTTGCATGTGTCCAAGCTAAGAAACTGGGATCGATGCTGGATAAGGGGCTAATACTTCGGAACTGATGTGATTCAGTGATTGTATCGATTCTAACCGAAGACGAATCCTTTACTTACTCTGGAAGAGTTGAAAAAAGTAGATAATCTTCGTTATTTGAATAGTTGTGCCACCAGATGGCCTTATACCAGGTAAAATGTTGACTTATATGCAGAAATCTCGACCGGCTTTTGCCACTAGAAAACATCTGATTATTTATCAGGCGTCGAGTTTGCACTTCATGGTCATGTCGGTCCTGATGTGCCTCCCAGAAAGGTCTCCGTTAGGTATAGATGTACGAAGGCTGTCGGTGTTTGAACGCCGATATGTTCGTAGTATTACTTGGATATATTGAAGCAGCCTTGTGGGCGACCTGCAATTTGGATGTGGAGTACTGAGCTCTAGGGTTCAATATCTAGTAGAGTCATTAAATTTAAGTAGATTAATGCACTACCACTATGTGTCAGACTCCCTGAATCGTTGTATGTTGTACCGCGAGGGAGATTGAAAAGTGAGCAAAGCTTATCAGTTCTCGAAATGATTGAATGATATAGAAGCCCTATATGGTGGAATAGGTTGCTTAGATTCACTGAAGACTGCCGATTTGAGGTCGACGCGATGGCGATATCGCTGAATACCGCAATTGGTAGCATTAAAAATGTTTCCTATTCTAGATAATTTCTGCGAATTGTAAACTTAGAATTCTTTTTTTCACTATTAGTCGTTCATTTCTCTTTCCAGCAAACGCTGCTGTAATCTAGCAGCCAAATCCAAGATACATCAGTGCTAGGTTAGCGATTTTGAAAACTTAAATGAGTTGTAGGGAAAGCAAGTTTGACGGATGGTTATTTGAAATAAGACAAACAACTTTCCTGGATTGGTGTTCGTATGTGGGTTTTTACAAACTAACTCGCTTTCCGATTACCATAAAGACGCGTTTTTCCCACGCTACTTTGTATATTGAAGTGGTGAGTAATCATTAGATGCCGAACTAAGCTTATTACAAACCTGGAATTTGAGTTATGATGCAATCCGAAAGGATTCAATGCCGTGCTACAACTCTTACCTTAGTCCATTAACGGTAACGAGGTAACTGAGCTCATTCACCCATTCTTGGAATGTATATGGTGTTTGCGTTGTATTCCGCGTAGTCTTGACGCGGAATGGACCTGTATGCCCGTTTGCGCACCAAAGTTGGGTTCGGGTTATTTGACAACTTTGAGTGCTTGTCTCTGATTTTTGACTGTTGATATTTTTACTTTGCATCTTTTAACTCATGTATGGTGGAATAACAGTTTATCACTTTACCCAAAAATCGTTAAGATAGCGTGAATTTAAAATCTCAACGTTTCAGGATACTCGTATCCCTTACTGAATAATCTCAACAATTGAGTATCGTGTACACTCTGTTAATAACCCACTAATTCATATGAAATTAGATTTGGCCAACATTTTGTTGTATGCATGAAACGTGAGTATTGCCAGAAGGGCTTAATACATGATCTCATGAAGCCACAGCACAAAGAACTGGTAATCACTGTATAAAACTTGGTGTTCCATAACACTACATAGGACGTTGGTAGACGCATGAACACTGCTGTTTGCTACTACCACCACCACAAAAGCGGGACTAGGATTTGCATATCTGGCTCTGGGGTGGTGAAAGCCTGATCCATCACTGAAGCTATCGCCTCGTTGAATGCTGGTGTAGGCACGGTCAATGTCTTAAGTCGCCATGGAAAGGAATATGTACTAGATTGTTATTGACAACTGAGACGTTACTGTTGAAGCCAACTTTTCAGGAGCTTCCTTTGAACGTTTTTGTTCCATTGGCCCATGCATAATGACCACGCGTTATTCGGGTATATCTATGCTGTCCAAACCTCGAGTCTCTCAAATTTAAAGATCTGGTGAGTGCAACATAACACCGATTTAACGATGGAAATGATAATGCTCTTCTAACGACCTTTATCTCTGTCTGTTCAAGGCGTTTTGCTATCTGGGAAGTTCCACGAAAAGAACGATTCTCACCACTGAAAAACGGTCCGGATGCCAAAATTGACTGCCCATTAACCTCTCGAACTGACTACTTGTCCTATCATGCGATGTTGGCGCGCAACGCTGGCGCATTGCTGGCTGATGATAGCTCGTTGAATTTCCATTCCGTCGACAGAGAGAGCGGGGCTGACACCAAGGCACTGATAGAAATCTCGCCGCTGGTTACCTACGATGGAGAAGTAAGTATCCTGATTACGTCCTTGTGATACAGTCACCTTTCCCACTCGTATTGGTTTCCGGGTGAATACTAGTCAAACCCAAGAGAGACAATGAAAGAAAATGTGATAAATCACCTTCAGAAGTGCAGCTACCTTTGACTAGCAAACTGCGGGGCCAAATATTGCCCCCTTGAAATCGAAAATAACGTTGAGAATCTAAGAGCTTGTGTGAAATCGTGGTCAAGGTCGGATCCATCGAAGTTGTAGGCACGCTATCAGATAACCAAGTGTTAGTTCTTGCTCTTACCGGAATGAAATAATTGTAGTCAATAAAACTGTAATGGAAAACATGGGCTCCATCAATGTCGATACACGGTTCGATGAATGGCTTCGGCGTCAATTTGACCATTGAATGTTTTATGCAAAAGTTGTCGTGTCCTAGTAGAACGTGACGGTTAAAAATCAGGAGTTTTTTGCTAAAGCTGCCGGGACTGATGTCATCAGAGACTGCGGTTAGCAGTTGCACACTCGTCTCATTCAAGATAGGAGACTTTTATTTTGGTTAGTCATGGGAGTGGCGAGTTTGCCAAATGTACTTTGCTCCTTGTCTGATGAATGGTTCACTTGCTTTGAAAACAATTGTACAATTTGATGGTCTATGGGTCAGAACAAAACTGTTCGTCGGAAAACACCTAACCTAACTGGTTAGTGGATATTTTTATCTGTAGTTGAAATTCCATTTTTTTCATTGTTCTCTTTAGTGGTGTAGTCAATCCAGATGCGCTAACTGACGGCCATTTACCAGTCCACAGATTGCTGCTGGAGGTGCCCTATTTCTACGCAGATCCTAAAACACTGAGATTCGTGCTAAGATGAAATTTGTTTGGGGCGCTAGTAACAAAGCACTGCATCCTTGAGCAAACGGTCATTTCTCTTAGCAACAGTTACTTACCAAAAAGGTATGCTGTCATTACACAATGGCTCGGTCTAAGATCTATCCGGACTCGAGGCAGATCTGTGTGCCATCGGGTGCACTTCCGTATTGTGGACAAGAGAACGCCCATCAGAATTAGCAGTTTGCCAGGAATAGGGTAGGTCAACGCCTACTGAATAAGCGGCTGCAATGTCGATGGCATGGTGAGTTTTCGTCTAGGAAGAGTTCCCTTCATCAAATGCCACAAATGCCCGCCGGCGGTAAGTGCGACCCGCCAACAAAACAAGGCCACTACCCCGTGGCGTATTTCACTGACCCAAAAGGGCTTTCCAAAAGAGAGTCTTAGCCACTTGATCGGTCACCAGCTCACCTGGGATCACAGCTGTTTCGCGGACCGCGCTTAGTTGAAGTGCATCCTCGAACGTAATAGCCTACTGTGTACCGGGCGGTCGAGCAACACAATTGCACAAAAGAAATAAACGTAAATGCGTCTGATCTCACAGTGACTGATTTGAACTCTCTGCACGCTCATGGAAATGATATTCCACTATATGCAACTGACGGTTTCTCTAAAGATGCGTGTTACTTCCTTCCTCATCTAACTATTTATGGTCCCTACGGTCTGCAGTTGGCCCTATTAGTGGGAGCTTTTCTGGAAGTTGTATTCCTTCCGCTAGTATCCAAGTCTCATTGAATCCGCTTCCGTTGAATCATACTCTTGTTCGTCCCCGACGTCCACTTAAACTAGTCACATTTGATGTTCAAGCCGTGATGCATGTAAGTGAGCAGGGGTGTTTAGTTTGTGCACTGTAGACCCTAGGCAATGATGTATGTTTTATCCAGCAGGTTCACACTCGAGAGTCCAGCTGTCAATCGATTGACATTCTCATACAAACTGCTCATAAAGTTTAATCAGTGCTTCTCTGAAGAGCTTGAGGCCTCGTCTTGTCTTGATTAAATTGATGTGACTCTCACTGGGAGAACTAAGGCCGCAGTGTTTGACTGCATGGCAATCCACGACCGGCTGTGCGCATCGAGACTCAGTTTCGTTCAAAGTGAACAATTGTCTTTCTGACACACGCAGTTTGTTTGTCTTCTCAGCACACGCGCCAACAAATGCAGCTCATGAAGTCATGCATACTTTCTATCGAGGTGTAATTAGTTTACATGCAAGTCATGGAGACCGTATCCAAAAGCTTCACGCCATTTTACGGCCAGCTAGACGAGATGGTATTGTCACCTTAGCATGAGACGAATGCTGGGCTAGGTCGGCAGTCTTCGAAAGAGGCACATGTGTGAGGTCATGTGTATCGTGCGGCAATGCGCTCAGTTCTGTTGTATGGTTGCAAGACATGGAGTATGTGTGTCGGAGATGTTCGTGGCTTGAGGGTTTTCGATCACCGATGTCTGCGTATTATGGCTGGGATTGGATGGAGTGGTCGAGTGAATAATGTGGGGGCGAGAAATCTGGTATTAGGTGGCAATTCTGAGAATAACTTATCTCAGCGAATGAAGCTTAGTAGACTACGCTAGTTAGGTCACTTGTTGCGTATGGCGAACACTCGTCTACCATACCGCGTCCTATTTTGCGTTCCTCTCACGGATTGGGAGAAACCATGTGGAGGTGAGCAGGTGACGTGGCAACGTGGAGTGAGAAAATGCACAGCGAAATTAGGCAAACTAGGTGTCTCACGTTTTCGTGGTTGCGGTCTGAAAGGCCCGTCAACTAGTTGGCTGGAAACACTGAGCGATATGGCAGTGAACAGTGGCCTTCGTGTTACCCATTTCTGTCGAATCAGAATGATTGAAAGAGTGCGTTTTTACAGTTGGACTGTGTTCCGTGTGTTGGTTACTGCAGGATTCTTAGGTTTTCCCGCTTGTGTAGGTCCATTCCCTGTTTCTCTTTGATATTAACGCTTCTTTATGAAACATGCAACTCCAGGGAAAAAGCATGGCTCATTGGTTGCTCTCACTGTCTACCGCTGGACGTTGATTATGCTGATGATGATGATGCTTTAGCACAGCCCAAGATCATCGTCAACGATGCGCCGATTTGTTTCCACGCGAAACTCCTTGTTCGTAGAAAGCCTAATGTGAGCCATGCCTGTACTATGCGGCCAACGGCCCATGACCTTGTAAGAGTCTATGATGAATAAACTGTGTCACGGATGGCCTTGTCGCTTAGGTGTCCCTCTTAAGTTCATTTTCCCTAGGTTTGAGCCCCCCATTTTGGGATTGAATGTCCACGGCCACTGGTGCTTGCTAATACGTCAGGTAAAACAGCTTTGATGTGCTTTGGGGGTGTTTTATTCATGTTTGCTGATATTTTGTGGTTAACTAATTAAGATTTTTCCATGTTTTCTTCTATCTTTTTGGCGATCTCCGATGTGGGCGTTTAATTGCACTCATTAGCCCATCATTGGACAGTTGTTTCTCTTTCCCTTTCTTATTGCCACGGTTTTGCTTCTTGCTTTTCGGATCTTGCCTCGGCAGTTGCTCCTCCCGTGACGTTTTTCGGCCCTTCTAGTGCACTGTCACGAGCTTCTCTTACTAAATGTTGTCCTTCTTCCCTTCTTTTTTCTTTTTTTTTCTCGAGCTTCAAATTTGTGAAGCATCCTCGCAGTTTCTGCATTTCCAACGACTTGCAGTCTCTCGCTGTTCGAAAGAAGAATCAATAAACTGGCCCCTACGGAAATACTACTCCAATTGTCTGTTCATTTTGGACAGCCATCAGCCTTTTACCAACGTCCTCTGGTTGTGGTCGCTACCTCAGCATCGTATGCTCAAACAGAAAAAAACGAGTAATAAGGAAAGATCGATTGCAAAATAGTAATCCGAGGGATTGTACAGAAAAAGAAAGGTTTCGAATGCAAGAATGCCATTCACTGCAGCACTGAGCCATTTCATATACTGCCTCAATTTAGTTGCTTCGGAGGCTCTCGTGGGCTCCAACTCAATAGCGACCGTTTCCCGGTAGCCCGTCAACTAGTTTTTCGTGATGGATAAAATATGAAAAATCAATAAACACCAAAACCAAGAGGAACACTTTCCATGAGATTCTAATCAACATATTCGGGATTGAGCGGTGACTTGTATTTTTATGACAATTCTTCAAGCAAGATTCCCCCGTTTCTGTCAGAGGTACCAACGAAATAAAGTAATGTGTTGTAGGACTTTGGTAGAGTTGAAATGAATTGGACTAAAAATCAATGATATGTGTTGCGTAAATCCTTGCGCAGATCGTGTGCCATTAGAACCATCGCGAAGGAGAAAAAACAGCGAAGGAGAGGAAAGAAAAGGTAACAGTGTATGTGGTTCACTACATGATATCTTCTCCATGTCATCGGCTATTCAACTGGATCCATGATTCCTCCGTGTGCTTCACACTGCCCGGTTTTTCAAACCGAAACCGACGGTTGACTTAGGGGACCAAGCGACTTAACTTACAAGGCAGCAGAACGATGAGGGTCAGATAACTCACTTGAGACCGGTAATTAAATTCTCAGTTCGTACGCTCTTCAGATGAGACCGAACATCCTGAGCGCCCAGTACACCCCATCGTCACAGTTGCCGGTGTCCTTACAACTGTATGCTTCGTTAATTTGGAATCAGGGTTTAGCTATCTCCGTTAGACTGATTATCAATGAGCAGTCAACTCGGTAGAGAACCTCGGGCTTTTATGGGAGCACTGCCACGAGAACGAATTGCGTAGGACTTCCCCAGCAGAAGTCTTTTGAAGCGCATAGCCATTTGGGACATTTCGAGAGACATCCAGAGTCAGTAGCCCACTTGGGATCTGAAACACTCAGCCCGACCATGCCAAAGCATTTAAGGACTCAGCCGGTAATAAAACGGTTACAACTCACGCTTAGGATCACATGAAGATAATGAAACTGATCTTTGGTAACATTATTCGTCGACGGCCACTCCCCAATGTCCATTTTTCATTTTTGATTCTGTCAGTTTTTAATCACTTCGTCTAATGCGACGAAGTGCATAACGAGATGTAACTTGGTAACTTGCCTTTCTATTCCACACTGAACGACTAGGTTGATGACTGGTATAAGCCGGGCAACAATAATCATCGCGAGTACTTAGATGGATGCTATCGATTTTCATTACCTTGTTTTCCACTGTGTATCTGGTGTTTCCAAAGTTTGGAACGAAAACCGCTCGCTTGGCTTTTTCTGCGTGAGTCCGTCACGCTCGTTTAAATACTTATGTAAACTTTGGCATCACAAAAGGGTTAACCATCCATCTGATTAACGGTCGGGTACCGTCTCGCTGAAGTAGTGTCACAGGACCTTATGGCTGATTGAACGCCACCTATTTAGTATGAATTCATTCTTTTTGCACTACGTTGGACACAGTCACTTGGTCGCGTCTTCACAACTACATTATTTCCAATATCCATGATATGCCCACACCAGAATAGATGGATGCATTGATAGCCTGACGGGAAATTCGTTCTAAATTGTTAGGCAAGTCATTCTTTATGGGAGATTCACGCATGCTGACGTTTACCTTGTTCAGGTTGATTCGGCCGTTCCGAATCGTATACTTGATCTCGGGCACTACGTGGACTGACGTGTCCGGAAAATTCAGTAGAACAGTGAACGGTTATCACATTCGCGCACACCAGTATTTGGATATCGGGCTTATCGTCTCATAGCTGTTTGTTTATACCATTGTTTACCGACTTACTTCGACCGAATCCACAAATTATGTGAATTGTCGTTCGACACGCTCAGTCATTGTTTGGTCCTTATACCCAATTGATTTGTACGTCGGTTACCACTTCGTTTATCATCATCGTCTTTCGACCTCACGGTCGCCTTCTAGACGGATCACACTTCCGGGTGGACATTTTGTTGAAAAGACCGCGTTATTTATATTTACGTCCAAGGCACGTTCTATCGTGACGTGGTAGCCTGTGGTGCCTAAGACCTAGAGGTCTAAGAAGGATGGATGTCTTATACCGAAAATGTAGTAGGTAGGTAGAGACAAGACGAGGTTCATTCTCATAGAACAATTTGATGGACAACATCTGGTTTCACACGATCAATTACCCAGTCCTTGGGAAAACCGCTCCAGTGGATGAAAAGTGGGGAGAAGCAGTTCCTCGGTCAAGAAAAAAAATCGAGCTGAATGGAGAATCTGAGATGCCTTTGAACGATGAGGGAAGCTATCGCACACCGTTGGGCATCCGTCGGTTTAGCTGAACGTTCCAGAGGATGCTTCCTCATTTCGTTCCGCTCGCTCGTTGGGTGTATAAAGTAAACGACTTCCACTAACGCGGACATTTCAGATAACCCACTGGGAAAGTCGAAACGGCATGTGAACAACAACGATTATCCACGTGACGGATCTGAAAGGGCTCCCTCACTGGCGTTTTGATTTTCCCCCGTGTTGAGCTGGCACTTCCATGCGTTGTGGATCAAACACTTACCTCAGTGAATCCAGTTGGCATTCCCAAAGAATAACTTTTGTGGTGTCTGAATCGGCTAATGAACACTCATTCAGGCACCGCTGCTACTATGACTGCGAAAAATGTCGCTAATTTTCATGTTTTCAAATTATAGAACCGCACAAAATGTCACAAATGACACGGTTTTGGTGAATTTTCCCGAAGTTGCTAGTAGAAGGTATGACCTAGTCGCTTTCGATATTTGCGTGCTGTGCCGCACAGAACAAGAAGCTGCTCTATTCAGTATCCCAGGTCTTTCGAAAAGAACAAAATCTGCATATCCGATGTGTGCATCCAAGATGCCACTTCTTCTTTGTAGCCTAGATGTGTCAGATGATTGACTTTTCTTGTTCACTTGTTCTTACTGACGTCGGCATTATCTTGAGCACCAGAGGCGATCGCACACTGTTAGTCTCACTTGCAATTAGCTGCCGTTTCAGTTCTGTTCAACAGATCCTCATGTGCCAGCAGGAACCAACTGAATTGTCACATTCGGTACGCATGACTCCACCTTATTTATGGTTTATCACCAATTTGGTGGCAGTTACCTTATAAGGAACGTGGAAACGCTGAATAGTATGTAGATCTACTCTCATGACATCTAAGCTGTCATTCAAGTTTTATGAATAAAATTCGGTGTGCTTGTTCCAGTGAATTTCGTAACATTTTAGTGATGATTGAATTCTTTGTACACGTGGAAGTGCCCGAGTGCCCGAAAAAAATATTGTAGGATGCATTTCTTCTTTGACATCATCCTTGTTTCCTTAGTCTCGTCCCTTGAATGGCCTCTATTTTTTTGAAGACAAAATCCGGTATACAGTAAAATTGGACAGATTGTCCGTAAAAAAACTCACTGAATCTGAATCACTAGTGCTTGTCTTTTCACATGTTTTGGCGGAAGATCAGTTAATAATTGATCTATTGAAAACAACGGATTTGATCGATACACTGGGTGATTTGGAAGTTGCTTGGTGGCAAATTTTCCTATTCGGTTACTTTGGGTACAGCGATTACACACACTTAGTGTGAACAGAATAGCTTCACTTGAAACGAATATTGTTCCATAACGCATTATATGCCAGTTATCCTGGTGTTTCGATTCGCACTTTTTGTGAACCGGTTAACGTACTGCTCGGGCTTTCAAAGTAGGTCGTCTAAGCAAGGCTTCTATCTAATTGATTTTCACTTTCACACGACTGTGTTCTACGGAGTTATAAGTCAGCAAGTTGGCTTTTCGCTACTTTTCTTCTTTATAGTCCATCCTGAGAGGTAGTACCGAAACCCAGAGCACATTGGTGCAAGGTTTGTGATTGTTCAGCTTGAACTGAACTGAATTAGTTGGGCCCATGGACTTTCATTGCCGACCGTGCGCTGTTATTGGCTGGCGAATCCGTGCAGATCACCATTCATTTTTGCCTCCAGTAGAGGTGACCATAGGCTGATCGTAAATGTCTCGACGGTACATGTTCGCATTTCGGCTGATCACTAAGGCGGCACCCCCAAGCGATCATCGTGATAGTTCTGTGCTCGAGACGCCGTACTATGTCCCCAAACCGTTGAAGTCGTCTGCGTTGGACATGCACGCAAGCCGGACGTCCGTTGCACTAAAATGCACGGTACAGTAAACGAGTTATGCCGAAACTTCAGTTGTATTAATACATCGTGAATTACATTGAGAACGAGCGACGAGACTGCTGAGACATCGGGTATCTAGTTTTGTGAGGAATCCAGTTAATTAATTAAAGAAAGTGCTTTTCCTGAACGAAAACAAACAATTGTGAATAAGCTTAGTTTTACCATGCCTTGATATATTTCTACTACTCAACATATTTTCGGTTACCTACTGCTTTATTTACTAATAAAACTCAGGCGAATTGCGCAACAACACGCTTTTGTGGCAATTCAACGGGGAGTTCTTTTCTCACTGGTGATTTATCGGGACCTTATCTTTTCTTTAAATTATTTTCTTGGACGTTGGCTCAGAGTAACGGATTTGCATCGAACGCACATAGAAAAGTCGATGCGCTGTGGGATGTTCCATACACAGTTTTTAGTAGTCAGTAACTACCACCGTGGTTAATCTTACTCAGAGGAGGTTTTCAATTAAATGACTACGGTTATTAGGTGTGAGTTGACCGGCATCAGAGCGTTGTTTTTTATTCTGTTTCGGTTTACACGTAGTTCAGTACATTTGTGTATGCGTGTATCGTATGGAGACGGTAGTTTTCAGCTTAGTTCACGACTCGATTGTGATTTGACGTCTACCATAGGATTTGGCCTTGATTTCCATCGAAGTCTTGCTTGATGTAAACCAGATCAAACCGGTGTACACTCGTATGTTCACCGGATTAATATGAACAGATTTGACAATTGTGTTTACGATCGAAATGCTCAGAAACATTGCTTGTTATCTTATCATTCATGTAGTTGCGTTCTTCATTGTGAGTTTTACTGCGGAAAAATGTGTCCGTCAAATGAATTGTTGGTATGTGTATGTAGCAACATGGTCAGTATTTCTTACGGTCATTGGATCATAAACGGTTCCCTGAACACTGTATTTAACGTTATATTTCCGTTAGAGACCAAAATCCGATTAGTACTTGAACACTAAACGCCGGGTAATCCGGTTCTTCAACCCTAATGCCAGATCACGCCGACGTCATTCAGAGTGAGCTCGCTGATGCGACTTGCACTGTGCACAGAGTAATTTCAATCACACCACACGTTGATGCCTTTTTCTAAACCCGGAAAATATTTACTCTGCGCAACCAAATATGTACCATTTGGCTAAGTTAGCCTTAGCTCAATTTAAGACATAAAGATCCAATCTTGGTTTATAATCCCACGTACAGTGGCATCATCCATACGTGGTCAAACTGCCAATGTCGTGGGGTTGTGGCGTTTCGGATTTGAGTCGTAGCACTGTCCGTCAGCTACTTATAATCAACTGCGTCTACTTCTGAAACACTGCGGGATTGTCACAGAACCAGCCACAACAGCTAACCTCGGTAGTTCATTTGCTTTGTATTTGCGTTTGTATCGGCTTTTTACCGTAGATGAATTCCCACACTCTAGCCAAAAATGTGCATTCATCACCTCATCAGAAACTAGGTTTCAGAAATGTAATGGAGTGAAAAATGTGATTGTTCATGGAAAATTATCGTAAAATTCGGACCAAGGTGAGCATCGTAAATTTGGTAAGTCCTGTCCTTGTATCGGACCACAAATCGCCAGCCTTTTCTGTCTGTGTCGGTCTCCCCCGTTTTGCATTAATTCCAACAACAATGAAGTGGAATTGACACGAAATTTAATTTTATAATCAAAAACAAATCCTTTTTATCGGGTTTTCTTTGGTCGATATCCAATTGGTCAGATTGTCTGTTGACTAAACCAGCTCATCGCTGGGGCATGGTTTTTCTGTTACTTGTTTTTCCACTCACCCACCGGTTCACGTGATCAGTAAGATATCATTGCAGTTACGTTCCTTTACTTGGATATTAGATATGGCGAGTGTATATTCATTATTCGTATAGTAAGTCTAGTTCCTGCGATCATTTACTCTAGGAATCTAATATACTCGCGGGGTGGCGCTCATCGGTGGGCTTCGCACGCGATCCAATCCGAAATGGACAGAAAATAAATAAACCAACCTTAACCAAAGTCCAGTAAGCGTATCAACCAGCATGAGCACTGAAACAACCGAAGTGAGTACAGCAACACGCCACCTGATTGTTACAGACGATATGGAACGGAAAAGTAGG
This sequence comes from Fasciolopsis buskii, assembly GCA_008360955.1. Lineage (NCBI taxonomy): Eukaryota > Metazoa > Platyhelminthes > Trematoda > Plagiorchiida > Fasciolidae > Fasciolopsis > Fasciolopsis buskii. Next base: position 170,443 of record LUCM01005438.1, read on the forward strand.
ACACGTAATGACTTGAAAGGAGTATTCTGGAGAATCATTAAGTACAGGAGTATGGAATCCAAAATAATATTGCAGGCAAACGTTTCAGACGCAAATGGACATGAACAACTTATCATTGTATACCACTGAGTTCATTTATCTTACCAATAGTACAACAGTAAGTAATTTCCAGAGAAGCAGTTGCAGCCGTTTACAACTCGCCGAATGATAAATTGATTGTAGCTAGATGGAGTCAAATGTGGGTCGTTTTCGTCCAGATCGTACTGTCCAGTTTGATCACCCTTAGCCGATATGATGAGCTTCCTTGTTGATCGAACCCCGGTTTGTTTGTCCGTCTGTACATCCCTGAATAAAACATTCATCCTTCTGATTTTTTCCTCGGAATAATACTGGCTAGTTTTTTTTGAATCTTTCAACCGCGGTTGGATTATTGGACAAGTGTATAGTGAGAGGTGCCACTAAATATTGGACTCATGGTTTTGCTCCAATTGAACTGCCATTAATATTGTTGAGCACACTTTTTGCTAGACACCCTGAACGGCGATGCACGCTAGGATCATAATCGATACGTCTGGGCACGTGACATGCATCGATTATCATTGTTACAATCTCTTCTGGTCACCACGTCAGATTGTCGGTTTGTTTTAGTCAATAACATTTTAAACGGACCCAATAAAAGAAAAACAGCTATCTCATTTTATTCTGAATCATTTAAACTATCAATAATTTCGTCCCTTACCTTTTTCTGTAACTTTGCAAAGCGATATCTGCTGTCACGATGACCCTTTGTTGAACCAGGAAAAAGAACGAATTGAAACTGTCAGAAACTGACGTCAGTGACAAGAGATAAACTGACTTCATTGTGGACGGTCAGAACGTTCATCAATACTAGGTACTTGTCGCTAGAATAAGCCATTCTACATTGAATTTGAAATTGCGAAATCAAAACAGATACTTTGTCCAGGAGGAATTTTCGATTTTGCTGATTGGGTAAGGCAGCCAGGCCCAATAATCTTTACGTCAATGTCATTCACACAAACTTGCTTCCCGTTACTTGTAGTCATATTGATGACGCCACCAAACTGATGAAAATTCTCTACAATCTCAATCATGCCACGCATTCAGGAGAGAAAATGCACGGCACTATTCAGCTCAGCACATTTAATCTCATCTGACTTCTGGTAGAAGTAGATTGGCCGGTCATACGGAGGAACTGGTTATTCGTCATAGGAGCACTTTATACTCCAAATAGTTGGAGATTTCGCTGGGGTTATCACTAAAAAACTGCCATGTAACTGATCAACCAACAGAGTTCGCAAACCAGAGGAATTTTCTGCTCTTGTTTTACAGAGGTGACAGCTAACTGGTATCACTGTTGGATCATGCATCTTTCCCTAGGTACTGCTACTGAACTGTTCATTGCTTGGTGAATTGCTATCGACCTGTGTCATGGTGCGATGTGCAAAAACTACTTAGTATTTGGAAATATTATCTTTGACTAACTGAAAGTAAGCACATAGATGATACGAATTCAGAATAACAGAGCACAACTCGAGACAGTCTGAAGTCCTGTGGTTTAGGATAACACCGGAAAAAACACCAGACAGCAGTTTGAGAACTGGGGTTTCTCTTGTTCAATTTAGATAGCGAAATTTGTGTATGTCGGGCTGATTTTATTGTGATTTATCAGTATACATTTGACTGTCCGTTACACATTCGTCTGTGAACATCGCAGTTGAGCAGTGAAAAAATCAAACTCGTATTCGTTAAAGATGCACCTGTTCTCTAAATTTTGTCAGCACCTACTTCTTTGGTCATACGATCTATTGTTCATTCAACTACTGCATTAGGTATGTTGAGTTGGTGTTAGGAACCAATGTTGGTTAGCTTTTTACACGAGGACTAGTTTTTGATTCGATGAGCACCGGGTGCAGATTGAAATAACTGACTGTTTTTGGTAATCAGCTGCAAAATTTAATATAATATCACATCCAAAATAGACACAAAAACCAACTGAAGCACCGCGCTTATATGTTTGCTGATAGCATTTAACTCATACAGATCTCATATTTATTCCATAAGATTCGATCAATTTCCCCGCAGTATACTAGAGCTTATTATGTGCTATTTACTGGTTCATTTTCTTTAAACAGCCTTAAATGAGCGAACTGTGGAATAGGATTTCATCTAACTGATTTTAATAGTAAAATATAAAGAAAAGTCCACTTATAGTTCTCGCATCCTGCGTAATCTATCTGATATGTGCCCTCAGTACTTTCCTAAATTGGGCGATTAAATGTCCTTGTTGACCCCGCAGAATTTGGAATGTCTCGCTGGGGTCAAACTCCATGGCGTACACGTGCTGGAGTTGGACGATCAGACGGGCAAGCCGATTCTACTTACGGTCGATCGAACAGACGGCAAATCATAAACTCCTTTACTGAAGACCTGCAGACGTTTGTTAGATTCACTCGAACTTTCCGTCTTGTTGGCTTACGGGCTTGTTTGCTTGTTTTTCGATTCTATTACTTCCCGGGGGCTCATTGACCATTCCGGTTAGGTTCAATCTCTTGATTTGATCTTTTTGGGTGTACAACTGCCTCTACTGTTCGACTCCCTCACCCAGACGTCGTTGGTGCGCTCACGTATCATAGCCTCTTGTTTCCGCAATACGAACACTTTCATTTTTGTTGGCGCTCGACTTGATCGCCTATCCATGTTAGGGAATACCTGCTTCCTCCGGGTCTGAAGGGATTGTCTGAAGCCGCCTTTTGAAGTTGTAGGGGTTGTGGTTTATTTTCCTACTGTCATCTCATCTTCAGTCTTCATATTTGTTCTGTTCCGTTAGGTGAGACCGATTGCCCCCATTCCTTCTTACTCATCCAATTGCACCCCCTTTGTCACCCTCAACGCCCGGGGTGCGCACTTTGTGATGATTGATGTTGGAAATGTTTTATTGTTTTTTTTTCATTTTCTATTTTTGTTATATTTTCATAACCAGACAGACATGGGTCTCGGGAATAAGACTGCTCTATTCATTGCTGGTGTGCTGCTCAGTTGTATGCTTGCTCACAACTGCTTGCACGCACATTCTCGCTCGATCGGAACTTCGTAATCATCTATCAAAGCGAAGTCAATTTGTTTCCCGTCACTGGGCTGATTTGTCCCTCCCTCCCTTTTTACCAAACTCCATCTTATGGATATTTGAATGTATCTTGTGTATGATTCCAAAATGTGTGCTTTTTGTTTCTTTAGCTCTGCTTTGTTGTCTTGCTTTTCATGCAGCTACCGTTCACGTGGGGTTAATTCGGTCTCTGGAAAAGGTATGGTAACAGCTCCTTGTCGACTAGTTCACAAGTGCTAAATTTAAGCCCGGGCAATAATGCCGATTCCTGTTCATTAACTATAGGCAGTTGGAATGATGCGATCAGAAGTGCCAATCTGTTGATTTTTTGAAATTCCTTGATCATTACAGCAGAACACGGCTTCCATAATAACAAAAGTGATCGTGCGCTTTATTAGTTATTAGTCCCGTTAGTAATCTGATTCGCTGTCTATATTTCACCAGCAAGACGGAAGACCATATTTTTCCAAATAAAGAAATATACGCACATAGTTATCCGGAAGAAACAGAATGCTTCGAAGTACTTTTTTAAAATCTTTTTTCCTCCTTTATTAATGAAATAACAATGTACAACAATCTTCGGGAATCGGGCCGTTGCCAACAGAGGGATGCCGAGTGGGAAATTTGACCAGTGGTTGGAGGATTCGAACCCGCAATCATCACGTCCGAACCTCTCGACCTTATTCGCTCGACTTGCACATGAAGACCGTCTGAGGTGGCCGAAACAATGATGGGAGTAAATCAGTGAAGTCATGAAAAGCAGCACACCATATCGGTGAAGTTATATTATTCGCAATCCACATGGACGTAGAACAACGATTTTCGAAATGGATTTGTTAACGTTAGAGGAAGAAAAGCCACATTTGCCACCGTACAGGGGACTTAATCGGATCGCACACCCACGTAAGCACATTCTGACTTGATAGGAAGTGATAAGAAGTTTAGCGCATCACACTTCCGCTCTTCTATCGCTTGTGTAAAATAACCTGAAATTTATATACACTATAAAATCACTTGGCGGGCATACAAATTGAAATTTGTCACGCAAAGAAGCGTAGAAAAACTCGGCTGCCTAGTCTTAACGGATGTTAGACCATACCTCAAAGTCGCTAGCTGAATCGGTTTTGTGGAACACACCAATTAGTTCTCCTTTGACTTCGAAATACCTGATAGTGGCTAGCCTGTAAAGTCGAACCGATCGGTGATTGTATGATACTGAAGGCTGGTCGTTGTGTAAAATAAAATACGTTTGATTGAGTGGTAACTGGTGCATACAAAATGGTCGATTATTCAACGTGCCTTGAAAATTTCCACTAAGCACATTGAGAGAACACAAGTTAGCAAACAAGATCGTTTTCAGTGATGCGTACTCATGCCAGTGCTTCACGATATACTGGGAAGAACTGTTGAGAGAGATTGGATTAGCTTTCAGGAAATTTTCAGTTCCAGGCGCAGACTAAAACAGCAAATTCATCGGCATATTTAAACAGTTGACAAGGAGAACAAATATGGAGATCGCTGATGTATGTTGACAACAAATTAGCAAAAAAAGTAGCTACCTCAATGTCTCCAAACTTATTTACCAACGGGCTAGATTTGTTTCTTCTCAGCCTTGTGCACTGAGTTTTGTTGACGAATTAGTCTAATGGCCATGTCAAGAATGCGATCTGGACAACTGAACTGTTCCAGTTTTCGGAGAAGTAAATACCGTGGAACAGGGTCGAATGCAGAGGAAACGCATTAGAAAGCACGTCAAATAGATATGGCGGAAGCATCCAACGATTTGGTGACGTTATGGACCAGGGGAGCCACAACATCGAAAGTGTACCTGTTTAGTGTGTACGCAAATTGAAGGGGAAAGTCGGGTATGCTAACAGAAGAAGCTAAATGAGTCAGGACGGTACGTTCTGTTAGTTTGATACCGCGATGGAATACTTGAATTACTAGATTTGGGAATGGGCACAATGGTGACTGGTCTCCATCAATCAGGAGGTGGTGTTATAAGGGTAAGGGAATGCACCAGTCAGTTTATTGCCAATAAAATGAAATGAAAGTTCGCCCCATTACGTGACATTTCATGGCGACAGCTCGAACGTGGGCGCACTCGAATGGTCATAAAACCCTCTGCATAATACAAACTTGTGTGGATGACATAAGTGTACTCATCCGCAACGAAAACTAATGTTTGCGAAAAATTCCACTTGGCTCAAAAATTGAAAATTCATACAGAGATAAAGTAAAAGCAGTGGGAAATGCAATTCAAATCACTCATTAAGACTGAAAGACACCAGTTCGGAAATCAGATACTTGGAAAAGCCGCATGGAATGGACAGGTACACAAATCACACAACTTATAGCTTAAAATAGAAATGCGGAGGCACTAGTCACCAAATGTCTCATAGCAACGAAAAAAATATGTGCAAAGACTCGGAAGCAGAACTGCAGACATAAAGAATTATTTCTGAAATGGATTTTCCGTACGTCAGATTAATGTTGAAAGGCATATGGAGAACAGGAAAAGGAAAGTTAAGGAGGACGAGGGTGCAGAGGAAAGTTTCTGATTCGGCAGCAAAATCTATTTCCCTTCAACATGTCTGTGGGAAGAAGGCCGCACCAACCTTGGCGCTTGTCTGAATGAATCAGGAGCAAGCATGGCAAACACTTTAGCAGTGCAGACCGTTTCAAATAGCAACAGACCGAATACACCGTAAAATGGATGGCGCTTAGCTCCGGAATTTACATAAGATCAGAGGTTAACAGTCCAGGTTGGCAAAAATGTCCGACCTCCTGAAGAACTGCGGGAAGCGTCCGCTTCGTCTTCACAATACTCCATTGTTGAAATTCGTGATTCCTTCAACTTCCCTGGCCTTCTCTCCGTCCCAATGCAAATCCTAGACTACAAAACAATTAACACTACAGTCCATCTTGTATTCGGTGAGACTGTTTTCATACCAAATCCCTTTCCTCAAACCACTATTTTTATTCCGACAATCGATCTCCCAAAAATTCTTCCCAATATATTGCGAATTATTGGCAAGAGTACGAACCACTGAAAACGATCTCGTTCGCCAACTTGTGTTTTCTCAATAATGCTCCAATGGGAAATTATCAGATAAGAAAGGAAATAAATAGCTCCTGTATAGCAAGCAACTCCTGACTGAGCTGCACTGGCCAGACGCTCCGGGCAAGAAATGCGCCTTTCGTGTGAAAAGAAAACAGAACCAGCAAGTCGTCTGCACATGTACGAAACAGTAATCAAGCGGCGTTATTGTTATCGCTGAACTAACCTGTAGTTTCAAGGTTTCACGAATGAAATAGCGTGAAGTGTAACATCCTTTCTAAGGGAAAAAATGTGCTTCAAACACTTCGCTCACCTAAAAATAAAACCGGTATGGATCCTGAAAGTATGCATTCACTCCCTAAAGTAAGCTGCGGCTTAACTG
>LUCM01005438.1:190169-202209 GCA_008360955.1 Fasciolopsis buskii
ATCAATTGTTCTTCCACTCGTTTTTCCGACTGAGCTGCTAACTCAGATCAACGCCCGACTTGGGGGACCCGGAGACTACTTCGTCAGGCCTCTATCCATTGACCTTCCAGGCATGATTGGATCTTCGGCCTGAGATAAGCCATCCTGTATAGCTCGTTGGATCATGGAGGCACGCAAGCCGTCACACCACGTCAAGGTTTAGTCTCGTTGTGACACAAGGAACAGTTTAGAGAATGCTTAAAGAATGATGGGCAGTATACCTTCAAGGCTGGATGTTTTTTGTACATCCAGAAGACCAAACGCCTGAAATATCTTCCGAAATCGGAATTGGAGTATAATGAGTGGCACGGTAAAGTGGAATTTGGGTCAAGCCGAAAGTAAGATTTTCAGGCTTTTGTGTTTGATAAAAATAACGGGGGAATTAGAAGTGAAGGGGAACTGGAAATTCAGAAACTGATGTATTCCACTGGGAATGAATCAAGATGCTCGGGTATCAGTCTTGGATGAGAGCTAGCTCTCGGTTTTGTAGCAAACGGAACGTTGTTTAAAAATCTGCAGGGTTAACAAGGATCTGTTATTAGCTTGCCTGAATCATTGGCGCGAGACAGAAGTGAACAAGTGTTGATCCGACAAGTGTCGATATGAAAAGGAATGGGACGGAAATGAAAGAAGTTCAGGTGCATGATCACGACTACCAGCTCAGTCCGAGATACGTGTGGAAAAGTTAGCTAGTTAGTGCATTTTGTTTACCACAATTAAATGTTCGGCTTCACGGTCCAGAACGGAGGTTTCGATAGCGTGGAGTCCAAAACAAACAAGTTTCTTCGTTTCGGAGGTAAGAAACTAAACCATTCATTGCTTGAACGATGAACAACACAAAATTCGTTATTGTAAAATAGGCGATGCTTCAGTCGCACCAGTTAAAATTCACGACCAGGAAGTCTTTCTTTTGTTTTCAACGTGGCGACCGATTGGTGAGCAATGCTAAAGACATTGCTTACAGGTCAGAAAGAGGAGCGAAAGGAATAATAGTAGGAAGGAAGGTAATTAGGGCCTAATGAGAGTAGATTTGAGTTTCGGTCGAAATTAAGGCGAGGCAGGGAGACTGCTAAGTCAGTAATTTTCAATGAGAATGAGGAGTTTCTAATTGTTTTGCAAAGGATGACCTGTACACAAGTGTGTTATTACAGCAATTATACTCAGCGAATAGTAAAATGCAAATACTTGTAATGCGACAAGTATAGCGACGATATCGCTGTTGTTAGACGGCACATCCGTCATTCAGTAGCCACTAATAGAAGAATAATAAAAGCACATCGAAAGCAACCTCCAATATGGTTCCAAACATGTGGCGATAAAATCCTTGCAGTTAATTCCCGTTGAAAGATACTGTCCATCTTCTGAACATCTCTTATTGATTTATAACATGTGGTCAATCAAATTCTTCTATCCACAACCAGACCAATAACGGGCTAATTGGTGTTGTTTGTTTGCCCTGACGCCATGATTAATCGAACCGGCTTTGTTCCGATAAAAATGAGTGGCTAGTTATAAGTATCTTGTTTTGCTGACTCCATCCTTGAACTATATCCCAATCTTGTACTATTTCTGGATAAGTGACACTTTCTGCCTAAGTCCTTCATCCCAGTCGGGTTATGTATACAATTCACATAACCCACTGTTGAAATCCAAGGCTATTTGAGTTTTGGAAGCTAAAGAGCAAATGCCTCTATAGTCAGCAAGAACATCCTGGTTGACCTAAACTTACGAGTCAGCATTATACCGGTAAAAACGTTAAAAATAGAAAGATTGGGAAGCAGAACCTGTCGCATAGCCGCAAGCACGTGACCACAGAAAATACAAAATGCTTCTAGAAGCTCGCGTTTTTTTGGGGGTATAAAATTGAGAAACCGTTTTTATCCGGACTTAAAACGTGTTAATTTGAAATTCCCCAACTCATTAATGTTGGGTCCATTCTCATTGCAGTATATTTTTTTGACTTGATTTCGTCCTAGTTTGCTTGGCCTATACATTGCTACGCGTCTCCTTCATCAGATTCACGCTAAAGAGGATGAACCTACCTTCTCACTGATAAGCTTTCGGGGTGACTAAATCTCTAATCATCAGTAATAGGATCTTAATTAGTTTTTGAAATTTCAATATAATTTTCTCTAAGCTTCCAGGTCCTTTTTTGAGATAACGAATTCACCCACCTCAAGTGTCAAATTATACAAATCCGTGCGTTGTGTTTATGATCGCAGACCAAGAGGAACGGCAAAACGGCACTGAAACCCCCGGGTACGATACGGTGGAGTGAAGTAGACTCCGGTAGATTGGCCTCGTGTTTTGATCGTAATCGAAACTTAACCGAACAATTTTCGCACATCTAGCACGTTACTTATTTCTCTACTCCAGCTTCTCTACCACACTAGTTTCGAAATTTTACAGCTTGTCACACGAATGTGATTCGTGATGACGTTAATGCCAGCAGAAACCAGGTGAACCCGAGCTATTCACTTGACCAGCTTAGTTACGGATGGCGTGCACATAAATAAGTGAATACTGAGCTTCCGTTTTCACACACGTATGTCTCTGACAGCGTACCGACAGACGTCCACGCCGTGGAGACAGGAATGACATGACGCACTCAATTATGAGTTTCCACTTATCTGTTAATCTCATTTAAATCGTAAGAAAGTGCAGTGGTTGTGGTACAACATGCATAAGAATGGTAAATCTGTCACGATTTCACACGTTTCTTTAGGTTTGTGGGTACCACAAAGTGCGTTGTCTAAGTGTCAAAAAGTATGAAGGATATATTTGTTAACTTCGGAGTACTTCTCGTTCAGTAAGGTGATTTGCAGATTCCGTTGTTTAGCTGAAGTTGCGGTAGCACATTTTCATGAGTTGTGCAACCAAAAGAATCTAATTCTCAAGTAAAAGCAATCTATTTCCCTAGAGATAGATCGTTGTCAAAATTTCCCTGTTGATACTAAAATTTATCGAGTGAAAGGACGACGGGTGACTAGCACTTTTTCGTTGGTGGTGGTGCAGTTCACAGTTCATTAGCCCTGGTCCCGTGAGGCAATCCTGTTTAGCTCATGGTAGTCAGATTCACGTACTGCTGAAACTTTGGTTAGTGGGCTACACGAGTCATTTGCGGAATCTCACAATCGGTCTCGTACTTCAGCTGGTCTATCACACTTGAGAATAAGATGTGAATGAGCTGTAAAACCGGTTCCAAGTCCGATGGTGGCGAAAGTCGTTAACCAGCGAGGTAAATCACGGAATTTTGGTTCGTTGTACCACATCAGGCATTTACGTTCATTTGGCAGTGAATGACAGAGTGCATGTGAGTGATTGTGCAACAAGTTTCGTTGTCTGAAAACTGCTTATTCTGGTAATACTAATGTGAAGTTTGTCAGGAGGGAAATTCGGGATCAGATAGAAAGGAAATACGGAGATTAAAACGTGGAAATGCGTTACAAGTAGCAGCAATGGGACAATGCAGATGAAAAGAATGCCAGAAGGAATAATACAACCGACCGGAAGTGATCAGAGGGATTAAGTGTCTGTAGCCCCTAGAAGTTCAGAGGTGCGAGCCCCATATCCGCTAGTCACTTACCGTCATCTGGCTCTTTATCAGACCTGCCTTACTGAGACCTCGTGTGGTTCTATTCCACTTCAAGTTTCAGATTCAGGATGGCCGGCTCCTCCACTCCATGTAGTAGGCCATAGAGGCTATGGGAAATAACTATTCAAGTGAACTCATACAAAATAAATGTGACAATAATACAGTTTTCCTCTTCATTACTAAAATTATGTGTAAATCGAAATGTCTCTTCTACTACAAACAATTTTCGCGTTTCCACGGTCTTTTTTACGAGCGTTTAGCTTCTAATGTTTCGCAATTATTTGTGACCACCGCGTAAGATTGATGTTCCTTTGCTTGTATGACCACACTGTGGACTTCAATCCCAACACACAAATCTCGGGCCATCTGGTTGCACTCGGAAAGCCCCAGACTGGAGTTTTGATTTCACTGGGGCTCATCAGGTGAAAAGGCGATTGCTGACTTATTCTAGTGAGCTACAATCGACTGGAGTTAACACGACACATTTCAGGCCTCTATTGGAAGCTATCAGCCACTGCCGGCGGTCTCTCAGGACGACCTCTGAACAGTCCTAGGTCCGTAATTTTGATCTTGATTTTGTGGGTGTAAAGTGTCCTCCGGAGTGCATCGGTTTAGCCTTCAACCCCCGGTTACTCGTAGGCTTCATATAGGCCTCACTTGTAAACGTTTCGGGTTCAAAACCTGAGTGTTAAGGTGTACAAGTGCGACTAATGAGCTGTAATGGGAAAGAAACTCAAGTCTGGTGCCTTCTGAGCGCAAGATTAACTGCAGTACATGAGGTTTGTGCGTGAAAAGTGGTATGTGATAGGCATTTCGATTTAACTTTATTCCAAGAACCCTGAAGGCCAGTAAGAACTTAGACTCAGTCATTTAGGTAGCAAGACGTAATTGCTCATTTTGGGATAACGTCAAGTGACCGGATCTGTCTGATTTCATAATATAATGTAATCCCTACCCCAAGCTTTCTAATTTACATTAGGGCAAGCTGGATATAACAGTTAGATTGAATAATTGGTCAGAAAAGTATTTTCACCACTGAAATGTATTCATCATTGTCACGATTTACAAAGAAAGCATGGAAATGAAACAGAAAATGGAAAAATTGAAAGAAATCTTTATACAAAACTGTTATAATGGTTGTTAGTACACAAACGTCAAACATGGAAATTTCGATGGTGGATTCACACTGTTGCTGCTACTGAGTTTCTGTTCTAATGTCACCTGTCACATATAAGTCAGAAGTTTAGTAAATTGTACTTTCGTGCCTCGAATCCGTCAGCTGGTCATTATTTCCGGGATAGATAAACCAGATAACCAATTTAAGGGACCTCATTAATACGATGCACTGAATGAGATAGTTTAGTTGTACCCTTGTTAAAATTAAAAGTCTTATCGATATAAGGTTATAGTTATTCTGATATTTGCAAACTTCAATGGGATGACTGTTCTGTTATCCTCTTGGGACATCACCTCCACTGCACTAACGGAAATGAGTTTTAACAGCCCTATCGCCTTACGAATATCTGCAGTGTTTGTTCATATCCCCGTACTCAACCTGAGCGAATAATTTTTTGCATGTGTTTGCGGTTTCTCCTTACACTACTACAAGATTTACGAGTAGCCTAAATCTCCAGGTCGGTATTTGTAGACCAGCTGTTTAGCCGCGTTCTGGAGACCGCGTTCCGTTTGACTGATTGGAAGAGGACTTTCGCATCTCTCAAGGATAAAATTGCCCGCGAAAAGCTTTTTCACAGTGTGATCACTTAGGATTCAATCAGGAACTACTGTGCTATTGTTTTAGTACAATGCAAAATTTACCGAACGTTTTCCACGTAGCGCTGATGCTTCGCCCACAGGGAGGCTACGTATTGGCAAATAAGTGATGAGTCACACTACGCATAGTTGTCCAAAATGCAAATCAGGAGTCAAGTGATCGGAACAGCACGTGTAATGAAAGCTGATACATTATTAGTTCAACGACTGATATTTAGACCAATTATCATGCTCGTGTGATGTTTAAGGCAGCTTATGGTCACAAGCATTTATATACAATTCCTCCATTTTTACCAAAATATGATGTCGGGACCAATTACTCATCTTAGAATAAACTAAATAACTGAGGAAATATGTAACTCCGTGCCTTGCCCTATTATTCAACGCTGAGCGATGATGATGGTGACTAAGAATTGGTAGAACCGGTTGGGACAGATGACTATCAAATTGGATAGTCTGGCGATAAGTCGCGTGACTGAGAATTGTGCGCTCTGTGAATGTATAACCTATAGGCACATTCGCATTTGGTTTTACAAGTAGGTTTCTGAGAGCCTGTCCTATCGTACTTTTAAATTTGTCCTCGCGAGCTTGAAATGAAGGAGATCAAACAAGAAGATATAACAGGTATATCACGAAACTTTCGGTGAATCCGTATGTTGGAAATGACTGCATGGATGCATGACAACTAGAAGTAGGTACCAAAAAGCAACCAGGCTCGGTTAGAAGACTGACAGCCACGCGAAGCGTGGGATTACCCTTCCCGAGTTAAGGACGATCTTTGTGGTACCTAGGTTCAGTAAACAAGGCAAAACCGTAAAATAAATTAATATTGTGGATGCCGTTTTCTAGAACCCACTGCGAGCGTACGAATAATTCGTCGCAGTGGTTTTCATCACTTTAATCGAATGATTTAGAATAGGCATAGACAAAACAATGCTAAATGAATCAGGGAAAATATTTGCGATAACTCATTTTTGTTCAGCTTATAAGAGACGAAGCCATGCAGGCGCTCGATTTCGATCAGTTCCTCATTAAAGTGCATATGAATTTGCAAATCCAGTCGCTTGCGTAGTCCCCACATATCCAAAGAGAATTTGTATTTCCCCGATGTTTCCATTCTTCCTAATTTCCGTAAATTGCGATATGGTAAAACAAGATCAAAATTCCCGTGTTTTGCTGCATAAACTCAGAACGATTGGCTACCCCATGTGTTGTCGTGTTGCATTGTAGAAATTCATTTAGACTTTATAGTCGAATCAGATAGAATCCAGTTATAACTGAACAACTAGCTGCCTGAAGACCTTTGCAGCCCAGATGAGCTATAACAGGGCTCCGCGTTACAAATAAAGTCATTAACGTTGGAGTCGGCCAATTCAACTTGGTCCCTTGAAAACAGTCTTTTGTCAAGCTTTACTGTAATTTCTCACTAACGGACTCTCTGCGCACGGTGTACATTCATGCAGGTGCTTGAAAGATACATAGAGATCAGCAGAAAGGTAAATCAGGCTCAGCCAGTGAACTGAGACGAGCAAGACGAGCCAGCTTTCTAAGGCAGATTACGCTGAATATTTTCCTTTGGGCTCCGATAAGAATCATGCGAGCCGCGCTGATATCATCCTGAAAGATCGTGAAATATACAAGCACATTGCACCCGGTAGTCAAATATACACATGGGACTGAAGCAGGACAATAAGTAAAGACCGATTTTTCTGACTTAACACAGGCATCAAGTACTGATCAAAGCCAGTGCGTCAACACAGATCACGCATCTATGCGCGGAACTATAACACACATGCACTCATGGATATATTCCTCCTTGTGTCTGTTATGTGCCCTTAGCTGTGCGACTACCATGCTATATTGGTTTACGTCCCATTACCAATCATATGCTGTTTATTCAAAATGCTTCGTCACTATATTATCATACAGCGCAGTCGGCACAATGAGTGATAAGCGATATAACCAAAACTACCAAACATTTGCGGTAATACTGTGACTCCAGACAGCGGCACGAAATCTGATCTTACTTGTTTATTCATCAACGCTAATCAGTAGAACACACCGCAATGACATCAAGCATACAAAAATGTATGCGCCAAAAAATCAAAACCACCGAAAATCGCCTACAGGATTAACCATAAGAAGCTCGCATATAAATAAGTATATACCCACGTAAATGTATCTATATAAATCACAAGTGTGAAAGTCTGCAGCTGAGGTTGCATATTGAAGAAAAAAATATGAAAGCGTGCACTGAATTGTAAAATGCCAATTGCGGCGTTTGCACTGGTTATCAAACATAAGTGAATCAGTGTGACTGGGACTGTTAGTTTCATATGTTCCAGTTTGCTGTGCGTCTGTCCATTTCTCCATTATGTAGCAATGGTGTTGTTTGTTTAGCCAAGGTGACGCAATGTTTGTCGATTTTTATGTGTGGGATGAACGAGTTGGTCGAATGGCGATCTTCGAGGACAAAGCGTTTCCCCGTCTTTCTAGCTCGGGTAATCAATTTCACGTTGCCAATCTTGACCTCATGGCCTGTCTGTGCCCAGTGGATCCAAATATGTGAACGTAAATTAGTCCCTTGTAAGGCTAGTTTGTGTTTTATGTAAACAAGTGTGTGGTTACTTGCTTGTCTAGCCTGTTTCCTAATGACACCTCATGCATGGAATGACAGACTACTCCGAGTGATCTTGATGACACACGCAGTCTTTTCCATTGAACAAGGTGAATCGCAGTGTGCTGATGGCTTTGTCAGCAATTCGGATACCGACAGGATTTAGTAGGCGCTCATTAGCCTCTGATGTCCCAAGTATGTACGTTAGTATGGCAATGCGTTGTTTCCTCCTTCACTTTCTTATTTTCTCGAGTACAAGAGTTAATGAGGCTCTTGGTTATCCCTTTGTAATGTACAAGTTTAACAAGCTATGCGTTTCTGTGTTCCATATTTCTGTTGGGGTGCAATTCATGCTCGCTCTTGGTGCGCACCTCCAAAGTTCCCTTCAGTATGCAACTTCAGCTGCAGATAACCTCACTTGTAAGCCTCTAGCACTGACGTCTTCTTGCGGCCGAGATGGATAGCAGGCGCCGGAAAAGGTACATGAAAAACTGGTAGTTAGGCTCCGTCCCCTCCATCAAAATGATCGAACGCTTTGAAATGAATATAGAAGAAATGATGGTTTATTTTGGTGTTACACCACAGTTCACAAACAGCCCAGGAACGGCATTACAGGAAGGATCCAATATCTGATAGAGAACGATCCTAATCTCCTTGTGGGAAATATGATGTCAATGAAGGCCGAAACGGATCTGGCGAAGTTGTGATGGGGGACGTATCCAGATTTCGGTGAGAAGACATGCGAACAAGGAAGGGGCACACAGATGGGATCACCATTCTCAGGTCTGCTAATAGACGCGGTCATGAAACGACCCAAATCCAAAGCTTTTGGAACTCTCCGGCCTTGGCCGTAGATCAAATACTTGGAAGACACAATTTCCCCTGCTCGAGAAAGATCCAAGCTAGACGAATTACACAAGCGTCTAAACATGCTGGTAACCGGGATAGAATACACAAGGGAAGTAGAATGCGAGACAACACTGCTGTTCATGGATGTTCTGATTGCGAAGAAAGCCGAAGGTGATTTAGAAACTACAATTTACCGAAACGCGGCAACAACTGACCGTATATTGCATTACAACACGAAACACCAAAATGCTACCTCAAAAGCAGCGTGCACACCGTATTCCACCAAGCGAACAAACATTGCAGCATAACAGAACTATGGGAGACAGGAAGACACAAACTTTTAAACCTGTTCATTACAAATGAATATCCAAACAGCTTCATCAACTCTTGTCCTAGAAGCAACAAGAAAGTGAAACACAAAGACTTCATCACGCTCCCAAGTAGTGACTTTTTGATTTCATGATTCACGGGTTAATTCACTGATATGAAACTTTTTCAAAAGAATCAGTGTTCAAACTCCTTCGCTCGACCAAAGTAACCACAATGATGGAGTCTCCACTTCTCCTAAAGCACGATCCAGCTTCATTCACGGATTTTTGTGAAATTCTGTTCGCAGTAAATTCTCGGCATACATTCTAATCCCGATTGTTGGAGACCAGTGACTATTGTGCCCATCCCCAAATCTAGTAATTCAAGTATTCAAGCCAAACCTTTTGGTCCCATCGCTCTTGTATCCTGCAGTTTTAAACTAACAAAATGCGCCGTTCTGTGTCGTTTAACTTTTTCCCTTGGTTTGCTCGATGACCCCTTAGTATCCGTACAAATCAAACAGATCCACTTTGGATGATGTGGCTTCCCTGGTTCATAATATTAGCAAATCCTTGGGTGTATTCGCCGAATCTGTCCAATGCGCTTAGATTTCTCCGCTGAATTCGACTCTTTTCCATGGTCTTTGCTTCTTCGCAAAATTGAACAGTTCGGCTGTCCAAAAGCCTTTTCGAATGACTATCAGACTATTCCACCAAAGAACTCAGTGCATATGACTGGGACGGAAAGGCTACCTCGTTGGATATTAATTCTAGAGGACTTCAAGGAGCTGTTATTTTTGCTAATTTGTTGTCAACGTGCATCAGCGATCTCCATACTTGTTCTCCTTGTCAATTATTTAAATATGCCGATGACGTTGCTGTGTCAGAATGCATTTGGGAATGAAGATTTCCTCAAATTTTCCAACAAGTTGCCACTCATTTGTGATTCTTCACGTCGCTATGGTTTAAATCTCAATTTTTCAAAATGTGTCGAATTTTTGTTTGCCTCCCTCCTGTCTAATTATCCAACTGAGTCTAATTTCACTAACACAAAACTACTCCCTAGCATAGATTTCGCCCAGTACTTAGGAATTGCTATTGATAAAAGCTTGGGTTGGTCTCATCAAACTTTCACTTGTATAAAGAACCTCAGAAGAAAACTATTGTACATAAAAGACTACGGCATTCCAAGGGTGCACAAAACACTATCTCCTTATTTGTTTACCAGTGTGTATTGCCGCTTCCATTTATTGTTCACCAGTCACTTATGATGATTTCTAAGACAGAATTCCAAACCCTTGTCAGTCATCAGTGGTGTATATTACATACCACTGAAAGAAATGTGCACCAAACTGTGACACGCATTTATTCGCATGGGTTGTCAAAATACCTCGGTCTGCATTTTTATTGGGCAATTAGATAAATGAATCCAAGTAAGGCTAAATGTTGTTTTTGTGGGAATTGAATGCCTAATTTTCTTTCCCGCAAAACATCCTATACCCCGCTAAACATTCTTGCTTAAAAGGACATACATGATAGTTGAGTCTTGCTCAACCAGACGTTGGACAGATGAAATGAGACCCAACCACCAACCAACGTAGTATGTTCGGCCGCGTTTCGAGCACCGTAGTTTGACACTAATGACGTGGTGAATGGAGACATTATGTAACAAATTTAATCTCGCATATCCAGTATGTCGCGTCCTTAGCCGTACGAAGTTCGTTATTTTGTTTGAGAGAATTCACGTGGTCGAAAACGTTCGAAATCACTTGAAAAATGGTCGATTTGCTGCATAGACCACTATCAAGATGCCTATTCTCCGTCTTCATTGGGCTGGTTGCCTAAACCGAAGACCAATCTAACTCTCTAACCTGTCCAAAATAGATATACACCTGGTTCGCAAGTATGCTAAGACCTTATGATTGCGACCTTCAGTGGCTGATCAGAAGCGATGAAACCTCAACCGCGTCGGAGAAAAAATCATATGCCGCATCCATTGTAAGATGCGGCGATTGCAACTCCGTTTCATATCTTGAAGCACAGGAAATCGACAGAAAATAGCTGCACAACCCATATCAATAAGGTTACCAAGACAGCAGTATTTCACTTAGGAATATGATATCATGTTCTGCAACTGGATGCCTCTCTTTTTCGCACAGTTGTAATTAGGGGAATCATACTTGAAAAACGAAGTGCATGTTGCTTGAAAAATTTAGCCTCACAATTACTTAACATAAATTTTGTAAATGGCGTAAATCGCTTTCAAAACTAACAAAACCACCTTAACCCTGAGGCATCAGGCAACGAAAATTAGCCGTACCATGTATAGTAGTCATAACGTGCGACAAGCAGAGGAAGATGAGGTCCAAGACGGGCAGCTGATTTCAGTGACCAAGGCTGCTTTCAAGTAATCAGTTGCAAATTAACCCCGGACATAAAGTTAAACAGGGTCTTGACGAAACCACAGCAATGTTTCGCGTATTAACCAATAAGTACGTTGTTTACATGTACTATTTAACCCAAATGTCCCCCATTTCATGCAAGAATGCAGACTTAAGCGATGCCACGATTTTACAGCTGATTATAGACAGCATTGAAATCCACCACTACCCAGTCGACACATAAAATCGACAGACATTACGTCACCCTGGCAAAACAAACAACACCACTGCCACAATAAAGAAGTGGACAGACGCACAGCACACTGGAACATATGGAACTAACCGTCCCAGTCACACACTGTTTGATAACTAGTCTTAGACTGGACTGAAAAGCCACAATAAGCATTTTGCAATTCATTGTAGACCTTGAATTTTTTTTAGTTGATACATATACGTATCTATGCTTGGGTATAAATTT
>LUCM01005438.1:214941-250750 GCA_008360955.1 Fasciolopsis buskii
ATTATTTTCAAAGATTTTGAGTATTGGTGTGTTTTGTAGTTCATATTGACAGTTTTCAAAGTTTTTTAATCTCTCTGGTTAGCTCTTAGGTCATAAACTTTCCGTCAAAGTCGCGGATGATGCGACTTTGGCTGGTGAATAAATGACTGCGGTCTAAACGCCAAGCTCAGTGTTCACAAAACTTCCAAAATTTCTCGTGTCAGGTGCATGGTAAGGAATTTGACTGAGTTGTCTGCAGTGTACTTATCCATGATCAACGCCCAAAATATGGGCCACCCGATCTCCAAGGGTGTTTGAAAAACAAATGAAGATGACGGTCGTAGATCATTTAGCCGCCGGTAGGCTAAACCAAAGCATTCCAAGAATCTTAGTTGCGGCTAGTATTCCAGACCAGAACTACTGAGTCGAACTTGCATGCGTCATGTAATAGGCTGCATTTCCGGATTGCAACAAGACATGAATGACATTCCGGTCAAGCTTTTTGGTGGCTAGAAGGCTGAATGGCGTAATAGCACATTTCAGTGTTCCAGCAAATATACGTGTTAATGTGCTGCACTGCAGATGTGTGGATGAAGTGAACATGCGCTAATATTTTTTTCTCCTAATCCAGGAATCAGTCTTCTTGGCAGTAAGGTGACCCGCACTATCGGTAAAAATGCCTGACACATAAATGTGATAGAAATTCAGCACGAACAATCGTTAGAAAGTAAGCGCAATTCGTGCCGATGAGAATATGAATTGACGACCATTACATCCCAATATGTTTACAGGAAGTGACCAAAATAGTCGGGGTGAATCTTCTCCTAAAACCTTACAAAACAAGACAGAGCCCATTTCGAAGGCTGGAAATGGCTTTTGTACCCAGTCGTCACGTCCGTTGACAGACCACGCAATACCGTCATCAATCCCGGAACAGAAGACTGCAGGCGTGCCAGTTGTCTCATTTTGTCCATTCTCAAATGATCGAATTGATGGAGGAATTCAAACACGGTCAATCAAATGCGAAATTCCCTTCAGTGATAGCTAAATCATATCTTTAAGTATAGTATTTAGTTAGCTGGGGTTCAGTATATTAACACTGCGCTTCATGGTGGGTAACACAGATCCAGAATACCACCGTGGCCCATGGATTAAGTCTTGACGACTCAAATGGCAGAGAATGAACAAGTTGGTAACCAAAATCACGATCAACACAATATGGTTGTATCTAGGTGGATAATTGACATATGAAATGTGCCTACCTCGGGGATGCTAAATGTTGTATTCGTATTTTGCAAGTGCTTTACACCGTGGCTGCACCATTATGAAAGTTGATTTGTTTTCTGATTACAATGGAACGCATCACGACCAGAATCCGCGGGGAACTCGGGACCAAAAGATACTACTGAATACGTTGTGCCAACCGGCATACAGATACAGCTTGACCTGGCTTGTAAACAGTCCAAATTTGGCTGCAATAAGTGGGATGAAACACTGCATTCGGGCTGGCCTTTTATTCTGCCGAATGTCTCCAGAGTCACACTAAACGGAGGAACATTGTGTTTATATTTTCCCGGTAGTCCAAAACATAATGGAAAGGCTATTTTTGTATAGAAAGTCAGTCGAAAAAGTCTGATGACAATGAAATCAGTGTGTCAACTGTAAGAGATTGAATGTTTTCTTGAAATTATTCACCATGTGATATCAACGCCCAGGTAGACCAAGTAGCCGAGCTCTGTAGGTCACGTTCAAAGCCCTGGTGGTACTTAGGCTACCTGCACAGACGCCATCTTTCATGAGGGATCGATTGCTGTGCACTAGCTGCCCGTGGCCATGCAAATCAGTGACAGATAGCTGCAAAATGATGTGGTGAATTTAACAAACCGTTGTGAGCCTACTCGGTTGTGTAATGGCCAAGACGTTCGATTCAGAATCGCTAGTCCAGGGTTCCCATCCCAGTTCGGGCTCAGTGGACATACACTGCAGATGATCCTTAACAAGGATGAAGCAACTTTACAGTGCTTCCATGGTTTCTTAATGTGGCGGGTTGAACGTTGAATTATTTTATGGAATTTATGTTTTTCAAGGTTTATCTTTGTCAGGCTAATCGGATTTAGATCCAGTTTTCACTCTAAATTGGCCTTATGTTCGAGCTCAGTCATGCTATCTGTCGATCATCGCAGAAGATCTGAGATGTTGCTAATTCCATGAAAAACTAGAGAGCTTCACTTAACGATATCATTTTTCAAGCGAAAGCAGTGTTTGATTTGTCCATTCGGTCCCGTGTTGTCGGTGTGTAAACCTTGATTTATATCTGATATATAGTAATCACAAGCAGACAGTCATGGCATCCACCATCTAAATCGATTTTTGTGATCAGCTGACACCATTCGCTTTTCGTTACATTCGCGTTCGTTGGTATCGTTTCCGTCCGTGTAAACCTACTGCAAAAACTGAACAGTTTGGGACAACCCTGCAGGGGCGTTGGTTCCAGCCTTTCTCTCGGTTCTGGACAGATTGTGAATGCTCGTTGCATAAACGAAATGACCTTAGCCACAAACGGCTTGTCGTGCTACCGTGAAATACATGGTTGTCGGCCAGCTTAAATGAAACAGGAAAAGCCACGTAGTTCGGTTTCCACTAGAGTGTCGGTTGAAAATTGCAATATGGACATAGAAAGTCCATCTTATCACAATGAGCTTACTTCTCTTTCACCACATACTTTAAATTAGGATATGTGATCTGAAATTTACCCCAAACCGATCAGGGAACTCAGTAAACCAGACATTTATTTACCGTGAATAAAAATTCCCCGTTTTTCTCCTCACCTTTATGACATGGTTCGTAGTGTTGAATCCCGAATCAACATTTTGCAGGCTGATCCATTTACACATTTTCAAATCCGATTGGTCCAATGACATACTGAAAGACCGAATTATTTTGATGTCATTCTGTCGTACGATTTTGTTGAGATACCCAACAAGAATTACATTTGAAACTGTTGAAAAGGCTTTCTTGTTGAAATGTTACAGATCGGCGGGAAGGAGTTCATTGGTACAAAACACAGAGATCAATATGAGAATAGAGAAAAGAAAGCTCATGGTTCATTTGGCGACGGGGTTAGGTAGCCTTCAGGAGTGATCAGAAATAGTGGTTGCACTTTGAATCTGGTTCAGTATGACAAATCTAGTAAAAATTCTGACAGTGGGATTTTTAAGTTATTTCGGTTCAAGTTGCTTCAGTTCATTAATGAATCTCACGTGCTATTTATGTTTGAGTGACGAAGAGCGTATGAGAAAGAGGTGGAAAGCTTTCGCGTGGACTGTCCCGGGGGCTCACCGGCAACTTCGTGTTCCGTGTGCACCGGTCCAAAGTGCTTGAACATTTCAACATTGGCCTGTAGCAAACCACGAAAGTACTGTACGGGGGAGAGGCATGAAAGTGAATTCACGAAGCATGAATCTGAACAGGTTTAGTGTCGGAAGAGTTGTGCTACACATATGTTGATTATTTGCCAAAAGCAACATCCACTCAAGCTTCACTAAACGAGCTGTCAAGTGTTGTCCACTGGGGAATATTCTGAGCTGAACAGACGTTCGACTGTCGTTAAAAGCGGATCTAAAACTGTGCGGAAATGTTGGAAAATAATTGACAGGATAGTTTCAAGTGACGTCATCAGTGCTAGCACAGCACCATACCTATAAGTGAATGAATGAAGTATGGTCATTCTACACGTCTTTAACGTGATTGGGTCTGTGAACGTCACGATCGTAACCTATACTACGGAGAGAACTTTGCTCAAACTTTAGCAGCTGAGTAAAACCGGAAACAGACAGCCCCATCCACTCAGTCACCCCTCCCCTACACAACCACATATGGTGATTATCGTTGTTCTTTTCCCAAATGCTGATCAAAAAGAAATGAAATAACAAAAACAATAATTTTTGATTTATCTACATATAAAAGGAGATAGGCACAGCAGTTCTGGAGGGCCACCGCGGCCTCGGAAATGCGGCCAAATCGAGAATTAACCGGGAGTAATGGGAATATTTGAACTAGATACATGCAGATTCGAAAGCTACGACCTTATACAAAATAAACCGAAACCAATTTCATCAATCACAAGTTTTTGGGCACAAAACCATATTATTATCCTTGACTCGATCTCTAACCCTCAATAAAAGCTGAAGTGGAACAACTTAATGAAATCTCGGATTATTTTACTGGTTTCAAGGATATCGTTCTACTAACAGTTTCGCGCTATGATAACACTTCACTATTTTGGTGAAGTATTATTACTAAAGAGTCGGATTGATTCTATCTGGCTTTGAATTACATGGAGATAATTATCGAGAAATTTGACCAGAACACTGAATGAAATATTTCCAAGTTGTGTTTTACTTTTATGTGAGTGCGTGAACCTAGGTACGACATATGCACGTGACCAGAAGTTTGATCCGTTTGCAGTTCCACACGAGAACTGATCTCCACTTGGAAAAAGAAGAGGATCCATTTTAGTCGCGAGTGGCGATCTAGAGTAACTTGCTATTTCCAGCCTTATTTCGAGAGTATGTCAAAACTAACCTGATTTTTGTCAAAAATATTTGGAACAGGGTAAGCATATGCCATTGTTTAACATGATTTCTCAAGAGAACATCTGCTCGCAGATTGTATGGCAGTGTAGATTATTAGTGCTTTTTATAGTCCGTACGCATAAATATGACAAACTTGGACGGATCAAGTTATGAGCCTTTTCGAACGAGATCTAAATAAGTCAGTTAAATGGCAACATTCCTGACGTAATTCCGAATAATTGTGACGTAGTTGCGGAGCACTGTGGGAAATGGCACCATGAGTAGACCCTGATAAATAATTTTGGATTCACTGAAAATATATTAGCAAATATCAGTGGAATTCGGACGATTGCGTTGATCTATAATCCTTGTGGAATACACTGATGAATCAGCAGCACTGGGGCATTTAAATGGTTCATTCAGGCTGCAAATTCAAGAGCAGCTGAGAGGCTCAATTCCAATCTAAGGACAAAAACTCGACACAGACAATACTACGATGGATGGCGTGCAGTCAGCTCTGCCAGCATATCGATGATATACTGATGGTGAGGCGTTTGCGGTCCAAGGCCAAGATCAAATGCCAAAACGCCCTGGGAAGTATAAATTTGAGCCACAACTTTTGACTTGGGCGACACAGCCGTTAGGTCATCCTCTGGATGGCCTACGGATGTGAGGAGTTGCTGGCCATAGTGCTGAATTCAGCAAATAGATGACGATTACATAGGGGAAAATATAAGGGACCAGGTTGGTGGGTGTAGTACTTTGCCTACTGAAAAAGACGACAGTTTGAAGTTGGTGCGCCAACGTCCGAGAATAAAACTGAAATATGCGATGGAATGGCTCAAATCTCGAAAAAAAGGTGTACAGTTGTCAATGAATACAATCACATGAAGTTATTTCACCACTCTGTCCGTACAATCAACTACATCTCTGAAGAGAAATAGTGGATGAATAGAACTAGGGGTACATTGTGCACAAACATTTTCACCTAACGGATACCAAAATGAAGAGTACCTGTGGTTTATCTCGGATGGAGAATCAGCTTTCCTTTAATTTATGACCGTCAACAGCCGGTTTTGGATATTCAGCTTCTAAAATAAAGCTTTCGTGCTAGCTTCATGATTGCTACCTTGTGCAGCGAAAGTGAGCACCAGTGGATGAGATAAACCTCGCGTGGGGGTTGCTTTCTGTATACTTATGCTGGACAGGGGTCATAGATCAATCGATCAATAAATGAATAAGTGAATGAATGAATGAATAAATGAACGAATGAATCAACCAACCAACCAATCAGCCAATCAACTAGTCAACGAAATAGTTAACCAAGAGACACTGATTTATTTACTTTTATCACGCTGCTGGCTCCACCGTTGACAACTTCTGCTGGAATCAGTCGCAAGTTGCATCCGTCCAAGGTAAGAATCTTCAGCTCGGGAAGGATAGCTAATTCGATCGGTAATTGATCCAGAGGTGAATTATTCTTAAGATACAAATGTGTCAAGCGCTTTAGTTGCCCTGAATGAACAAAGAAATGAAGAGCAAAAGTTTAATAAAAACAAAAATTATGAGTTCTTAATCCCAGTAGGAGATCTGACATCACATAATGGGTTTTGTTCAAATGAAGGAAAGTGACTAATTTCTTGTGGGGCAGACAGCCTCTGAAGTACATGAACAGAACCTAGGTTCGCGAACGATTTTCGTATACCTTACAGATATCATGCAATCGAACCAAGGTTATATATCTTCCACATAGAGCTGATCAGAACAATTACTTATGGGACGGATAAAATATAATTTGCCTACCCAGGAGAAGGGAGATCGATTAAGCTGACCGGGCCGTTTATTAGACCACCGAATGTCTTTCAATGGCATATTCGAATGAAGTGAATAATGATTGTCTAACATGCTAATGGTCCGTTCCGAATGAAGGTAAAATTATTCGTCTAGTCTCTAGTGGCGTGTCCTCCATGGCGACATTGAATCCTTGGAATGGAGTCACTTTTTCCAAAGAAATGTCGCAAAAACGCTGAAAAGTGTTTCATTTTTGCCTCATAAAGAATAACGCTTAGAATTTTCTGAGACACTTCTTGCATCGACAGGCACGCAGGAGATCAGCTAAATTCTCCCAGCAGATAGTCAGATTTTTACAACAAAGAAAATTGTTACTGGCAATGGATAAGAAAAAAACGAAAACCATTAACACGTGCTAGAAAACTAGATTGTATATAGTCTTGTGTTGGAACTGGTTTCCTCTCACTAGAGACTAGTAGACTGAGAAATGACGACTTATTGAAAAAAGACAATGAAGCTTATATACTTTGAAATGCCGACTGATTTCCCAACGGGTCAAGGTTCTTGCACGGACCAATGAGTGAATTTCAATAAAACAATTGAAATTGGAATAACTTGATCTTTTAAAGGTTAAGTTTGACGTAGTAATCCACATTAAGCAACGGTGAGCGAATACAGAACAGGGAATTATCTTATTTAGTCTTGGGCTTGTGATGAGCTGCACAGATGCCCTTTCATAGAATGATAGTTGTACAAGGTACCGACTAAAAATCATATTATTGGTGCTATGCAGATTATGTGCCTCTTATTATAATTCCACGATTTGTGCCCTAAATGGTATCGTTGTGAATTCCGAATCTCCCTTCACATGCAGTGGCAATTCGGAAAAATCAGAAGCTGAAACATGCAAAAACTAAACGAGGTACCATAATATTGTCATACTGAGTAAATACTTCTTTCTGCTCAGTCATTTACTGATTCGAAGCAAAGCATCATGCCCGTACGATAATGCCCAGGCTTGACAGGGTATCAGAACTGTAGTAAAAAGCCTGAGTTACGCAATTGTAGTGAGCAATCGCCACCTGAACCTCGTTCATCAGCCTGCTCATCCCATCCGACGGGCTTCCCCTACTGGTCAAGCTAAGGTAGCTCCGTGTTAATTGCAAATATTGCTCTCGCTACTGATAATCAACTAGTAGCCCGTTATTGTGGGAGAATTGTGTAGTCGACTAAATCAGGTCGAGGGTGTCAAGCGGGTGAACAAGTGAAGTTACGGCAAATCACGCACAGCCACATTGAGCCACGGTTTCGTCTGGCCTAACTGAACGAAGTCCTTTTGTGCAACTATTAAAACAAGCATATCCCAAGTCCGAGAAACGAATAATATTTTTTACATTTGATTTCTAGGGTTGCTGTTCATGAAACCACGAAATACCCTTTTTGTCACTCACAGCACCTTAAATAAACAGCGAAACTGCCAACGATCATATTAGTTTCGCTTAACTTTTATATTTTGGAGTGGTTTTTGTTTGTTACGAACTTTCTGTTCTGAATAAAATGAAATAGAAAAATTAACATCTTTTGCTTCACGTTAAATTGTACTTATATTTCGGAAATCACAGTTCGGGCGCAGTGGATATGCATTGCTAATGATTCCTAACAAGAATGAAACAACTATACAGTGTTGCCATGGTTTCTTAGGTGTCACTTGAGCGATGATAGCACATGGTGAATTGTTTCATGAAAACTTCTAATAACAGCGCCTCAATACCATGCCATTACTCATCATTATGTGCACTGAAGTCAGCTCTTAATCAGGCTTACTGCCAAATTCAGAACGGAATTGAAAAATTATCGCTTACCCCACAATACTGTGATTAAATTTGTTCATTCTGCAGAAGGTAATTGGTCCGACATGGCGCAGTACCCGAGGGCAAAACAGCCTCTGACATCTCATTGTGTTGACGACTACTGAAGGCCCTAATATCCAGCTAGGAATGTCTCACAGTAAATGTATTCGAATTAACGATAAACAATCATCGGTGGATGTGATCCCATGAGGACTTGTACCTTGGCACCGCTTCAAGAGATGATCTGTGAATAGCCTGCTATGTCAGTTCCAGGTGAAAAGAAGTTTACGGATAAAAACACGTGAACTAGGGAGCAGATCCAAGTAGACTCACCCATTTCTGTCGGCAGCCTTTGAAGTAAGTTGTCTGTCAGCTTGAGCTGTGAGAGATTGGACAATTTTCTAAATGAGAAATGAGAAATTAACCGATCGTAGCCTGCAAATGACCTAATAAATGCAGAGTTTATTAGTCAAATTAAGAAAACGATGGGCGTTCAAATATAAATCTTATACAGCCAATTAATAGGTGTGCATTTTTGTTATACAGCTAATCGGTTATTACTACTCCATAAAATTGTACAGATATGCTTAGTTTTCGCTCACCTTCACAATCGTTCAATCAAAAATGAGAAAATAAACTGATAGAAGAGAACAGTCTTCGTGAGAGTTATTCTGTGCGTTCCGATTTGCTACGTGTTCCCAGGACGGGGCACGGATAAGTTGTATCATCAAGGCTGAATAATCTTGTTGGGACATTTATGACCAACAAAAATATTGTACCAGCGTCTTCTACTAGCAACGTTTCTATCTCTTCCGCATAATCAGCCCAACTTTCTTGAGAAGATAGACAGCAGTGACACCCGGACCAGTAAAACCACCCGTGTATGTAGCAAAATATTCGTTAAAAATCTTAATTTTATTGAAAAATTAGACCACCATCACTAACTACTAAAGTACCAAACTGTTTTTAATCCATGCAACTTTGTTGAACGCCAAGCCACTGATCAAAGTTTGACTAAAGTTACTTTCCTTAGGTTGGATAATGTAATGTTTGAATCTGTCTATGTAGACGAAATTTCAAACGGCATACCATATCTTAGAATAGGCCTGCGATAATGTGACGTGACTAAGTGACTAACCGGAGGTGCCTGCATTCGATCCCCAAAAATCGCGTTTCCCTTCTTATTTACGAACAAAATATTTTGTCTATATGAAACCAAACATTAAAGCAAAACTAGGGCGGGAGATTTCACAGTTCCAAAATCTTGCTAAGCGGTTATCTGTGATGTTCTGCACTGACCAACCAAGCCTTTTGTTGCAAACAGGACTATTCAGAGTTTATGAATGAAAAATAACGCGTAGAATATCGTCGGCTCTTATATGCAGACATAGAAGGTGGAATTGCTGTGGGATGCATTAGTACTGATACGCTTTTCAGCGCATATGTATGCATATATGCATGTACTTGAGTCATTAGTTGTGCTTGCTGATTCAAGTAAATAATTGTGATGCAGTCTGGAGTGAATTTTCATTCGAATGAAATAGTTGTTGCTTGTTCAAAAACTGCCATATAAACTTACCCAATTGAACTTGGAAGTCTGGATAATTGATTAGATTCTAAGTTTAACAACTGCAGTTCAGCCAGTTCGCCAATTTCTAGGGGCAGAAAAGTGATCTGATTGAATTCAAGATGTAATCGAACTAGCCGACCAAGTTTTCCAATGCTTCGCGGAAGTGACTTCAAAGCGAGAGGGATAAAAGAGGAGAAAAAGCGTATACACTGCCCCGCAACAGAGGAAAATGAATGCAGCTGATTTGAAGTAAGTGAACTGACTTGCTTTTCTCGATCGATATGGGAGTACTCTGGCAAGCACAAATAAAGTATTCCCTGTGGTCATTTTAACAGGCTGCCTTACCTGGCCTATAATGCTCTAAATGCCACGCACGCAGGTTTTCATAAACAGTGGTAATAGCCGAATCTGCATTCTTTGAGCACATAGTAATGCGGCGGTACAATCAACATCGTAACTAGGTAACAAAATATGTAGAGACAAGTTCGGGTTATAAAATTATGAACTCCGTTAGTCATATTTCATCTTGTTGAATGTCGAATGTTACCATTAAACATCTAAAAGATTGACTATCAAACTCTTCTATGGGTCTACTCGGAACTCGAGAGGCGAGATTTTGCGCTTATCATAAGTCCAGTGCAGTAGCTGTATTCGTGTTTCGTAAGATAATCAGAGCTAAATAGCAAACTAGCCTTAGCAACTGCCGATTTACATCTACTGTGGGTTTAGCTGGATATAGTTGAATGAACGGGGTCTTAGAAAACGAGATTAGGTCATGAACAATGTAGACCTGTAAAGATGCAAAACAGAAGCAAACTCAGGCAGAAAGAACTAAAGATTTTTAATCAGTTACAATCATTGGTTGACCGAATGACACTGTAGACATATATCATACTTTCAACTACCATTGGAATTAAAACTGAAGATTTTCGTGATTAGCTGTTAGTTTTCAGTTTAGCTGAGTTTTAATGCTAATCATAACTAATGTAACATATATCCCGTTTAATGCCATATCGGTTTGGTTGTGTGAGCGCGGAGGCTGCCTGACACGCTCATTAGGCTTCGGCTCCGGCTGGGCTTTTGTTTCTGTCCCTTTCAAGTCAGCCAATCAACTCCTTCAAGGATCACAGTCCCAGTACACGCTACACTAAGGGATAGTAAACATTCCAATGGAAAAAGTAACAAGGTCACTCGGCCAGTTTGGTTACAGCTTGACGTAACCTTTATTACGGTAACCAGAAAGAAAGACTAACTAATTTTCTAGGGGACAGGGTAAGATTATAAGGGTTTGCAAAATCTGATATTTTGCATTGAAGTCCATCAAAAATTTTAGAATCAACAGGATGACCAAAGTTGCGGTGATTTTAAAACGAAGTTTGGCAAAGCTCATAAATTTTTTACTCATTTTGCGCAATGCTAACAATTTTATGGTGCTAATAAAACCCTCCGAAAATCCTTGTCTTTGTATATAATCACGGCAAAGAACTCAAATTTTAGACTCAAGGTTTCCCATGACGGTGTGGGAAATCATCTTTATATCGCCAATTACAAATTTGGCCTTAAATTTTGATTATCACACAAAAGAGTGTAAAGTTTCATGCGTCATTCACGACTTGTTAGGTTTTGGAAAAAAAAGTAGTTCCTGATCATCTACTCATTGTTAAGCTGGCAGCGGGTAGGCTGTCACCATCACGGCCTTTCAGTACAAGGGTCACGGGTTCCATTCCACTGGTCAACTTTCTCACTGAACGGCTATCTGTTGGCCCTCATCACTTTCTTGAATCTGATGTATATTATGATTTCACCATTAAACGGAGTAAAGGATGGAGAGAAAGCAAAAAGATCGAGGATGTTTAAAGCTAATTTTCTACAGTTTTCTTCTGCTGGGTCCGATATCAGTGAGTGTAAAAATCTATCTTCTCACCATGGAGCATTAGACAAGTGAATTTCCGTTAAGGAAAGGAAAACTTCGTAGAAAAACTGTTGACACCACGGCGGATTTTGCTTTTGGAAGACTTGATAAAGTTGTTTTATTGAACGACGTGGAGGATAAACGAACCACTGGTTAATTGATTTCTTTTATACCTTATCTCTCATGAATGAAATGACAGATTATATCGATTTCAGGGGAGTGCGATTCAGCAAGGAATTTTCAAGGAAGAAGTTGTCCAGGGATGGGAGATTTCGAATTCGGGACCCTCGATCACCAGCATCTGCTCAGTTTCCGTAGTCCCAAGTGATCAACTTGTTCAGATCAATACTTAGTGTTTATGACTAATTGCAAAGAAGGCCTGGATGTTTGTCCATGAGTCAGTCGATGAAGTTACGATCAAAATAACCAAGAGGGGTAATCATAGAGCATTTTAAAGCGTGCTATATGAAACAATGCGCCCATAGTTTAGCGCTCAGTTCGTTTGAAGAAAGAAAACTGTCCACAAGCATCGACACGAAGGAAGTTCACTACTCGTTCACCACACACCTGAATTGTTAGGGTGCAACAGACACACACACACACATGAGCATTGCAAGGTTGCTCACGGAGTGCATGAATGGAGAGCTTTCTGCAATAATGACTACTTTGATGACGTCTTTTGATAATTTTAACCTAGCACTCGATTCTAGTTGCAAATAATTGCGCCATGGCGATTGCTCTTCTATTTTTTTGACGTTTCTGATGTTTTCCCACTAAGCCTTATGTTACATGATTTGACTCTCTTATTTATCAAAATTATTTTTAACGAGCAAGAGATTCGATGTCCCCTTTTCATTCGGTCGACCAGCATGCGTTCGTGTCAGTCCCAGGAAGTCTGATTTTGTTTGTTTCAACTGAAATTCGGAGCCCCATTCCAACTTGGTTCTGATAGGGTACGCAATTTGCTGGAGTGAGTAAGTGCACCAGAATAAGATTCCTGCAAATCAGGGTAAATTAAAATATTGCAATCAGTATTATGAATACAACCAAGACAGGTAGTAAGCAGTCCATCCACTTACAACCCTTGTCAAGTTTTTGGGTTTTGAGCAAGGCACCCAGTGATAGTATTTATTGTAGAGCTGGTTGACTGGTTTACCGCAGATTCAGTCACGGTTTGTTGACGTTACTTTACTCGTTTTGGCGGTCCAATCGTTGCACACTGGAACTTTGCATATGGTGGTTTTGAGTAAGTGAGCTGATTAGAGTGTCATACGGGATAAAGGTCATTTCGTGGATCATTTTTGGCGTACACGATTTTTTATGTTACTCAACAGTTTCGTTCAAAGTAATTTTTGACATAGCAATTGTAAATTAAGGATGTATGCCATTTCTCAAGTTTGTTTGAATTATGTCGAGAGTATTTAAAATCTTGCCGAGACTAATGGAGACTGTCATCCAGCAGACTTATTCAGATCTCATTAACACAGGTTCACCGCCTAATCCATGTTGTGTGACGACGATGATACTTATGCAGTGTAAGATGCGCTAACTATCCGTGAATTGGTCTGCAATATGCCAGCAGACGTATACTGGCCAGGTATTGTGAGGTACATGTTCTTTCCCGATTCCGAATATTTCTGACATGACTCAGAAGGATTTAATCACATCTGTGAAATGATACTGGAAATGGCACAGATGAAGCATCATTTGCGTACGAAATTAGATTTTCTTTACTGGCGAGTGCTAACTAACAACTTCTGAAAATACGGATCATCGTGAAATCTTATGGAGCTCAATATTGACATAAACGAGTTTGTTCTTACAGCTCACCTTTAACCGATTGCTCGTTAAGTCCAATACCTCCAGAGATGACATTTCCCCAATACTTTCTGGTAAATGGTCAATCACATTATAGGATAGGTCCAGTTCGACAACGAAAATCCAATAACCGGCTGTGAGGACGGTCAGGGAGAGAAATAGAAAAGGGGCGATTGTGTGTGTGTGTGTGTGTGTATGTTGTTCCGACAAATTACTGTACACCTCCATTTCGTTTAGTGTTCAGTGAAATTGAATCACCATCTTCCAATAAGTAAAAGTTTATTCTTCCCCAAACATTCTTACTGATAAGCCGGGAAAATAAAGGTAAACATTTCACTCACTCCAACAGTCAAAAATAAAATCTGGACAGTTGGTTTGGCATCCAGTGAAACATGATTTCAAATGTGTGAACACACCTATTGAAAACGACTGAGTTTCTACGAAACTCAATTTTTTAAAACCCGGTATCAAACTTTTCAGGCATTTCTGCGATTTTCATGAAACACTGAAATTAGGTATGTAGGAAGCGTATCCCTCAGACTCAAAATCATCTAACATGTCTTTGAATATTGTTTAATTGGAACAAATGAATGTTTCCTCCGTGCGTTACTTGGCTCGGTTACGCTCGTTTCTCACTCTTCCGGCAGATCTCAATGCGATTCAGTCGCATTCGCAATCCTTTGAAAAAAGACTAAAAATTTCAACTCGATAAGAAATAAGAATGAGGCTTTCAAAATCAAGAATTTGGCAGTCCATCGCCACGAATCCCGCATCTTCGTCTTAGCATATCCTGAAAACCAAATCACTACATTCACACAGACCTCGGTTGAATAAAAGAAGGAGTGTGATTATTCGGAGGCTGTTTATTAGGACCGATAACCAGTAAGTTTTAATCTGCAGACACCGGAGACTCCAAAAGAGTTGCTTATCTTGGCCCAGTCCGTTTGATTTCGGAATGAAGCTACAGCCATCAGTTTGTGTGGAGCCCAGGGAGTAACAAAAAAAACGGCACTGAATCGATCAAACAAAATCCTCTTCTTCAAGATATGGCTACCGAGTACTATCTATTCAGGGGAATTGTGAAAAAGGTAACTGTTGACAAAATAGCTTGATAACAGAGCCGATTGTAATCCTACAACGAAACGAAATCCAAGCCCATTTTATCGTGAATTGTCCGCTTTTGTAACTATTCAGACCTTTTTGATGCAGGGCCTTGTTCACAACAAATTGAAAGAATTTTCCGTCTAAACTGCAACCTCAGTAACTAGTCGGAATTTTTCTTAAATTTTATTGCGTGATTATTCCAAAGCCAAGTTCAAAGGTTGCATGAGGGATATCTAACCGCATACAATGGCCAATAATGACTTAAAATAAAACAGCAGTCGCTCTTATCAGCTGTGCTAGTCAATGGGACCCTATCGCCACTTGCCACCGCCTTTGAGTCCACCTGAAAACCTAATGGGTAAAAACAATCGACGCTATCTTGACCTCAAAATCAATCAATCAATCACAAGCTAGGAAAGCTAATGGTTTTTTACGCCTATGCGAAGAAATCACGTCTCCGGTCTTGTCGATCCAATATTTATTCAGAATATTTTCAGAAGATAAATCATCGGATGCAGATTCATCAGTGCTACGGGTATTTTTCATTGTGAGATGAATACTTCAACTGATAGACCTCGGGGTTTCGTAAACGGTGGACCTATATCTCTAAACTGCTGTAAGTTGGGAATACGTTACTTGTGTATTTGGAGATCTGACGCGTTGAGGCACCATAGACTACTTGTAATTCGCATCGGAGGCTAATGTAAAGTTGCTGAATGAACGCGAGAATTAAGTGCAAGGTATTTGGCTTTGTCCCAGTGAACTGAACTCAGTGGTCGATAATAAGGGAACCATGGCAAGAAGCAAACATTAGAGCCACAACACTTTTTGTAGACATCGTCACTTTTACCACCCAACTGGAGCACTTTGTTCTAGCTCGAAGCATTAGATGCAACACAGAATGATTCATCAAACTCAGATCAATAAGTCCATGAAATATGCTCAATTTATGTGGACCGAATATCATTTACAAGCAGACTCACGGAAGAAACTTCGCATGTATTCAAACTCAGGCATGCTATTCGCAAAGCGACACACGGGTGTGTTCTACTAACTGACCGAAAACTTTGAGTGGAAAACCGCGACTTGGGGGAGGAGATCGGTCTTTTTACACTAAAAAGCAGGCAAACGCACGAATAAGTTCATGTTTGAAGAGATCTGCAAAATGACCTCAGCTTTTCGTGTAAGCTCGCTCGGGTTGATTAGACTACGAGGTGGACCGTGAGTCTAACTACACGTTAATTTTTGGTGACTTTAGCTGCATAACTCGCCCGGGGTTGAGGATCAGATTTGATAATAAGTAGACTTTTTTGTCATTCTATTGTTGTCCCTTTACTTATGGGATGCACAGACAAATCATGGGCTTATCAACTTAATCTATCTTTGAGGTCCGTCACATTAACTCCAGGTTAGTAAAATCAGTCTGAAATGATGCAACAATAATAGTTCAGGCTGAAACACTCGCGATAACTGGATGATTACATTTGCATTCGCATTTTATAAGACAAACAATCAGAACATGTTTATATCCCGTGATAACGTTTTTATTCGGTTCGTTAAAAAAGATGGTAATGTGAGTTACGCAAATGCGTCAACTTATGTAAAGCCTAGTTAACCTGATGACTCAAAGAGCGCAGCTGGGAGGTAACGCGGTAAACTTTTGTGTTACACATTCCGATCAGTTACTTTTGGCAAAAACCGATCCATTTGCCTAGGTCACACTCCATCTACGGCAGCATGATCGAAACAATTTTGCGTAATTATCCATTATACGATAGGGGTTGATTAGTACCCTTTAGTAGACCGTGGGCATGCAAATCAGTAACGTTACCATTTGGTGTAGATCAGCAAACATTACGTGCCTGTGCCCGTGATGCCTAAGGAATTCGATTCTCACTCGTTCGTCCCGTGTTTGCACTGAACACGGGCTGTTGACGATTCAAGACTTCGTGAGCCGTGCTTTCATGTCTTCCTACTAGGTAGTTGGGCGATTGTGGAGCAAGACGAATAATTTCGTGAAACTACGCGATCTACTGCTAACAATGAGACAATTTTGACGGTTTTCATCATTCACGTGAATTGTAAACAGGATAACCCAATGCATCTGCTAACTTATAATCTGCATTCTGTTCAGCAAACAACTCATTTCTGTGAATCTTGTTAACAAATGTGACACTTGTTTAGCATTCCATTTTCACTAAAATGGCGATGGTCCACGAAAAATACCTGGCATAACTGGTGTATTCGAAACATTTTTGCTCAGCATACTTTGTTGCAAAATGATTGGCACAACCAATCTTGAAAAAGAAAAAAACCATCACATCACTAGCCAGTCGGAAGGAAAGCATCAATGAGTTTTGCCGAACGGCAAGTGTTCAGTTTGCTACCAAGGATGATGTTTTGTCGAAACGTGCGAGATTTTCACATTTATAGCAGTTATCAAACAACAAAGCACTTGTTACATTTCCAAAAAGGAAAGAATCAGCAACTTTATGTCTACTTAGGTAAGGTGATCACTGCAACCTAAAGTCTTAGGAGTACAAAAAACCAATATTCCTTGCCCAAAATGTGTTTGGAAGACTCTTTCAAACAATCGAATAAAACATTTTGTGGAAACGCGCAAATTTTCTAACTCACCGACATCAAACATTTGGTGGATATTATTGTTCGAAAGAGACACTATCGTCAGCTGTTCCACCTTCGAAAATGTCGCAGATGGGATACTTTCCAAACAATTGTAGTCCATTGCCAGACGCTAAAATAAATTTGCAGGTGAAATTAGTTCAACAAATGAATTCTGTTTGGAATCGGGGTAGATCAGAAATTTTACGAAAAATCGTGCACAGCTCCGTAAGTGCTTTTGTGAAACGAGTAAGAAAGAAAGCTTAGTTACAAAACGAAACAATGGCAGAAAGATGGGAAAAATTTTCATCGAACGAAAGTGATGTTGCAGCTGGTTGAAAACAATG
Organism: Fasciolopsis buskii; assembly: GCA_008360955.1. Classification (NCBI taxonomy): domain Eukaryota; kingdom Metazoa; phylum Platyhelminthes; class Trematoda; order Plagiorchiida; family Fasciolidae; genus Fasciolopsis; species Fasciolopsis buskii. The sequence continues at coordinate 232,509 of LUCM01005438.1, forward strand.
TGAAGCAGTTTCACTCCTCACGTTTGGCATCATTATCAAAATCCTCGTCCGTCAAGCCCTAATTGGAATTCCAAACCGAGGCATATGAGCTCGAATCGGATACCTTAGCTTCCAGAACGCCCGAGCTGTTTTGCACGGGCTTATTTGTTACTTCTACCACATATAACTGCGCCTTTTCGTCCGAGAAACTATCATCAAGACAGAATCTTGCAAACGGTACAATCGATTTCTCGGATTCATATCACAGTTGAGGCCTGAGAGAAAACTGATAACACATTGTTGTGCATTGTTCCGGAGAAAAATCATGAACTGTGTTGACAGTGCAAAACAAATCACTAAGAGACCAAATGAGACTTTCTGGCAGTGATAAATTTGATTCATTTTTTTGATAAACATTATGGTTTACCGTGTCAGAAGCTGATGACAGTCGAATTCCAATCTCTTTTCGGGGCAACCTAAGGATCAGCAGACTTATTCGAAATTGGAGCTAATGCGTTCAGCTTTCCCTAGTATTTTCTCAATGGTTATATTTGTACTAAAGTTTCTGTAAAGTGCGCACTTTTCACTCAAAAACATTCAAACGATTGACACTATGTAAAAATGTGATTCAGTTGGTAAATGAATAGAAAACGTCGGGTCCATTATTCCACAAAGATAAACAAGTATCTGGACAAGAGTGGATAGGAAAAAGCATCTGCAGCCGAATCTGTCAGGTGAGATCGGGGGATTGTTAGAACGGATGGAAGAACTGATATTTACATACAGGCAAGTCAATGTGTGGTTGGGGATTGTTCATTCACGGACTGCAGTTTATTCACCAGACTGATGTAGGCACGTGTTTGTAGAGAAAGCTTTTATCAAACTGTACTGGAGGTTAGAAAACATAGGTGATCAACCTCGAGCAAAATCAAAGCAACTGGAAATCCAACTTTCATACCCAAAAAGAACAGCATGCACTCTCGGAGGGGGTTGGGTGTGGAGAGGAGAGGATACAATGATAAAGAGACGGATCTGATCAGGGCACAAACGGCTTATTCTTCCAAATAAACTTAACCCATTTGTTGTCGAAACGACTTCTCTTAGCCAACTAAGTATCTTATTGTTTCAATGACACTTGGCATGGTCAGTTTAGTTTCTGAATCATGGTACTTGTTGGGATGACGCAAAATAGCTGAATTCATCAACGGTGCCTTTTCAAAATCTGCTTTTTTTCGGACAACATTCTAGTGCATCGTTTTCAATTTTAGCGAACTACACGAAAATCAGTTAATGCCACTCTTTTTCTGGCTGACCGGGACCGTATGATTAATGACTACCAAACTGGTCACGTATTAGTACTAGCGTTAACAATAATATCAATAGGAAAAATAATACTAACAACAATACTACCAGTAGTAGTAGTCCACTGAAGTGGGAAAATATAAAAGTTGTACATACGTCACATTCGTTTGGCCAATTAACGAAGAACAAGACATAGGGGAGCCAGGTCACATCCACACCCTAGTTCCCTATTATCCCTAAAGCATGGAATGCAAAAGTGTACAATATTCGGAAGTGTTGAGTATGAAATAAAAAAACACGAAAGTAATTGAGTTTCCTTGTTCCCGATGCTCATCGACTCATGTGAAAGAGAGCATTTAAGGTGGTGACCATCGTTAAGTGAAATGAGCATCCCCTAGTAACGATCACATGATGTAGATTGAGAACATATTCAGTCATTAAGCGACACGCCTTTCTTTACCAAATGAAAAGTGGGATTGACCCTTTAATCTTAAACACTGCAAACTTTTTCGCTAACGGTGAAGCCTACTTTCTCCAAAACTGGCTAATTCAAGGGCACATTAAAATTTACCCCAATGCCTAAAAACGTAACAGATCACTCAAATAGCTCTCTCAGTCTGAAATTTTCAACTGAGGGCTAGATAAAGTTGCGTCCTATGGCCTCGGAAATTTTTTATTTTATATGAACTTTTAGTTCCAAATCCATCGGCTTTGAATAGCTCTCCTCTGAATATCGGTATTAGAACCTTACCTGAGTTAACAACTCAAAATGAGAGGACTATATACCGCTATTAATGACACACTGATAGTTTAATTTTTCTTCGTGCAGTTAACGTGCATCCTAACAAGTTTCATCCCGTTTGATATTGCTAGCCTAAGAACAACTCATTAAAGAACAACTTAAGTTTTTGCGAATCCCGCACATGCTCCTCTATGAGGAATTTGATGAAAACGATCAATAAGCAATGGCCAGGTTGAAGTTAACCGTCAGGGGGTTCCGAAAGATTTTTATGGTCTGCTGTAGTGAAACTGCAACAAGAGTAGTCCCAATAAAGACCCCACTCTGAGACATCATGTGGGTGGTAGTTATGGGGTGACCCGTAATATACGTTCAAAATAATATACACAGGTGTAAACAGTCGCCTAAAATGAGCCTGGTAACAGATCTCCGACAAATACTTTTTGTTTCCCAACTGAAATTACCTTTTTTAATCACTATGAGGCGCCTTGTGCATCCTAATTGCATCCTCTCACTCAACAGAGGTGGGATCTATATTGGTGCAGTTGAACTGGTCCAACTCAGTAACGTCAACGTTGGGGGGTGAAAATTACCTGAAGAATGTCGGTTTTCGAGCACTGTGTTTTACCATGGGACTTGAACTTATTGGGGGAATCACATCAACATGGCTGATGTTAGTCATTGGTTCGGTGGCGTAGAAATGCCAAACGTTTTACTTTACTAAGTTATATTCATCAATAGACGGCAGTGTGACACGGTAACCAAAACCATGTCACATTAATAAGTTCAGTTTGTGCAAGAACTGAAACCAGTATTGTAAATCGGCATAAACGATGCTGGTTAATTGCTGATTACATATTCTAGGAAGTCAAACTTTCAGCAAGGTGATGCGGTAAAAGAACAACAAAATAAGATACAAAAAAATGCGAGTTTGCTGATTATTTAACTCAAGCTGAACTGAAATAAACAGCATAAGCCGAGCTCACTTGTTCATTTGTTGCATACACGCTCGCGAAACTAACTGCCTTCTACTCCCAAGTACAGATTGGCAATCCGGTCCTTCTCTTCGGATTACAACCCTAACAAAATTTACTCCGTATGTCGTCTGAGCTATTGCCGAATCGAAAGTATGCGACAACGTACGGCTTCCGGATTGCTTCATTTGTGCCTTCTGTTTGCGCCGTGAAAAATTTCAATAGTAGAAAACCCGATGGAGAACGAATAATCAAGTCGTCGCCTGGGTGACACCATTTTTCATTATCAAATATTTTGCACTGAGCACATCGGTTACTCTTTGAGCAACGCTCTTATGGTGCATCGTCATGACTCCAGTCCAGAAATTTCTCTCAACCTGGTCACTTTAAGAAATATCCGATTTACATATGCTTGTAACACAACCTGAACGGCAAAGCAACTATCTCAGTTGATGCAGAACAGTAGGAAAAACCGCAAGCAAAAAGAGAGTTTATTGAAAACACCTTTCTACCACGTATGATTACTGTGAGCCTCTGTGTTAGACATGAAGTCGGTTTTACAAAGTGTTTTTTCATGCGCGTCTCTAAATTCCACTGAGTCGTGTGTTGCATGCCTTAGCCGTCACGAAACTGACCGGCGTCTCTATATCCGCTCAATAGTTTTTACATAAAAATTGCTTTACAAAGAAATGAAACACGATCATTCACGACCACAACAGGCTTGGGCAGTTGACTAGTCTGTATGTGGATAAGGGTATGTTTTTTGTTTCTTTGTGTGTGTACACCATTTCAAATGGGCACAGTAACCAGCAGTGACTCTGTCATTCCACTAGAATCTTATGATTATTATACCTGTTTAAGTGTCTTGCTTTCCTTGATATTGCTACTTCCGCGGTTATTATTTTCATAAATAAGACTTTTTAGTTATGAGCTATCAGACGGGCAAGTGACCGGAGGTGATTGGAGTAAATCCATGACAACGAGATTTCGTTAGTGCTACGATGATCGTTTGGTTACCGTCAAATTTGTGATGCAGGTTATTTAATCATAAGTAGAACAGGAAAAAGGTACTCTACCCACGTACTACTAAGATGAGTTTTACATATAGATTTCGAAGTAAGAAACAAACTTCGCATCAATGAACATAAATATTCTTAAAAATAGCAAAAGTTCACGGTGGTAGCATCCCTCCCTCCGAGTAACTTTGATATCAAAATTTCAAAAGGTCTTGAGGTTCAGTCAATCGATACTGAACGTCGAAGCCAGCTTGTTCTCTAAGCAGCCATCAAACTTTAAGGCATTCTTAGTCCGAAGTTGAGTAACTATTTTCATTTGTTTGAAAATGACTATGCATCAAAGACGTTTGCATGAGCATCGATGGTGTGACCTTGATCGGTAGTGTCATATTCGGTAGCAGAAGTCCAATAATTTTGAGCCATAAAGGTTTCCAGCAATTAGACCAGTTAAATATTGGGCCTAAAAGACTGTAAAATAACAAGGCTTATTCTATCTACTTTTCGAAGTAGTCGTTCGTTTCTGACAGTTTGAACATTAGTCCAGTCGGGAACCGAAATATTATCCTTAGTTTAGATATCGACCGTTCAAACAAGAACCAACCAAATAATCATGAAGTCCATTTGATCTTCTTTTGCAAAACTCATATGAAACATCCTAGCATCGAGTCCAGTGATCAGTAAGTTCTTATCCTGAATTGGATTCTTAGCGGAACCTTTGACACTATTGATCCTTTTGGTGATTGTGATTGGTAGTACAGTTCCCGTTCCCTAGCGTACCATAGTGCACACCGACAAACCATTAAAACTGTAATGAACCGGGTAACTTCTACAGGACTCATTTTTGGCTGACATACTGCGAATAACATAGGTCTGATAAAGCAAAACAGAAATTGCTAAGTTATACGTTGAAAATTTGTGTATCATTATTCGAAAAGTCCTTTCAATAGTTATTCAGCGGTTAGACCTAACACATTATGGGGCACGAATGTGGAACACTCAAAGCTTATTTGTTTCACTAGGAGTAAGCTTGGATGCTAGTATCATTTATAAATACCAACGGCGAGTTCTGGAAAGCATTGTCATGTGAGCAAAAACAGACTTCGTAAACGGAACACATGGCCTCTATTTTTAGGTTTTGTGAGTAGCATCGGAAGTGGATAGAACGAAAATTTTCCGGCGCTACGCCACTGGTTTCGCGGTCATTAATGTGCATCAATTATGATTACCAGTTACTTTCCCATTCAGTCATCCCTACATATGTACATGGTCAAGTATATTTTGTCAGTGGAATCTGATATGAATGTACGCTTCTGAATTTTGCACGATACCTAGTGAAACTAAAGTATTGTGGGGCTTTATACAGAGGGTCGAATGATATACTACATATCCGTTGGTGAGTACTTCCCATTTATTTCTTTTGTCACGAAAATGGAGAAACTCCAATCATTTTTCCACTAGACTCAAGGTTCTACTCAAAATGATTGTTACCCTAATTGTGGACATCTCAGGGTTTGTGTTTCCTTAGTTTATGTTGTATACAATGCATAACAGTTAATTGCAAGTGAAATGTTCACCTCAACCACCGCTTCCATTGAACTTTTATGATATATTTTGTTTAAGGACTTACGTATACATCCCCTCATGTTTGTTGCTTTTTAGAATATCTTTCAAATATCAAACCTGTCCCTGTTCTCGTCTTTTTTCTTTTCATCGCAAACACCGTGTTACGGTGGATGTGGATGTTTTCCTGTACGCCGTGTTCTGTCGCGTTACGGTGCATAGTGAGTTCTGCCAATTCACTTAGACTTTCTTGAGCTTCTATCACGAATACTGCTGATACCACCTGATCGTTCGTTTTAGCGAACGGGAATTCTGAATATTTTACATGAAAAGTTTGGCGTCGAATGATTAGCGATACTACTACTGCTACTACTACCACTACTACTACTTTGATTTACTAGAGCTTTGAAAATCCATGGCGAGTAATCAAGTGAACTTAGAAAACTGCCTTGCTGATTACTTGTTCTGTTGAGTAAATCGAGAGTGATACAAGCTTGTTCAAATAGTAGCGCTGAACTGTGACAGCTGCCGAAAGAAGCAGGTCGATTTTACTAAGCGTAGTCCGATAGAGAGTACAGAGCTTGTATTGCAATGGCATATGTGATTTTTGAGAGTACTTTTGTGTTGTCACAAAATGATTAGAAAAGAATTTCTGCATCATTTTTTAGGTCATCTACCAGGAGAATAATATCGAGTGAATTCAGTTTCAAATATGTCAAAAAATGGAAATGGGGAAACCATGTAATACTTATGTTATTTAGGGCATGCACATCCACTTGCACGCAAGAAAAATCTCATTCAAATGCTCAAAATGAAAGCCATAAGGGCCCGAGTTTTAGACTGGAATGACTGATATATGTACACATCTTGAGCTGCGCAGATCCACTTACCTTGATGTTTCTCAACTGGCTAGGATCTCCTTCAGGAAACTTGGCAAACATATTACGAGATAAAATCAGATTGGTCACTTGAGGCATTTGAAGCAAAATGTTTTCCTGTACGAGTAACGGCACGGGAGAGAAGACAAAAAAGTAAATTTTGCATGGGCAGCGTGAAAAATCGAACCAAAAAATAGAGTTGCCAGATCATACGACAAATTTGCGAGCTTTAAACTGTTCGTTCAGGGAGGATTGTGATTCGTAAGAGAGGATAGGTAGATGGTTTGAAAAACGAGGACAGAAAAGTGATTGTAACTCACGCACATCCACTGCAATGAAATATTAGGCATTTCGAAATTCATGAGGAAGAATCTTGGGTTTACAAAGGTCTGTCGAATTACCCTCGTACAAAGTTAACCAAATGCAAACTTCTGCATCTGAGAATAGATTTGTGCGTCAGAACCAGCCCGATGGCCTTCGTCTTAGTAAACCGATGGGATAGCCCTGATAAGTTAATAAGTAAGTGCATCTTGTTTGGATGCAAATGGTTCCATACTCGATTCCGAGTAGCGGAGTGGAATTTCTGAAGTTAAAAATGAATCAGTTATTTAGAGCTTTCAAATAACAGACAGTTGCGAAATTCCATTCAAATGTTTCGCAGCGAAAACTGAAGCGCTGCGATCCAAAAAAGAACTTGGTTAGGCAAGTTAGAACGGTTTCATCATCAATGCAGAAAAGCGGTTAACCTCGACCTTTTATTGTTTGCTTAGAATCCTTGATAACTGTAATTTAATTCAGTTATGAGAAAACATTTCCCTTAGTCTGGAAAGATTACGCACCTTGCACACATCCATGCATAAGTGTGCTTCTATAGTGCAAGATGAATAAATTATCTGTACCACAAACCATACTTGATGAACAAACACACAAGTTGATGTAACGCAAAGACTTTTTGTGACTGTTTCGAATAATTTGAGAAGATTCCAGGGCTAAGTGGTATAAGGTACGTAATCTTGCAATTCATAAATAAATTCACGGCAATCATCAGCCCTCTGTCGCTGGGCTCGGCATCACGCCTGTTCTAATCAGAACCTAGATTTCCTACTACTTCAGGTTTTTGGGATATACGCAATTTCAAACAGTCCAGCAGGCCATAGTAGATACGAAGCGGTCCTCTTCCACTTAAATGCTTTCTCAGGAGTGAAATAGAAGAAATTTTCGGTTGCTGAAAGATGAAATGCCGAAATTTAACTATGTTTGTCCACAATTTACTAAACTGGTCACAATGTACATCGATGAAACTTGGCTCTGAAATTGTGGGAAAATGGTCATGACCGGAAATACAGCCAAGAAGAGCATGCCCTTAGCCCCAGTAGTTGCAGTTGGGTTAGGGGGTGACAGTGGCCTAGTGCAACGTGAAAGTCAAACCAGCGAGATTAACCAAAGTAAAGGTTTATTTGTGAGTCAAAATGTGAAAGATATGTTTCACGAGAAGGTGAAGAATACAATGGAACTGTAATTGCATGGATGTTATTCTTTCTATGAGACTGAAAATCGAGCTACTACTAATACCACTCAGGATATGTTTGATTATTTAAAATTAACAGACCTTGGAGTTGTGATCATGTAAGCCAATTCTGGCAAATTCTTCCTCTGTCTTAACAGCTGTTTATTTTATTTGGATTATTAAGATCGCGTTTATGGCTGCCTAGTTTTTCATGATTGTAGTTGTTCGTGAAATTTATCGGTGCAGGATTCTTTCGAATCACTCCTGTTTCTAACTTGATGGGTCCGTTTATTTCCAGCAAAATATGATTAGTTGAACCAGCGCCGACTGCTCTCGGAATTCAACAGCAGTTGATGAATGTAACTTTTTGGAATCTAACGAACGAATTGACGCATCGAATGAGGACACACCAGATTTGATTTCTAACCATATCCAAAAGTTTTGCATACAAACCATTAGCCTCTCGACTGAATAATGTGACGGATTGAATTTGACGAGAACGTAATCAGTCACGAATTGTTTGATATCCTTTTTTGTTATTCAAGGATTGACCATGCGTTTCTTTTTCAGATTTACGAACCCGGACATTTCAAATCTGGTATACTCGGCAAACCTGAAAGCGTTTTTTTAACGCAGTCATCATGGAATTTTCAATGCACTTTGATTTCGTCGTGGATCTGGTTATAAATTAGCCGAACCAAGAAAAATAGTAAATTTTCCATGAACTCAGAAATCAAATTTTTCAGGAAATCTCGAATCCGGGACTATTACCACGGAGCTCCTTAAATCTCACTTAGCTGAGTAGTTCATCTGTTTTAGACGAGAGTAGCGGGAGTAGTTTGGAGAACAGAATATTGTTAGTTTACTGCTCATTATTAAAGTAGTTATTCCGGATCCCTGTTTATTCATTTTTGATGACCGTAACCTCGGTAGGGCAGCAATTCCCCAAGTGTTCTGTCGCACTTTCGATTCCCGTTTGGACAGTGCATCTTGGAAATCCGACGTAATTTTCCACCTCTCATATGCGTGAAATATCCAAAAAAACTATAACTTAAACGTGGACTCACAAGTTAATGCGGTCAAATGTAACGGAAAGTTTCTGTGAGAATGATTTATGACAATGATGACCAAAAAGAGTAGACGATTCGATAAAATGGAGCAACAGTAGGCACCAAATTTTCCGAAGTTACAGGAATTTGCAAAACCTAAGGCACTGGCACGCTTTTTGAGGATACAAACCTGGTTATGAACATATCATGCCAATGGTGCTTTGAAAAACCGATTGCTGACGACAGAAAATGGAGGCACTAGATAACTAAAAGCCTTCATGTCAACAGCAAGTGAACATTAGGAATAAGAGGTTCTTGTTAACGAAATTTAATTGCACGATTTGTCAAGTTTCACCTTGGCCAATTTGGCCGTTGACCGGATTTGTCTGACAAGAGGTCGCACTATTCTCACGGTTGATTGACCATATCCGAAACATGCCGTCCACAGATTGAGTTTGTTCATCTGTTTGCTTGCAATCAGGCATCGATATACAACAGCAGATCGAGGTTAAGATTTTAGGGTGACCGATTTTCAGCGATGGTTGTAATTAGCTCAATTTGCGCAAGTCCGCTTATCAATTGGATGACGGCTTTCTGCTACACTAGTATAAACAGAGCTATCATGTGACAGACAGCACTGTTTGCTTTATTCATGGCTGATAGTGATTGCATCGTTTCCATAAGGTTGTTCACGAATTCTTTTGTCGGCCTTCTAGGGTTCAGTTGGTACGGCTTTTGTTGAACAAACACTTTTATATAAGTCTATGAGATTTCTAGATACGACAAACAGAAGGGTGTAAAATTTTAAAACTACACAGCTAAAATATCACAAATGAGCATTGGTAAACGCTTTAGCTTTATTTGCGTTGCTAAACTATGTTTCCTAAACTGCTAAGATCTAAACCAGATGGTTTGGAGACTAGCCTATTCCACATGTAACCCTTTATCTTGGATTTGACCTTAGAGTGATGCGGGGTTGTAAAGCAAGCTGATGATAGCTAGCTAGCTAACAGAGATGTAATAAGCGTAACCTGGTAGTTTTGTGGCTTCAAATTGGAGAATTAAGCATCGATGCACCATAATAAATCCTTTTGCTAATCAAAGTAGCGTTTTACAAACATTTCATTTTTCGCACTGGCCCGATTTTAGATTATCTGGAACGAGAGGCACCAAAAATTACGAACAAGTACTTTGGTTTGATATCGGCAGAAGAACAAATATACTGCCATCCGTGAATCCAGATTCCAGATGCGTTCTTGTGATTTACTTAAGAAATTTGTAATATTAAATTTTTCGGGTAAGCGTGGTTTTTTAAGGAGTTACAATCAGCTTTTAGCTTTCCAAGTATTGATTGAGCCTGGAAATCTCGGTGTAAATAAATTTTGCGATCACCATGATCTGGCAGGTGATTTCTCGTGTATCTTCCCTGAAATGAGATTACAAGGACATGGCGTCTGGTGCATCCATGGCAACTGATACCAGTATAAACTGTTTTGCGCGTTGTCAGCGATTTGTTTGGTATTACCATTTAGTTAGCCCTCCTAGAATTGTCACTGAAGACCACCAAACCCTATTTGAAGTATCTAGCGCTCATCCTGTTCTTCAAGTCTGACTGAAACTTTTACAAGAAGGCAGTAAATACGAGGTCCTTACTAGGATCAGTTGAAAACACGGTCATTTAGGACAAGTAGCCAAGTTCATCCCCGAAGATTATTCAGAAGTGGGCGATGACACAGTATTCTCCAACTTGAGGGGGTGTCGTTTAAATAGTGGAAAGAATCATGTGGATATTTTAATGATTCTGCGTTTACTTTTTTGTCACTGAAGTCTGGAGTAGGTTAAAATCATCAGATCTCAATAGGCCAGATGTGATAATCAGTCGGCTGTTACGAGGTGACAGTTTACCACTAAAGCAACGAGGAATGAAAAGATTCAAAACAGTCCTCCGAACTTCAAAGTGATAAACGGTAGTGATTCTTTGGTCCTGACCTAACGTCTTATCTTGTTTTAATTTCATTTGTTTATAAATGCACAAACAGTTCCTTTCTGTTCTCACTAGAAGAAAGGTGAACACCCATTCGTTAATTAATTTTGCCGAAGTTGTTAAACTCAAGAACGCGTCCCGTTTCTAGTCGAGTCACCGGTTGAGCAAACGAGTCCACTCTTGTGTGACCTTGTGGACGATAATTACATCCATTGCGCCTGGCCTCTGATCGTTTTACGATTGCTTCTCATGTTCCCTTATTGTAAATTATTTGCACTAGCCTTCCGGGTCATTTTTATAGTGCCAATTATTCTGCCAAACGTTTGTTTTATTTTGCCCACATATGTCCTAGACCATATAAATACAGGCTATGTTAGTAACTGACAATTATACCGTTCATAAACCATCGTATGCTTCTGCCCAGCGCAGTTTTAGCCTCCATTTCTTTAACTGGACGATGTACCTATTCAGTCTCGGATTGGTTTATTAATACTGAATCGATAATTTGTTTGTAATAGTTCAATGCTAGATGTACAATACAAGGATTTAACTCAGATAACCAACATGGGGTACATGTGTACTTGCGCGTAGATAAGTTTCCGGGCAGTAACGACATTGATGTACGTTTCAGGCAAACAACCGGACAAAGAACAGAAAGGAAATAGTTTTCGTCCTCCTAATAAACTGTAGATCTCACTATCTATTTTGATTTTATACATTCCATTTGCCTGTTGTCCATTTGTATCCAAGAGTTGATGGAGTTTGGCAAACCCTATCCAACCACGTGACGATAAGATGCTGGCTCCGGGGCAGTTCTGATTTAATGCAGAACTACAACTTATTGATTTCAGTTTCACATATATTAATTGCATCTTGGACTGATGGATTCTTGATCGGGTTCCATTTAGGCCTATAGAATGATCAGCTGGACCAATCGAACGCAATCCAGGTTTGGGTGTTTGGGCTTCATCATTCATTCAGTGGAAGGACACTGTGTATCCTGATCATCGGTCCATATGGTATTCATCAAGATTAGATTTTCGAATTCATGGTTGAACTAAAAAGCCTTCTCCTTTATCAACTATTTCCAACAGTGACGGGTCGGAGCTTAAAACTTTGCTGTTGTCTCGTGTACCTCAATGAAAGAATAACAGCTGGTGCAATAGAGAGAACTAAGTTTTAAACAAAAGTAATTACATAGCACGAACTACAACATCAAGCTTATTTTGGGGTGAATTAACCGTTTTACACAGAAAATTCAGGATTTAAATTGTTGAGTAACTGGTCTATTAGATGATAACAACTTTTCTCGCAAACCGTCATCGAGGTTTAGTTTTAAACACCGAGGTCAGTCTCACTGACCGCTGCTTTTTTGTCCGGCTACATGTTAAAATAGAAATACTGAGTACATAAAGTGGAGAGAAAGAGTAGGATTACAGTGGTAAAAGGAAAAAGAAGGCCTTAGTACCCAGCATGCGGAATACCTAGTCAAAATGCACAGATATATTTCTTCAACCATCTTGGTTTGAAAGAAAGTGATAACACTTTTGCCACTGCTCACGGTTCGTTGCTAGATCTTTCGGTGTCTCAGACCAACTGGTTTCAGGACTTTCGGACCTAAACCACAAAAACGTGAAGTACCGATTTCACATAATTTCTTTGTGCATTTTGTCAGTTCCCGCTTCCACGTTGTCTGTTGATCTTTACTTGTCGCCTGACACACCCAGAGAGAGAAATTAAAGATAGGCCAGGATGCGGTAAACTTATATTTGAAATACGCAACTCGTGCCCCAACTAGCAAAGTTCACTACGGTAGATACGCTATGACAGAAAATTCTCTCAGCCGGTAGGCATCACTCAATTTCTAAAATTACCATTGTTAGTCCAGCTGCCCTAAGTGACAAACTACCTTTGATGTGTTGCCACCTAGAAAAATTATTTATCTTCAGTTAGACTTTACAACAGAAGCAAAAGTAAATTTGAAAGACAAGACAATATCATTCACCCACGCCATTTTCTTTAAAACTAACAACCTGGGCCAAAAATTGCACCAAAATAAATATGACTGAAATGAATTTCTCCTTGGTTTTGCGCTGGTCTGGATTGTACTCACTGGCAGTTCACAGATATCGTTCCCCTCCACGTTAATTTCCGTTAAACGAGTACAATTCATAATTTCTTCAGGAACGCTCTTCAGCTGATTGTACCTGAGGCGGGAAAACGAGAAGAAAAAAGCAAATCCATATTCTTGGTGAGCACTAAAAACAATTTTTTGGTCTTTTTCATTCCTGAAACTGATTGCATTTCAATGACTACGAAGTAAATAATGGGCCGAAGTTCTTTGTTTTGTTTGCGAACATTTTAAACTCAATTGAACCAAATAAAGTACCAAACTAAAGGGACCCTTTATTAATGCAAACACTGATATTCATCATTAGCTGACTGGAGTGAGAAAGATTTCCTCGTACGGCGAAATAAAACGACAGACGGATACTAAAGCATTTACTTGATGAAACGTTTTGTGTATTCTGCGACAGCATAAATGTTCTATCATGGCAAGTTTTCACTGTTACTGAGTAAACTGTTGACTTGCGGGAGCACAACAGATTGTTTATTATAAAATGAAACAATAGATCAGAAAAGACAGTACCCTGATTTGATAGCCATCTATTCTTCGTACAATGTGGAAGCAATGCCAATTTATCACTGGCACAGGTTTGCGAAACCAAGCACATACTATACATCTAGAAATGCAATGAATACAAACAGAAAATGAAATTTTTAAATGTTCAATTCATATGAATAGCTTTTGTTTGATAGTATTTCCTCGTTTTAGTACAATTTCGTGCGGTAGCGTCATCAGAAATTTGTCGTTTTATCCGGACCAAATGATGCAACCAGTGTATCGAAAAATCAATGCATCATGTATTGGTTTTAATTGTGAATGATATAATGTTAATAACATAGCGTTGTTGGTAGATGTGATGCGCCAACGTTTCGGCTACCTTTGATAGTCTTTCTCAAAGCAAGTTTTTCAATCAAAATCTCGAGTTCGTACTGCTGTAATCGTGCAATTATTCATAGTTCACAATTGTGAAAAAAAATTTATGCATTCCCAGTATCTAAATCATTGCAGTTCACAAAGTTCGAAATGTAACGGTTTTTTTGCAATTATTTGTTTTTGACGGGCTTAAATCAGAATGTCTGCCCTCCGAGGCAAATACGGAATGTATTTGCCTTGAAAAACGTGAATAGAATTGAATAAAATTCTATTCGTAGATATCTCAAACGGGATTACCATAGGAAAGCGTTTATAAGAGTCCAACCGAAAAACCAGTAACCGTTCGTTTACGTCTTCCATACATGTACTCCGAAATTTTGTTGCTCCTGGTTTTGTGAAGATTCTAACAATCGCTCGATAAAACAAAGTATTGACAAGTAGCATGAATTTACATCGAAATTTCTCCCTTTTCATCTGCTTGCAGGCTACAGTGGAACTGGTTAAACATGAGTGATCTGAACTGTCGAAGTAAGCGCATTCGAACGCGAAAAAATGAAATGATAATGTGGTTTGGAAGTTCCATAAAATTGAACAAAGTGATCTTTGAAAGTGATTCGTCCAAGTTTATATTTGTAAAGCCTAACACTTTCGCCCGCTGGACGTCTGCCTTTATTTTATCGAATATTCTAATCATGATTAAGCATTTGTTTGTAGGGTAAGTTCAACTATTTACTGGAGTTTAGTGATAGCTGTTGACCATGAATATGAGAATTTTCCTTAAGGAGTGATTACGACTCACACCAAAGCTGAGGTTAAATCAAGCTCATTCAAGGGCGCTTTTTTAATGGTTTACATTGCAGTTGTGACACTGAAGCAATGAAGCAGAAAAAGTGACATCTTTTGGCACCGGAATGAAGGGAACAGCGAAACAATACAAAGCCTCGCTTAATCTATGTTTCGTCTAAGCACTCCCAGCATTTCGGACTAAATAAGTCTATGATTTGCTTAACTGGCAACTTATCCCAAGCGCGTGTTTTATAAAGGGAACCAGTCATATTTAGAATTGAGCAAATCTGTTAGTATTCCTGGAAACGGTTTACGGCAGAAGTGGTTTAATGCAATTATGAGTTATATTATTATCAATATTTCACACATCCTCGTGCAGACAGCTGACTAACATTCAAATGCCTCAAATTTCAGTGGAAATGGAGTAGGGAAAAATATACCATAAAGCGGGGAATATGATTGTCTTTTCGAGCAGTGAAATGGCCTGAGGGCTTTATTTTGTCCGCTCATTGAGTGTGTTTACAAATGCACACCAATTTGAGAATTGTAGAACGCGTGGAAAGTAGAGTTTACAAACAGAACGTTCTTCGGAAATGTTGTTCCCCTCTCTTATATAATCCACGTTGTGCGCTCTGGCACGAGAGAAACGAGAAAATTCTTCTCAGTGAATAAAATTAGAATTCATTACCGATAGAATGAATTTCCGTTGATGAAGAAATTTAACGGGAGTAAAGCAGATATATTTTTATTGTAGTGAGTGCAAGAGAGGTACTTTTGACGACATATGATGGATCATTTCGTGTCTTCTTAACCTTCACCCCTCACAGAACTCTCCGAGTCAGAATCAGTGATGGACCATGGTGCAAATAAGTGGCAAGTTACGAGCACCGAAGAAGTGATAATATCGGGATAAGATTGACGGGAGTCAAGTAGAAAAAATCAGTAAACAACTAACTGAACATACTGGTTGGGCGTTTGGACGTAAACGAATGCGTGCACGTGTACAATCTATTAAAATAAATCAGCCATGTACATTGGAACAAAAAAACTCGAGAAGTCAGTCAATCATCAGTTAATTGTATGATGGTGATGACTAGATGGTGCGCAGTCTAATTGTTCACTCTGTTGGAACAAGGATTTGTTGAAACATTTTAACTATCTAATCTTTAGGGAACGCATAGCTGACTGTGGTTGTGTCGAAAATATACTGAACGGAATTCACTGTAAGAATACAGGCCGTGCAGCGACATAGAACAACTCATGATTCCACAAACGTTTTACGAGCCAATGCTGAGTTCTTTACAACCTAGCCAAGGAGATGAGATACATTTTTTTGACTACCGTGTCCGGGACAGTGGCGACTGATTCTTACGAATATGTGTGCTGCAATGACAGCAAACTCATAATCGTGAAACAGACCAATACTCACCTAAATTAAGTGACTCCGCTGATTACAAAAGAGTCTCCTCTTATGTGTCATTAGTCTGAAAAGGTAGCATATCAGCCAAACAAGCCTCATTGCAATTTTGTCCACTGCTTTTTCACTGTTGGGTGATGGTAACCAGTCATGCAGTGTTAGTCATTAGTGAACTAACTGTGAGACAAGAAACAATTCAGCTATTATCAAGGATTTTGGGGCCCATTTGTTCATGGCAAACTGCTCGGGTTATTCTGTTTAATCGAAGTCAATAGCGAAGATACTCTAGGTCATTATACACTTTCCCGAGTTGCGTACTATAGTCAAATTCCAATGGATTATTATCAATGTTATTATTATTTCTCCTAGAAATAACAGCAAAATCATTGGTTGCAATGACATGGTCAGACGGTTGGAGTGAAGCTGAACAAATGCGAATCGGTTGATCACATGCTTTTTGCTAAGAACGAACCAGAAAGTAATTCAATTTTTAGCTCAGCAAGTGACTAATGTTTGAAGTTCCGTACCGTTAAAGATTTATTATTTTTGGATGAAAAAACCAAAGACATGTGTCAAGACGTTGAGAACTGAAAAGTAAAATCAACACAAAGCTGTGAAAAATAACTTCAAAACTTGGAAAAAATAGAATGACATTTTTATGCGTACATGCAAACTGTTCTTGAAACTTCAGTACATTCATTGCTCTTGTTTTATCTGTTGATATTACTGGCACTATGCCTGAATTCATATACATGTATATATATTCATATATATATACATTTATTTGTAATAATGTATATTTATTCAGCGGGTTTAGGTTTGGCTTATGCGTTTTTTAGTGTGCTTCACATATTAACAATAATGAAGGTGAAAGTTTTGTAACGTCAGCTTTAGTCCCTGAATTTATTGTACAGCTGTGAATATTTCAAGGCCCGAAACATGACAAATTCAGGAATTCCCAAATGGGACTTGTTTAACTGCTGCGGGTTTCCAGTTCCACGTGTCACATTGCACGGTATTAATCAATGGCAAAGGCGTGATTTAAGTAAAACCTTTCCATTGTAAATCAGCGGGGCCAATAAATGTAAGGCATTCGACCGAAACTGATTAGGCCTATCCATTTAATTTTACCCTCTAGAAATGCCTGGTACCGCCATCCAAGTTGTGTGAAAAAACTTCACGGAAATTTTGATGTTCTAATACGAAAGATACTTTTTGAAAAAGAGTCACACAGTATACTTAAATGATGTTCTCAACTGATACAAAGACAGTGTTCTTTCTCTGTGATTAAGCGCCGATATTAACGTGGTGTTTAGTTAAATTTAAAGGGTGTTGAGAGCGTTGCGCACCTGATTCACCGGCATTTAGAATGAACAAAACCATGCAGTGAGCGACTTTTTCTCATTTTGGCTGCGAGGCGGCAGAAAACCGCCACTCTGTAAGATACACAAGTACTCCACCACTAACCGTTATCAGCATAAAAAGACTGGTTTCAATATAATTGACGACAACGAACAATGTTGGTTTGAGATTCAGCGTGAGGGAAACAGAAACGTTCGCGTAATCTGATAGTTCAAATTAAATTCACATTACTCTGTTGCGTTCCTGTTCTTGCACTGAGACAAGGATTGACAGAGTATAAGAAATTCACCTATATAACACAAGGAAAGGCTCGAGTACTTCACTACATTAATTGTATTGCATTGTACTGCACTGTACACACGTTTGCGCACAATAAATAATAACACATTTCAGTCAAAATAGTTGAGAGAAGATCAAAAGCTGAACGAAATAAAAAACACTAATGGCCTCGTAAAAATATGAAAACTCATCCAGGAACAATCATAACACATTGTGATTGGTTGCTCGAGAATTCGGCTGAAACGCGGTCACGGCTTGCCAAAATTCGTGCTAAATCCGGGATAGGGGAGTTCCTATAGATATTGATTCGAGACGGCATGGAACGAAAAGTGGATCGTGTAGAAATATGAAAGCGATATTTCAAAAGATCGTTGTGCAGACGATGCTTGGGATCAGAGAATTTTGTGAG
>LUCM01005438.1:252892-280122 GCA_008360955.1 Fasciolopsis buskii
CTTCGGAAATGCCAGATCAGAAGGAGTTTATATGTTTTGCCACACCACTTCCAGTTTCCTTGTCCGAAACTCTGTCCTGCCGGTGGAATCCGAAGCTCTCTATCGACACGAGTGCATCAGCAATATCCGGGTTCAGCAACAATTCTTGTATGCAGATAAAACACGTGTGAATATGAATCGGTGATTAAAGTGTGAGGGACAGATCCGACGTTTTGCGTAAACGTAGAGCAGATGTTAGTACTCAGCAATGCCTGAATGGACATCTTGGCTGGTAGGTTGCATTTAATAGCTGCCTGCCAGCCGACACGAATGACTTTGTTTAGATAGATGAGAAGGTCGTTGAGGTGGAGCAATGCGTGATCCCAATCCATATTGAAAAGGATACGGTTTTTGAACGAAAGCAAATCCGAGCAGTTGTAGCGACGAACGGAGAACATAATCGAACCAAATATCCGGTAAAAAAGCGAACTAAGGATGACACAGATTTGTTGCGCAGCCAGTCAAAGGGCGCGAAAATAACATTCCAAGAGACCTTTTGTCTGGTCGACTTCCGTGCCCACGGCGAAGTGTTTGTTAGTCAGAAGCGGACCAGTACTATAGGTGACATTGTTTGATTTGCATGTTGAACTTCCTTGTTTTTCTAAGGAGACAAAAACGATGCCAGAGTTTCGAGAAACTGAATCACAGAAATTGATTAAAGAATGTGTTTCTCATGTGCTGAATGTTCCGGTGAACAAAAAACGAAGGCACTTTTATTCTTTGGAATGAAGTGTCAGATAGCTAGGTTCTCCTTGCAGCTTTTACCTTTCATCTAGTGTAACAAATTTGGGATATGTTTATTGTTGTTCTTGTGCTGTTGAAAAGACATGAACTGATGATAAGAGATTAGGGCGTCAGCTAAATCTTATAGGAACGTGCCTGAATGCTGAGTTCATCTCAGATTCACACAATAATTCGTCTAAAGTTATTTTTGTTCAAACAATATACCAGCAGTCAAGTTTAATCGTTTTGAAGGTTGGTCTCCTCCGAAAGATGAATACATTTAAAAGAATCATTATGCGATTCTAAGCTGGTCTGAGGATTCACGAGCTGTTCTTGTGATAGTAACGAATTTCAAATATAGGAAACAAGTAAACGGTGCTTGGACAACGGAGCATCGGATACGCATACCGGTCTTGCGTTCCCCAGAAAATTTTACCGGTAACCCCCGTGTACAAACTACCGACAGAGTGAGATTTTACTGAAACATCTGCTCACTTTCTGACTACACTCATTACGATTAGATACTGAGTTTTAATCTGAGAACGTGTACATTACATTTATGATCCTAGCTTAATAAGAAGTAAATTGAGCTCACTGATTTCTGACCAAAACTAGCGCTACTTCAATGCAACTGACACGAAAATGACAATGTGAAGTACTTCTTTTGATTTCTAAGTCTATTGCACCACATGTTTAGAGTTTCAAACGTTTTGTCGTGCGGATCCCTATATAAGGCTTGATAATAGACTGATGTTCCAATTCAAAGTATGACACTAATTTTCTCTCCAAAATCCTAAAGTTTGGGAAAGGTATTGGACATAGAACCTGTTTGCAATAAGTGTACCTATGTATGTATGTATGTACGCATGCCCTAAGCAGATAACTATGAAATGATTCTGTTCGTGAAATAGGATAAATTTTCTCAATATGTTGTTGATGTGATTTCGAATCACATTTTCAGTACTGTTTCATACTCTTTTTGGAAGGGTCACAAGTTCCATTACCGAATGATAAGTCCAGGCACAAATAGGTGACTAGTACATAAGAATTCCTCAAAAAATTACAGGTTGATTCGCCTTTGGAACAGTTGCTAACCTCAAGCCTTGTGGAGTTGTGAACTGATGAATTCGGGTGATGAAACACGAAATCTTTCAGAGGTGTTTAGCATCACTTAGTCGAGTAAAATGAATCCAACTTCCATCTGCATGCATTTTGTTCGTGAATTCCAGGGATTAGAATGAACTCAGTTAACCCATGGACACGGGAAATATCTTAAATCACTTTAGACTTTCGTACATAGATCTTTTGACCAAAACATTTTTCGTCTTTGCCCAAATGATTCCACCGTTACTTTTAGACACTTAAGCTCGGTCTCGTGTTACAAACGCCTAAACTTTGAGTCATCTGTCCACTTTGTGCGTATTTCAACTGGAATTGCCTATGATGAATGCCCTGTTGATGCTTTCTTGGATTCTATTAGCGAGCCAATCATTGGTGCCACATGGTGTTGCATTTGAAAGATGGATTTCATCTTTTAATACTGAAGTGCAGACTCAAAAGAAGCTTTAAATCCCTTTCGGGTTTTCTATAATCTGCTCGAAGTGTATATCTGGGGTTCATTTACAATATTCAAACTCAGAAGCCACGGAGTATTTCAAGCCGCTGGTCAAACAGTCGTTTTCATCTTCATACAAATTTTCTACCTAGTTTTACGCTTTGATTAACCTTGGATAAGTGGCTTTTTGTTAGGTGTCACTTCACCATATTTGCTAAATTTAAACACTTTATTGCTATTTCAAATTACTACCATTAAGTAGAATGCAACGCGACATTCGAAAAATTTTATTTTGAGCAATCCTCCCGATTTGAAGTTAGTAGTTTGAGTCAAATTTGATTAAGTGAACCCTAAATGAGAGTATTATGTCTGCAAATTTCTAGTTGGCAACAAGTTTTCCACTTGTCCTCAGATGTGAACGGTGCGGAACATCTCGGTTTTTCGTGAGGAATGAGAACCTGTGAGGCCCGTGATTATGTATAAGGTGTGGAGACTCATCACCTTAAAATCTCATCCAAATGAAATCAGCCAAGTGAAAGTTGGGAAATTAATTTGATACTGGAGCTATCTCTATCTGATAAGGTATTGCACCTAAGGAGCAAACGTGATTAGCCAAGTGACTAAAATGTATGGGAAAGGAAGGTTCTTGTCTAAATTTTGTCAACAAGAATAAACCGTTAGCCAAAAGCATCCTGAACCTTCTTAATATTATTTGAAAATATTTCATTCCACATAAAGGCAAATGTATTTCTATTTTGCTCAACCTACCGTAGCATGAGCAAAAATCATATTTGTTATCAGCATCAGCTAGACCTGAAAGTGCAGATGAGTACCAGAATCGTCCAAGGAGTAAGAACTCAGTCAAAGATCCCAATATTGATCTCAGGCGTTTATTTGGAGCTATTAAGTTTAATAGGACCTATTCAGCAGCCAGTAGTCAGTAAATTGTCGCACTGTACAATCTCCACCTAGCCAATGTGTCGTCAAATTAATAAACGTGAGTTTCGGTTAAAGATGATCAATTCTGTTCATTAATCAGAGATTGATACAAATTGTCCTTTTTGAAGACAAGCAACAAACCGATTCTCCAGGACCTCTATATGCCTGCACATCAATTTTTTTATTTGCTAATTTGACTGCCATCAAAGTACAACGATTCTGTCATGACAACAGCCCGGGTAAACTTAAACAATTGTGTAATTAGAAAATGCCTATTATCATGCTAACAGATGAGCATCTGAGAAAACTCACACCATTTAGTTGCAAAACAAGAAAGGGATTTCAAAAAGGCTGGCTGTTTTGGTCCATTTTAGGTGCTGAACGAGATGTCGATTTTGGCAACAATTGTATCTCCAACCGAGCTTAAGAATACTCGTCTGAAAACGGATGATTGAATCTGCAGTGTTCTCCCATTCAAGTATATATAGGATCAATAGGATCTTTTCATTCGGATCTGTACATCAAGGAGAGTACTAAGGAAAGTAGATGGTATCAGCGCATCGAAATGACATTTTTATGGATCATAACGTTTGGGTTCAATTTTGTGCAAATCTTCAACGTTGAATGGAAGCGGTTTAAGTGAAGAAATCTTGCATTGTTGTGGGCAGTTACCTCATGGGTAAGATGTACCAGTGACAATAGACCGACCCTAAAATGGGTTGTGAGATAAGTCCTAAGTCTACTACGAGAAATAAATCAGAAAAGTGGAGAAGAGCAAAAAAGGCACTTTGTTAGACAAAATAGGAAACTGCACATGGTTTACAGTCTAATAT
This sequence comes from Fasciolopsis buskii, assembly GCA_008360955.1. NCBI lineage: Eukaryota > Metazoa > Platyhelminthes > Trematoda > Plagiorchiida > Fasciolidae > Fasciolopsis > Fasciolopsis buskii. The sequence goes on from LUCM01005438.1 coordinate 256,982, forward strand.
TTTCTCCTTGATATATATTGTCTAAGAATTCAGACAGTTTTTCAAAAGCTGGCTACACTAAGTATGTGAATTCTTCTACGGCAAATCTGATGCCACATTAATCTACTAAGTGTAAACTCAAAAACAAGGTTATTTGGCTGCGGTTTACCGGAAATACGTCACGGATGTGCACAAAGCCCAAATGATCCTATCAATAAGTTTGCACACAAAGCAGGGACGAGTTGCTTCGGGCAACTCAGAACTATTGTAAAAGCATTCCAATAAGACTGGCAGGTGAGGTTTTCATTGTTGACTGTTGATGGTATGTAATCTCATAGTGGTTCGCATTGGGTCCCAGTTTGTTTGCTCGACCGGGCCTGTTATATGACTAAAAGCTTGTTGTGAAATAAAAGACGAAGATAAATTGGCACAATCCCACTTTTAATCTAGTGGTAACCGGAACCAAGAACTCATGAACAGCTTAAACTGTCCAGAGATATGTGGAATATTGTTGCAATGACATCGGATAAATGGCAAGGGGTTTTCGTCATAATAACTTGGTACTGATGTTGCCATCATCGTTCGCGAAGTGTCGAGTTGAACGTATTTACTGGTTACGTCCAAATTTCGTAGAACAGTGTTGTTAAGGAACCTCAGCAAAAGCTGTTTCGACTTTGCTTTTGACAGTTTTCGAAACTGCTCAACAAAGCGAATCATGTGTGCTTACTCCTTCATCAAGGTCGTGAAGTGATCGAGAATCCCTTTCCGGTTGTACGTAATCGACAGGCGTCAGAAACCGCGATAACGGTCCTGTCTCCTCGGTAACCAATGTTCTGTTCATTTAAATTCTAAATACTACATGTAGGTGTATATGTTATAAAATGACGACTAGATGACCAAACAAAGAATTCACGAAGCACGTGACCTACTTCATCCATTTTCTGTAATAACTACGGAATATTGACGCTGTCTAACGGATGCACTACTCAACCGTTACACTCCACTTTCAGAGAGCGTGCAAACGTGACCTTGAAATCTGAAGTAATACCAAGTCGGAGCTTCCTAACTGGTCCGGCGTGGTACTGGGCCAGCGGTCAGCAGAAAATAACCATCTGGGGATTGACAAAAATAAGTGTAGAAACCAAACCATGGGACTTTAAACTGTCAAAGGCCAACGGCGGTTATTATGTCTCGTTGGCCTAAATATGGCGGGTTTGAACCATTTTCTCAGCATTTCTGTCTCATTGAGTAGCCTATCATTGGCCACTTTTCAATTCTTCTAATAAAACTGATGAAACATCTCTACTACCAATCTTGGGTCTAAATAACCAATGTTCTATATCGCAGCCTCTATATATTCATGTGAGAAGTAGAAAAACGTACATCCTGCATCCTGTCGTTCCTTGTATACCAATAGGTGCAAACATGTTTGTGATTAAAGCCGTTCCTTAAGAAACATTCCAGCGTGGTAATTAATGCTTCCGCGAGGTCCTCTGATAGTTTTTTCATTGGTCTAAAAACATATTTTGACTGCTTTTACGCAGGGCTTTTCTTCTTCAACAATATGATGATCATTTATGGTCTATTTTTTAACTTTTTACTTCTTTTTTTTAATGAAACTGAAGTTTACATCATTTTTCACGCAAGAGATCGCGGCCAACAGCGGGCTACCAAAAGAGGAAAATCCACCGTCGGGGGGAAGATTCGAACCCGCGATATTCACAGTCGAACGCCACCACTTTTTCGGTTCGAAAATCTTCCTGCGATGTATTGTAAAGAAGCCACATCCAAGTTAGTTTTTCATACAAATCTGTGATTGTTTTTCTTCAGAAAGTTCACTTATAGTCGTAAAGTTGAGACCTGGGGAACGCGCGGCCTCCTAGTGGCTGGTCTGCCAATTATCTTATCTTGCACCAAATAAGATCGGCTAATCCCACGCAGCCTTTCAGATGAAAAATAAATAAAACACTGTTCATCTGACCATCCTTTGTTCGCTCGTGACGTTGATGCTCTCCGTATGAAGCAAAGTGCGACCCATCAAGCATCTGCCGATGTGAGTTCTGAAAAACTACCCGAAATTAGCGAACAATGGCGTTGCCGAAATTTACCCATCGCGATGAACAATAAACACAAAGAAACATTTACTTGTTCACCTTATATCATAATGCCGCTCCTGGTGGGTCAGACAGCTAATTGTACCAAAAAATCCGACGGTTGGTGAAAGGTTGCACCGGCCGATTATCTGGTTGCAAAAATATCCCATCAATACAATTTCATTTGGGGACTGAAGTCAACAAGGCAGTGAGATAGGATTACAAAACGGACAGAATGATAGCACAGGTACACGGTCAAACAACCGGAATTTCTGTTTGCGAGTTACGGTAGATGCATAATTTTTGCACTATTTTGGCTAAAAGATTAGTAGTGAAGGAAAGCGCTGGGCCACCCAGAAAAGTGAACCAACTTTGTCTAAGAGACTGTGAGCTACGAGATGGACAGGCTCTAACTGTCTGGAATCAAGTGTGGTGGAGTTGTCCAAGCAGCTGGCTGATCAGACTGTGGCAACCGGTTTACCAAAATGACAATCGTTCAGCCGGCTGGTGAGCAGGCAGAGTCAGTCAATTGTAACAGACAGTTCAACCGAGGGTTTTCATGTTACATTGATTAGGATTCCTGAACACACAGAATAAGATATCGATTTGAAAGGGTAAATGAAATAATTCCAAGGCAGTTAGGTTTCCTTCTTACACTTGTCCGTAGGAGTTGCAAAAGTTGACATCTTAAAAATACATAAAAAACATTAAAGTATTACCTGGGATATTGTCTGAAAACATGAGTGTCAAAAATTATGGGCTAATAGTACAAGCCAAGATTTGTGAATTTTTCTTCCTCGCTATTTGAGGGAAATGTGTCCTGATTGATTCTAAACGTTAATTTTCCATGGGAAGACTTCACCAGTACCTTCTGCCTATGCCACTCTACCAACCTCCAGTTGCCTAATGAAATTTCCGCGTTCCAAATAGCTGAATACATGTGTCAGTTCCGACATTGAGACGATCAACGCTTGGCGTATGTGCGTCTCCGACTTAACTCATTGGTACGTCCAAATTTAAACACTTACCTTATGTTATACTCCGAAAAGCAGTTCACAAATAAGAATTTTCGTCAATAGCCATTTTTCACCATAGCTTTTCTGATCATTCGAAATCTATCAAATTACATGATAAATAACCATTTGGATGTTTTACTCTTGTTTTAATATCTCGTTTATGCAGTCGCCAAATCCAGCGGTTTCTATCGGTCGTCTTGGCCAAAGTTTATTTCCATCCACTTTAACCAAGCAATAACGATCGAAACGACTTCACTCCGGTCATCACTATTGTTTACTTTGCGTACTTTGCGTACTATAATCAAATAAAAAACGTAGATCTCCTCAGGCTAAAACTCTTTAGCCAATTGCCCCCGTTAGACTAGCTTACTGTGTCTTCTTTGGTCTTCAGTCTCAGTAATACCTCCGATAGCCTTTGAGCTTGTCATGAATATCAAATCACTTGCATTCCGTCCGCAAACCACGGAAGCTGGTTAATTCTGTATCTGTCATCTGGTTAGCAGTCGATCTAATTTCAAGCCCGCGCGTTGCTCAACTGATGCCAGAAGGGTCAGCCAGTCAGTTCGGTTTTTCCGTATATGATGCGGCGCAGGACCACTAAGAGCGTTTCATTCCTACATCATGCAGGAGTCATTGATTCTACGTAAGAAAATTCACAAAAAACTAGCACCCGGAGTATTTAACTACTCCGTTCTTTTTTCAGGATCCACGAGCAGCTACTGTTTGGTTAGGTTACGAATGTGAGTGGTAACTAAAATACCTGCAGCCATTCGATGTACCTTCGTATTTCTGATGGCAGAGCACGAGTGATACCGAAGTGCGCGTAACGTTTGCATGTGCATGCGAACCTAACCGGGGCAAGAATACTAAATATAGCGAGCTGCTCAACATCGATTCTTCTTACTCATTGCCTCTACATTGTAATCGAATTGTGTGAGGTTTTACGTTCTAGTCGACATGATATTTGTTTCTTTTTAGGACAAAATGCGAGGATTGGAATTGGAAACCATGATCCAGAAAATTCCATTTCATCCCTGGTTAAATATGACGTAAAACCACCTCCTCCCCAAATTTAATCCTCCAGTCCTTCTCATCGCCAAGCTTGATTGCACTGGCGAATAACAGTTTATTCGTTGAGGACAAGGTAAAATCGAATGTAGATCAGTTCGCAATTCGGTTAGTAAGCATCGAATCTGAACAAACCACGAATACAAAAAAGTGTTGAATCTTTTCTTATTTGTGTCAGATCACAAACACAGTAAACAGTTATTGCACCAAAATGATTCCATTCTAGTAACACTGTCTGCCACTTCGTGCGACTGAACATTATCTTTCACCGTAATTCATTTTAAAGTTAAATATAGTGGGAATTCGTTAGGCGAGCACAAGAAAACTCACAAATAAAATGTTTGATGTTTATTACATGTTTGCCATTTAGCGTTCCAAGCTGCTTTCGAAAGTAATTAGTTGTGTTAAGGTAAATTAGAATTGGAAGCTTTTGTCACTGCGACACACGGTGACAAGAACGCAGTGTGCAAACAAGGAGTCGGTCGACGGTCGTGAACCTGCTTACAAAATAAGGCTCCTTGCCTGTAGTCCCTTCAGGAAATCTGCGGGCAAATATATCTCATAAATATCACGTCTCGCCCGATATATGCATAATACAAGAGTTGGTTTCATTTTTTTAGTGACTATCCGTTAATATTTGTAAATGGTCCACAATTCAGGCCAAATCTAGCAACAGTCTGTGCGCCCAACCAAGGGTACATAATCATACATTGACGCATATATATATATATACATAATTATATTACAGGTTAAGAGGCATACACCGAGTTATAACGTTTATTGTGACGTTTCAACCAAACTAGGACTCGTTATACATATATATGCATTATTTGTATGAATAACAACAACAAATGGACGCATCCACGGTAACGGTCGGTTTAAGAAGGGCGGCTAAATTGAATGCAAACAATTGGCTAAAGCTAATGGATCACTGTATAGACAACAAGTCCTATATGCATTCGAACAAAACAGTACGGTTATCTTGAATTTGGAACAAATGCGTGCATGAGAATCGGGATAAAATTCGCGGTTGCCGTTAGACAAAATGGGTTGCGAATTTTATGTTATGAATCAGTAGTTTTCAGCCACAATGTCAGCGGATGTATCTGTAATACGTTTATGACTGATCGGAAGTGAGGAAATCGGTGGCGAAATAAAAGCGTGATCTCGCAGAAGGAAGAACGAATTGGATAAGGTCGGTTAGTTTTAGAATCCCTGTTTATGAGTTGAGTGTGTGCCGAAATGATAGTAGCTTGGATCTAGCCAGGCTCCAGAACAGCTTCTGAGCATTCAGGCAGAAATGTTTCATTATACCCGCCCATTGCTGATCGATACTAGTGGAATATTGATGAACAAAGTCTTGTGCATTGATTCACGCTGAAACAAAAGGGACCATTATTACAACTGGAAAATTGACAGTAAGAGGAAATGATCGAAGAACTAATTGCTGAACTCAGTCATGCCATATTACAGATAAATAAATTCAGCAACAAAATCAAAATCGAATCTGACAGCAGTGCCTTCTCCGGGTTCGCGACGGATTATATCGAGAAAGTGGCCGGAACTTTTTATTTTCAAAAGAACTCTGTCTAAAGAACAAGAAGTATCTGTAGCCGGAGGTATGGGCACAGAGAGCTTGTGTTGCAGAACGACAGGCTTTCAGTATCCTTTGTCGTCTTAGGGATAGGAATCGCTCTACAGTTGGCCAAAAGGAACAGAATTTTTCTAAATTGACCCAAACTGAATTGGAAGTTTTACAACGAAATTTAACAAGTACCTTTGGTGAAGCTTTTCCCGCTGTTAACATGCGCGAAGTTGTTTGCTTTTCACAGATCCCACGGTACGTTGTTTTATCAATTGCAATCTTCCGTTTTCTGTCACTGCACTCATTATTACGGTCCACAGTGTGTTAGACACACGGCAAGACGTTGCTCTTTACAAATGCACTTTTCGAACAATCAGCCGATCAATCCACTAAAATTTATAGGACACAGGTACCCAGTTGGACTTAACGATAACTTTCAAACCGGCCTCGGAAGCACCCAATTTGCAATAGGGGACTATACAAATTATACCACAGCTATTCGACTAATGAAAGCGGAGTCGTGGAAAAAAATGGAACCGTGTACAACGCTGCTATGACATGTTTTCGCCCTCCAGTTGCCGTTCGTTTTGCTCTTCCGCAACTTATTTATTCATATCTTTGTATTTTTGCACCTGCATTTTCTTGCCTTCCAATCCAACAATCTACACGTGAATTCTTCGCTGCACCTATTGCCAAGGTTATCATCATTCAGCATTCCGGTAAGATACCGAACCTCGTTGCTTGCTTGCTCGGTATCTCGAAAATTCACACATTTTTGAGGTTATATGTAGAAAAAATTCACGTCACGAGCTGCGTTATGATTTGACAACCATATTTTGCACATTCGTTGGTGTAACTGGAAACAGGAATGGGAGGCGAAATGGTCTCTTAGAGGAATATCGATTAAGTCGATGCGTTTAATGGACACCGACTACGCGAGCTGAGTTATGGTCGTACATGACGTTTGTCTCGACGTATGGTTGTAGTGGGGCAATAGCGAAACTTTTTCTCCGAGGTCAGGAGAATCGAGCGTCCTAAAGCGGTCATAGAATATAAAATAAGCAGCTCATAATGATCAGTGAAAAATGTCATAAAAATGACAATGTGAAGAACAGCATCGATTGAAAGAGGTAAAAGTTTCCGAGCATGTCATTTAGGACTCAGGAGTTAAAGTCCACTTAGGAAATGAATGAAAAGCACGAATTACACATGATACAGTTAAAATGCTTGCATTGAAGCGGGATTAACGCAATCCTGCTTCAGTAATCTGTCTGATCCGAACAAGAATGCCACAGTAGGGAAAGTGATATTTCGGTTGACTTATTTAGCCATCATTTGGGGTGCAATAGCCGAACAGAATAGCAAGAGAAGTGATTCAGTGACAATACTTGCTTTCCCCAACTGTATGTGAATTAGTGAGGCTAGAACACCAGTATTCGGAAGAAGCAATAGATATAACAAAATACGACGGAAAAGAGGATTACTAGCGGGGTACATTGGACTGTCGGCTCTAGCAATTTTTGAATCCATACTGAATTCTGATTGTAAGCTTTGTGACTGCTCCGAAATTTCCCAAGTCAAATGATTACCGAGACAGTGTTGTATATAACACATCTTGTACAGGTAGTGGGTATTGACTTGTCATAAGATCTAACGGGATCAGAGGTCAATGCAGCTGCAGCGACTTCGCGCTGATTCTGCCAACCGATAAATGGAATAAAAACACCTCATGAGAAAGTCGATGAGGGCCGAGGGATCGAATTAGACAGCAGAATAATTAACTAGTGAGTCTTGGCCATTGAAGACAAATATAAACTAATTGGTTTTGATTAATAAACGAGCTTTTCTCTGCTCGACTTTGTCTTTCTCACTAAATTTGGTGTGCATTGGAGATAGCAATGGTGAAATAGAATCGACTGGGGTATTTGCACCCGAATTAGGGCAGACGTCAGACGTTTTTTGCGTTACGAAACAGTCAATCAATTGAATAAAGCAAAATTAAACGTCTGGCTGAATAACAAGTCGCAGAGTTTGCAACCCTGCACCTTTAACAGCTAAATCTCTATATGTACAAGGCAGATAACTTTTCACCTTAAGTGTTGCATCCCAATCGTGCTGAATGGTCAGTTGAATGGAATTTTAGGGCTGATGGCTGATTTGAGTAAATTGGCTTCGCGGTCAACCTGTAAATCAGTTTTATCCATCGGCCGACGAGAAAAAATTCAATGTTTAGGTTTAAACAAACAAGGTTTTCAAAACATTCTTCTTTTTGCTGTCCATTTTGCCGCTGCATATCAACGATCATGGATTCTAGAATGGCGTTCCGTCCAATTTTAATTGAAAACGGAAACCCGATTTGTACCCTACAACTTCTGTTCAGTTTTCGTATGATATTTGCACTGGGTTCTTCGATCTTGAGCGTGAAGGCAATAGTTAAATGTGTGACTCACGATAAAGAGATAGTTTGTGTCAATAACACAGTCTTACCGACAACAGCATCAATTAACTGACGCTTGGGCAACTTAAAGACAAAAACCCAGTTCTGAATACACTTAACAATCGGAACTCGCGGTTGCTCAAGCGAATAGCCTTCACAGAGTTTCGATCGATGAGCATGGTGTTTAGAGTGCAAACATTTTAGCACCAGTCAAGGTTACATAGCCAATGTACGCATCGCGTGGCTTACTACCGGACATATTACACCAACTTACTGTGGGCACATTAGAAACGAGAAAAAACAAGGAAGAATGTAGCTTTGATAGTGAAGGTTGAAAGGGCACAAAATGCATCTGTCATCTTAGCTGGACGTCAAAATTTATTTACAACTGATAACTTGCTAAACACTTTGCAATACCCGTTCATCTGTAAAATAATCTGCCGGCAATTAAGGGTCTGAAAGCAGACAATGGTTTAAATTTCCACAACCCAGATGGATTTTACTTTGAAACGAGCTCAATATTAATTGTTGACTAAAGGTCACAACAACTTGGATTGTGAGAAATCTTAATCCGCGCTGAGGTGTGTCCTGATGCAAGTCTCATTCGAGTTCGCGACCCTTTTTGTTTGTGGCTTTCGTGATAATAAAATAAGAGGTTGAAAAAGGCAAATTTGCTTGAAGCTGCAAACATACGGCCATGATCAAGTGGTATGATGTTCCGGAATTTAATTTCTAGGGTCTAACTGCTCAGTAATTCAACCCAAAAAGATTACCTTATAAATTATAGTAAATAAAATCCATCCACCAGGCACACTGTCTGGAGGATGAAGATTCGTTAGACTGATTCATACTGAACAAGGAATATATTCGATGACTTAAAAAATCGCAGATTATGGTCAACTTACAGGACAGTTATCACAGATGGATAATGTAGCAGCATAAAATTGACCCAAGTGTAAATAGTCTTCGACCTCGGCGGGATTCGACCTTACTAATGGTCGCATCCTACAGCTGAGCTGTAAGGCAGCGTTGGACAACTCACATTTCTCATTTCAAATTGCAAGAAGTTCTCAGTGGTAGGGACTATGTGCTTACGCAATTCGATCAGATAACCACAGATCCGTAAACAGAATATCCTAACACAGTCCGGCGTGACCTCGTAGCTGAGCCGATAGAGCACATTCGGTACATGAACATGGGTCGCGCCTATGCGTAGGTTCGATTCCTGCCAAAGGTGAAGGTTTATCACGGTTGGGTCAAAATATATCAAACAAACCCTCCTAAAGTTTGTGCTGTCAAAAAGTCACTTATTGTTGCACGGTAAGGACCGAATCGCGTGGACAGAGACCGTTGCAACTGGACAGTTTTGTACGGCCAGAAAAGTAGGCACACGTACACATTCCAGTGGTGGTCCAAGCCTGTGCACACAAATGCAATTGGTTATGTAACATAATAGACGTAATCTAGATCACCTATCTGAACCAGTGGTAGAAGTTGAAGAGTAAAAATCAATACAGGATCTACAGGTATCTCATTTGCCTACTTTTGGAAGCAAGAATCTTGATTTGAGACTTATTCTCTAGAACACATTGCTCGGTTTCACGATGTTAACACAAATATAGCTAAATGCGACAGTTATCCGGAATTTTGTACCTACACGTATTCCGCATTTCCCTGTGAGAATGGAACCGGATGTCATCTCTATGTTGGCCATGTTATTTCTCAACCGAAATTGATGGTAATGCAATTTGGCTAAATAGTTAAATCTAGAGAATCATGATTTCTTTTACTCTGGCTGGACTGTAGACAGCACAAGGCATATGCAACACTATCACACTAGGACGCAATCATCCCCATCAAACTAAAGATGATCCATTGTTCCTTCTACATCCCGGTCTAACCATATTCTGAGAAAACTAGAAAGCTAGCGATTTCTCTAAAACGTCTGATCTAATCTTTCTCAACTTCTATTTATTAAGGATTTTCTAATAGGTCACTTTAACTGCAGTAATGTAAGTTGGTCACTCCAAGCAAACCATGTTCTAACCCTTTTATAACATCTGGCGCCCGCTATCCAGGTGAATTTATCAAGCTGGGAAACATTTCTATACTCGATAACAGAAATTGTCAAGCCAAATGAAAAGAAGTGCTTCCAAGCTGCAGTTCGGTGATGTTGTTTTAGAATACCAAAGGTGATTTCAACTGTTTTGTGGACGTCCAATCTCTGCCCACCCAGATGTTGGTCCAAAACCATTTCACATGGCCAAAAGCGAACAAACTAATGGTGAGGAAAACATGTTGTTTTGTTGGCATCCCAGACGAGGTCCGTCTACACTTCGGAGATGGTGAGCTCCAATCATACGGAATTTTATTGGTCAATATATCAAGATTTTTCAAAACCCGTTGACAAAACAGGAATGCACTTGAAGCATTTTGCTACTTCATGCGCGCTAAAAGTAAGTTATGGTTTGTTGATTCTAATGTGTGCTTGTACAAGCTCATAATTTGTCGTTGGATTTCACGGATTGCGCACAGCGTAAGCGGTGACACATCGAACCAGCCGAGTGAATCAAGATGCGTCAAACACGATGTAGAGTAAGAATAACTCACCTTTTGTGAACTTGTACTTTAATTTGTCTAACATCAATCAACAAAATATATAACCACGAATCACCAACCCAGTCAATCATAGAATCGTCTATGCGTATATCGAGTCTGCCCAGTAAGTTTAGGTATTTTACTGAGACGCTTGAATTCCACGCATCCATCTGAAGATTCTAACGTGACCAAACGCTCTACATCCTCCTTTGTTGAGTTCATATCGCAAAACATTTGAGATCTTTTCGTTAGATAAGCACTGTTTAAACTGATGTTCAATCTGAGTTATGGCCCAGATAACTAATTGGTCATGTTGTTCAACCCAAGTTCGACCAGCCTAGGTTTCAGTTCAGGTTCATGCGTGATGGATAAAAAATGCTCACGATTTCCAAGACGAATGAAGCAGCTGCGGAGTGCTTCTATAATGCCGTGGTGGTATGTTAGGCTTTAATACGACATAATGGGTCATTTCTATTGTCAACCCAGTCTAATGCTGTGCTTATTAAATCCTCATGCATATCATCTCAAAAGTCGAGATAAATCAGTGGGCTCACCAAACACACTGATCATTCGGTGAGCGATTTGGCCAATGAATTTCGGTTATGCTTTGCCATTTAGCTCGATTTCAGTGTAAAAGAACGATAACTGAATAGCTCTCTGTATGTAGTGCATGACACAACGCTTGAATCACTCGACACAATCAGCCACTGTCGAATTGACTAGTGGGCGTCGTTCACTGTTAACGGACACATACTACACACAGGTAAAACCTAACAGGATTTTATAGCTGATTACCACAATGCATAGACAGGAGTATTTCCAAAACGACCTAGTGGAAATTAATTGTTGCTTTTTGCTGTTGTAGTCATTGTTGTCATCGTACTTGCCGTTTTCGTTTGAGAAGTCACATTCGATATCGTGCTTACTACTACAGTTCTTTTTCGGTTCGCCGATTCTCCTTGTCAGAACGAAGCATGAATTCATGATGTTTAATGCAGTTTAGTGCCACAACCCGAAAGATTGACATGTAAAGTTCATTTTAGTCAAATGCGCAACCCAGCCACTCGGTGTGTGTGTGTGTGTGTATGTGTATGCATGTGTGAGAGGGAATAGTGCGCTTGCTACCATTACCGAATGCGATGTCCATGTGGGGTCAACAACGTTCACGTGAATTTTTTCACACACGCATACACGGAAGCACAAGCATATCGAGCGATATTTCAGGTCGTCAGCTAGCTAGAGCCATTAACATATTCTCATCTTAAAACCCATAAACCTGACGACGGATTCGAGTAGTTGAGGGGCGTTATCGAGTGACGCAAGAGTAATTTTGATCTACAAGAACACCTAAGAGAAAATAACCTGTCCATTAATTTGTATAAAATGTCAATCTTTGGACTGGTACACTTTCTGACTGCGTCAGAAAACATTCAGTTTCTTCGGCATAAAATAAAAGTTTCAGTATGGACTGATTTGCCTTTCTAGTTCTGTGCGAGTGCTGAGCTACAGGACCGAAGAACAGATCTTATTCCATACAAGGGATACACTTTAAAAGCCGATTTTTAAGCGTTGAAATTCGGAGAACTTACTTTGAAAACAAAATGGGGTAAAATTACTAGCAAACAAATCTGTTTGGGTTTGACGACCCATGGATTCTTGGAAAAGAATGGCACTGTTCGCAAATAAGAGTACTTCATGGGATATGTTTAACAGGCTACCAGCCGGACTCTAATGTTGTCCCCAATGGCAATTATTCATCGACTATNAAAACGAGCTTGTTCGCCAACTTGTGTTTTCTCAATGTGCTCAGTGGTTATTTTCAAAGAAAGTTCATTTTAGTCAAATGCGCAACCCAGCCACTCGGTGTGTGTGTGTGTGTATGTGTATGCATGTGTGAGAGGGAATAGTGCGCTTGCTACCATTACCGAATGCGATGTCCATGTGGGGTCAACAACGTTCACGTGAATTTTTTCACACACGCATACACGGAAGCACAAGCATATCGAGCGATATTTCAGGTCGTCAGCTAGCTAGAGCCATTAACATATTCTCATCTTAAAACCCATAAACCTGACGACGGATTCGAGTAGTTGAGGGGCGTTATCGAGTGACGCAAGAGTAATTTTGATCTACAAGAACACCTAAGAGAAAATAACCTGTCCATTAATTTGTATAAAATGTCAATCTTTGGACTGGTACACTTTCTGACTGCGTCAGAAAACATTCAGTTTCTTCGGCATAAAATAAAAGTTTCAGTATGGACTGATTTGCCTTTCTAGTTCTGTGCGAGTGCTGAGCTACAGGACCGAAGAACAGATCTTATTCCATACAAGGGATACACTTTAAAAGCCGATTTTTAAGCGTTGAAATTCGGAGAACTTACTTTGAAAACAAAATGGGGTAAAATTACTAGCAAACAAATCTGTTTGGGTTTGACGACCCATGGATTCTTGGAAAAGAATGGCACTGTTCGCAAATAAGAGTACTTCATGGGATATGTTTAACAGGCTACCAGCCGGACTCTAATGTTGTCCCCAATGGCAATTATTCATCGACTATTGTGGTCAGTTCAAAACCGGCCATTCGACGTTCTAAGTTGGACATGAGATGGTAATTTGTCAAAGAGAATAATGAAACAGTAGCACTATTAGTAGTTCGGAATCCTTTAATGTTTTCCCGGGATAGACTGACAAGGACAATCTTCCAGTAAATTTATTTAACGGTGTACGGAATCAACCTTCAGAATGGGATTTATGTAGTGGCATTTTGAATCAATCAGTTTAGGCTTATTTTATCCTTACTGTATGGCCGTGAGAGAATAATTTTGATTAGTGAATCATTTTTGGTTTCAGGCTAGCTCTGGTTCACGTATGTTTTTCTTGTCCATACGCCATTCACCTTGCTGCATCCCGCTACTCGCTCATCTCAGACCGAAATGCTAACAGTGACTGAAGATAAGCGACTTTATTAGTCTCGTCATCCATATGCTCTGGGGAACCACGTGGGTCTGACAACTTTCGCCGGTACTTATTTAGTTGGTCCAATTTCACTTACAACGAACGGTTTATTGAGTGATTACCATGTGGTAATGTTCACTGCTCAATTGTAAAATAATATTCAAGCAAAATGGTGTTCTTCCAGGAAAAATAAGTTTTTTTTCCTTTTTGTTTTCACATATTAAGCAAAGAACCAAGAAAAAAGCAAACATGTTACTGCTTAACGAAGGTTTTATAAAATAAAAGAAAATACATGCCTTATTGTTCTGAAAACAAAGACGTTAACAGTCGGGCGGAGAAAAAGATGAGTGACGCAAGTAAACAATGTATAGTTGCTGGATTCTGGTCGCGACAGAAGGAGGACGAGTGCATCGAAGAAGTTAGGTGAGATTGTCCGCCATTTGGTTATTCATACATGCATGCATGTACGAACTTCACGGAATTCTTGTTCAAAAATGTTTGAACATCTATTTCACAATACCTTTGTTTTCAATCAAACATCCACACACAGACAGAGTTCAGGGATAAAGTGTTGCAGATGTTTTACTCCGGAACTGTAGTTTTTATTGGAATAAAATGAAAACTTTGAATGGTTTCCGGTTTTCTAGTCAAAGAATCAGTTTTTATGTATTTCGGATGTCGATTATCACAAGCAAATAACCAACCACGTGCATAAAATCACCCCCCACACACACACACACAGACACACGCACGGTCGACTTCATTTGTTTGTTAGAACACATCACAAAACACAAGACGTTTATATCACGATCGTAGACACAAAAGCGCAAGCATCTGTGAATGAACACACGGAACGAAAGTAGTGGCTCGAAATAAAGTTTGAAGTTCTAAACTTAAAGTTTTCGTAATTTTTGACAACTTGCACCTCTGAGTTGAACACAGTCGAAGCTGATATTTTAAAAGGGACATTGTCAAGTCTTGCAATGGGCAGACTTAGATGAATGGGAAATTCACCGCGTGGTCTATTCATCTCCACTATCTGTCTTGCCCGGTCGACTGGGAACAGCTAGTAGCCAAGTTACCGCCACATTGTGGTGGACAGAGAGTCCTGACTAATTTGTACTAATTAATAGCGTAAGATAATGGAACAGCAGATGGTTGTTTCAGGTGATTCAATAGCGTGACACACTAGTCTAACAGAATCAAAATACGTCAGACTAACAGAAATTCAGTGCAGTCTTCTTTAGGAAACCGCTTGCTACAGCTAACGGAAATCTTGAGGATGAACGCGGAACAAGTCCTCCGACACATGATAATTCGTGATGAATTTACTAGGGAAAATTATTTTTCGGATGTCTAGACAGCGGCTAAAAAATGTTTGGGAAACCAACCAAAAATTGCGGCGGGCCAAACATTGGAAAATTTGAAAACCTTTACAGGAACACAAAGTTCTAAAACGAGAGAAGAGTATAAACGGACATTGCCTTATTAAGTAATAATTTGTTGCTGATCAGTCCACGGCAGTTAGGTCAAGGCCGATAAATTCTACTGAGATATTTGACGAAAGGCGCCCTCTGCATATGTTATGATTTAATGAACGAGTATCGGCCGTAAATTTTAGGTTAGAATAATGATGATTCCTAACAAGGATGAAACAGCTGTACAGTGCTTCCATGCCTTCTTTATGCTGACTTGACCGATCATATCACATGGTGAATGAATTATTTCATCAAAACATTCAATCTCCTACTACTAACATGTACCAAGTAATCAAGCTGTGTAGGTCATATCGAAAGCCTTCGTCGTACTTAGGCTACGTGCTTAGAAGTGATGTATCATTTGGGGGTCGATCGGTGTGAGCTAGCGGACAGTAACCGTGCAAATCAGTGACGGATAGGTGCAAGATGATGTGGTGAAGTTGAACAAACCGTTCACAGCCTGCCCGGTAGCGTAATGGCTAAGGCGTTCGACTCAGAATCGTTCGTCCTTGTTCGGGTTCGCGTCCCAGTTCGGGCGCGGTGGATATGCACTGCTTATCATTCCCAACAAGGATGAAACAGCTCCCAATGGTTTCTTTATGGTGAGTTGAGCGAGGATATCACATGGTGAATTATTTCATGAGTAATGATTTCCTAATTAAAAATTTGAACACCAGAGATATTGCCGTTCGCCCGATGTTTGAACAGCCGGTTGATGTGATGCGTTCTTTTTACCCCAAGTAGATCAAAGCGAAATTACGGGAAGGTCACTGAGGACGTGTCTCCTTCATGATTAATTTCTGACATCCGTTCTGTTGCCATTACAAAATACGAATATATATTTTTTTCATTTGGGGGAGGGCTCTGCCCGTCGAAAGCTACCAAAGTGCAAAAATGACCGTTCATGGGAAGACTCGAAACACTAAGATTCATAGAATATTTCATAAAAATATGTGAAGCAAACCAACATTTCACCCCGGAGGCACTAAATTTGATGAGGGCTAGAAGCTTTATAGAAACAGGAACTGAGTGATTATGTTCGCAGCTGAGGAGAGCAGTTAAAGTGTGGTCGATACAATCGATTCAAGCGTGTCTGTCTTATATTACAACGAAGCAGAATTTTTACAAAACGATTTCAGAATGACAAGAGCTATATGGCTACGAAGCTCGTCGACAAAGCATTTGGTCACGAGCACCGGTACTAGGTGCAATGAACCAACCAAAATTTAAAGAGACTTAAGATCTCATTGAAAGTAAAGTCCTAATTCATCTTTCTCTCCGAAATCGTTTTGTCAGTTTGTTTTGCCCTAAACAGATTGGCGGAAAAATAAAAAAATTCACAATACTTGCAATTTCCTGATAATTTGCGGTTAGTAAGAACGTAATAATTCCGTTCGACTTGCAAACATCATTTGAAAATGAGGTGTTAAAATTACTGCGTACGAAAGTGTAAATCTGTGCCAAGCAGAATGAGATATAGTTTAACAGAAGCATTGTCACTGATCTCAACGACTAACTGAGTCTCCCAGAAACACCGCAAAATTGCATTATTTCTTTTCTCTGATAATTTTGGAATGAAAAAATATTAGAGCAATGTAGCACAATTTATGCCCCGGTCCAATTTGTCCAATACCACAGAGTAGTACAAGGGGTAGGACATAGTTCAACTATGTTCACTATGTTCGATGTGACCGTACACGCAACTTCTCCGCTAAATGAACGTGCCTTCGGGAAAAGACAAAATCTGAATGCTGACAACGGAGATTCATCATGTTCTGTTTTGTCAGTATGCATCTGATCCGAACCTCCGTTCGACCTGCTTAGGCTATTTACCATCCAAGTAGGAACAAACCAAAACTGATTTGGTGTACACCGGCAAACTTCGCTTCGCCCGGTGGTGTGGAAATTTTAGACATTTGGTAAAGATGCCTTTTTCTTTTTTACTCTTTTATTCCTTTCTTTAATGAAAATGCACATCATTTTTCAGGAAGAGCGAAGCGACCACCAGATGGCTGCCAAATGGGGAAGTTGATCGGGCTGGGAGGATTCGAACCTGTAACCTTTACATCCAAACGCTACCACCTTGTCCGCTTGACCACTGCAGGCCAAGCCTGAGATTAAGTGCTACTAGTCTGAAGAACCGCTTAACCAAATCAGCGCTTGGTGGGCAACTTAAGTCAATGTTTTTTTAATGGGAGAAAGTGTGACTTTTAATGCCAGTGCTGTCGAAATCGCTTTCCCGGATTTTGTCTACTGCACGCTTGGATAAATGTATTAGGATAGATGTTTGCAATTATCGAATAACAACGACCTCTACATCACCAGTGGTGCAAATTTGCGTTGTACATTGAATCAACTCTGATGCGTTCATTCCAATGTAGGATTCAAATACTTTAAGTGTCCAGTTTCACCAAAGTCATCCTGGACAAAAACCCTACAAAACTGTTACTGTTTCCTTTACAAGCACGGGAATACTAAAGCCAGACGCATTTCTTTTCATTGGTAATCATTCCCATGCATAGCACCAGCGGAAAATGACATGCTACTAACCACGTGGAGTAAATCTTCTCTTTGTGAGGCGTGCATTTGTTTTACCAGTAGGGATGGACTAACCTTTCAGTCCGAGAATACGATCCACTAGTGTGCATAAAACAAGGAGTTGAACAGTCAAGAAAATTAGCCTTAACGTCTAGTCCCCGAAGTAACCGAGCTTGACAGGCAGACCAGATAAATATGGTCAGTTGCAAATGCTTGCTCATTGTAATTCCGTTCTGACCCCTAACATTACGATCAAACACGAATAATTCATGATGGACTTTCTAGTCAACGCTTGTCAATTCTATCATGTGAGGTATCCAGTAGGATGTCGTGAATGTTAGCAGATTGCTGGAGAATAAACCGCAGCTGAAATCCAGTGAACCATGGGCTCAGTAGCCGATGATATTCAGTGTAACTCGAATATATGACTTAAACGTTGTGGTCTTATATGGCGGATGGATCATTCAACCCTGGATCACAGTTTTGTGATTTTAAACCACAAACTACTAAAATCAAAGCGTTCCCATAAGAGAGAAAGGTTTCCTATTATATATCTTCATTCGGCCGATCATATCCTTTTGACTTAATTGTAACTTCGCTGTAACAAATGTACCCCTGATGCATTTTTGACTTGGATTGCTTCGAATGAATTCAAATGAGCTTTGGTGCATTTAGAGAAGCCTAAATGTGATCAAAAATTCCCCGAACATTTCACCATAATAAACAATTCACGGCATTGCGCATTACTTTTGAAAATGCAAACTCGAGTAAATATTTCAACGCACAAATCAACCCGTAACTGATCCTCAGGTAACAAATCACTTTAGAAAAACGGTACTCATTAAGAAATTGGTTGACCTACGAATCTAACCTATCTTCTTGGTGACGCATGTATTAATTTAGGCCTCAGCTATAACGGTAAGTGTACATTTAGTATGCAGCAAATACCATTCTTTCAACAAATACAATCAACCCCGAAAGACAAACCATCCCCATTGGTTCATATGTGTATGAACTTCGCACGACAAAGTTTGCCTTCTGGAACTGGCGTAACTCACACTTTCACTGCCCAAATGAGGGGCTTTAGGAAATGCACAATAGCTTATGATCAGCATCAGATTTGTACCTTATAGAATTCCGTGCTTTACTTTGTGGTAATTATTCCTTTTGATGGTTTTAGTCTTGCATCTTTAGGCGACCTTCAGAACTAACTAAGAAGTAGAAAGCAAAGATTAGCAGCTTCTGTTCATCCAATAGAGTGTTACACTGATTAGTCGCCTCATGGGCCTTCCTAAACGGTTGTGGCATGTTTGCGTTTGTCTAACTAGGGAACGAAAAACTTTTGTGCATAAGGCAAACATCAAATGCAACACTAGACAAGACTTTGGAAGCACTGATTGTTCGCATGACACCCTATGTGTGTATCTGGTATACCCACATGAGTGGATATTATTTGTCTTCCTGCGCATCTCGATCTCCCATCCGCGAAGGACCGCACCACACCCGCTTTCTACACTTCTTCAACACCTAAAATTAAGGGGCAGTTATCACGGAAAACATTGTGTGCTTTTTGCTGTTACTGAAGAATTGAAATATGTCTGAGTCTGCTGCAAAATATAACTTGGAAATTCCCTAGTGTGTCATTTTCCGCCCTGCCTTAAGCTGTTCCGCAAGGCCGGTAGTAGCTGGAAAGTGGTTTGCGATGGCCAACTGATGACACGGGAGAAATGTATGATTTTAACTAATGTATTGGCCCGTATAGATGCAGTCAGGCTACGGAAACGATGGTTGGAGATAATAGGTGCTATGGCCCAATGTCACAGTCAGTCTTGTTTCTGCATTTGAAGCCTTTCATCTTCTGTACAGTTCTTCAACTTGCTATTTGGACGTCGATCTTCACTATTTCTGGGATTTTGTTTGAACAGATTGTGCTGTGAGTTAACAACCAAAGCCAGAGCATGCTGATTCAAAGTTATTGGTTCCTCAATCGGAACTGAAATGATTCACAAAACGCATCGAAAAGTGGTTGTGAATGGTTTTGTTAATTACGGATTCATTGGTTTTCACATCACTCTCACCCATAGCTGGAACATTCCCAATTCTGTGCATTAAATATTATCATTAACTTTTTTAAATACTTCAGATGAAGACGAAGCGGGTACCCGATATCGGTCATGAAATGAGTTTGAATTTTCAGCTATGCTCACTATTTCCAAAAAGCGCCTACAACCAGGGGCTCATTGCAATGTGCGTTGTGTTACGGAAAAACGGATCCAGTTTCAGGCGTTAATTTTCATGGTACAAGCGGTCGAGTAATACCAGAGTTCAGTGAATAAAGTATGCACCTGATGCAAACAGAAAATCTGTATTGTTCCACGAAATGGACAACGTTTAACTGACCTGAGTGATCGTTTTTTTCCCTTATACACACTTAAAGCCTATCTGTTAACAGCGAATAAACCCAATTGACCAAACAGGATCGCCTACACAGAGCCATTAACTGAGATGTTTGTACACCACCTGGTACGTAGGTATGCCTAGGTTAGAAGACTGCCGCATTCAATGAACATAGACCAGCGGTAATTTCAGTGGGACAGGAAACCAAAAAGAAATTCAGTCGAGTGAAACAAATCAGGAAAACAGTCATATAGATGTGCGGTTAATCGACGGATTTCATTTCATTTTGAAGCAAGTGAGAGGAAATCTTTAGTCACATCTATGCTGTAAACCATATTGAAGAAAGCTCTCGGCATCAGCTTACGAAACGCATCCGCTGTCCACGGGTCGTCGAGTTGACATGATGCAATCAATCAACATAAGACGGCACAAGTGAAATGAGAATGGGTTTAGGTTTGGAAAAACCACACGGATCGCATCAGGAGAATATCCCCCGCTGGGCTTTAAAAGTGACCATCATAAATCACCTACGAGCTATGGCCTTATTCATCCACTTTGGGTTCATAAACTATTTCCGGCTGTTTATATTTTATAATACACCACAAAGAAACTGGTGGGTTTCAGCTAGGTGACTGACAAAAGTAAAAAAAGGTGAGCGTCTGAACGTATCTGTCATCTTTTTGTCTACGCGTGATTCTGCCAGCAGATGCCACCGGCCGGTTCGACTAGCCACGCCTGCTTATGGCCAGCGGCTGGAGTGCAGTAGACTCACAAACAATAAACTCAAAAATTCCGTAACGGCTGGGTCACTGCAGTTCTTCAGTTTTGAGATGGCTCGAGGAAGTTCCCTCATGCAATATAGTTCTTTTGGATAAAACTTTTCTCGTTTTATATCCCGTGTTTATGTCAGTTTGTTTCTTGAACAAATGACAACCTTATCAAACCTACTGAATGTCAGAAATCTTCATCGTGTTAGCAGTAGTGCTTAGTTTTCTATTTAACTTGATAAAAATCTTCACTTCTTGCTGTTCTGTAAGCTAACGGCATTTTCGTCGCGTAACCAGGTATCTTAGACAAGGGTTACCTTGAACATAGGTTCTAAACTGTCAACGTGTGCATGGGTTCCAAGTAGTAATCCAGTTCTTAAAATATGTTGATTAGGGACGTGGTGTTCCCGTAACTGACGATAAGATCTCGACGTAAACTACAGTTCAGGCGACCGAGAGTTCATTTGAATCCACTGTATTGTAAACCCAGATCTGTCTTGTGATTGACGCTAGGTGGAAATAAAACAGTGTTGCTTTGGGATAAGCATATCCCACTCATCTTTGTCCTATCACATAGCTCAAATAATAATTTCTCTTCCGTTTCACCCAGTGCTTCTTTCAAATAGCTTGATGGGCTGATCACTATCTTATTTTCCCTACTCACGACAATTTTCTGGTGTGGGGATGAACTGCGCCCATCTTATTCTGTGAAAACTTAAGCCATCAATCCGAGAGAATAATCCTTGGCATAAATGCACTACAGTTCCATGGTTTATGCAAATTTGATACATGCATTTTGAATAATTTTTAGATCATGTGATCAAAATGAAATTTTCTGATAACTGTCACGTGGATGCTATTTGACCACTTTATTCAAATTTACAACATTTGTGAGTACAACACCTAAGTTTGAAACCCAAGTCAAATGAACACGTCATTGTCATAGTGTTGCCAAATTATCTGTATGTAGTTGGTTGCAAATTCGACGCGTGGAGTACAGTAGACGGTATGTGCAGTGTATAGTAATACATTGGGCGAACACGTTCTTTTGAAATGGGCTTAGGGATAAAGTGGAACTGATATTGGGCCGTGGTGATATCTTATTTCTATTCGATTCGAACAAGAGCGACTTTTCCCAAGATGGTCCTACCATACGGATCACGTGTTACTCTGTTGGAGTCCTACCGCAAACAGTAAACCGCGATTCACGTGGACCAGACTGACTGCTTCTTTCACGGTTTGTCAAGTTAGTGATAATGTGGTCAAGTGTGTAGGTACTATCGCATGCAGTGTTAAAGAAATTCTCAAAAATACATTTTGATCGACAAAAAACTGTATAAGCTCTGATTAGAACCAAACGAATAGGAAAGATGCATGCTTTGGAAGAATATGACCAAAATATGACAAAAGTGTGATTAAATTGGACAAATTAGTTCGATTTCGGCACTGTGAACTCAGTGTAAAATCTACCCTTCCAGCGAACAAACTAACTTCTAACATAGCATCAGAGTGGCTAACTGAACCGTCTTTCTTCAGGTCATGAATGCCAAATGCGCATACTCTCGAGAGTTCTAGGACCATGTCACCAATTTAGTGCTACCGAGGGGATGCATAGATCCTGTTCGAAAGTGATATGCATGATTTCGGGACAGATTTACCAATGCTACTGTTAAAATGATACAAAGCACTGAGGACAAACTACAATAATATAACCGCTTAAGAGAAAAATTGGCGTGCATTACAGGACAGGACAGATAGAAGACGTTTATGTACGTAAAAATGTCTAATCTTAGATTTTCATGGAAGGGATGACGGGTCAGGGGAGGTGAAGATCAAGCAAAATTTGTTTTCGTGAACTGGAATCAAAGAACTAGGAGTATGCATCAAAAGCGCTTGTATTGGATAGTATAGACCTTTGTGCACAATAAATAATGACACATTTCAGTCACAAGATGTGACATTAAAAATAAAATAGAAAAAATGAATGAAATAAAAAGAGACACTCATCGCCTTGTAAAAATATGAAAACTCATCCAGGAACAATCATAACACATTATGATTGGTTGCTCGAGAATTCGGCTGAAACGCGGTCACGGCTTGCCAAAATTCGTGCTAAATACGGGACAGGGGAGTTCCTATAGATATTGATTCGAGACGGCATGGAACGAAAAGTGGATCGTGTAGAAATATGAAAGCGATATTTCAAAAGATCGTTGTGCAGACGATGC
>LUCM01005438.1:280519-335455 GCA_008360955.1 Fasciolopsis buskii
AAGTTGTTGGAAAAACCTCGAAAATCATCTTTGTT
The DNA here is from genome assembly GCA_008360955.1 of Fasciolopsis buskii. Lineage (NCBI taxonomy): Eukaryota > Metazoa > Platyhelminthes > Trematoda > Plagiorchiida > Fasciolidae > Fasciolopsis > Fasciolopsis buskii. The sequence continues at coordinate 280,555 of LUCM01005438.1, forward strand.
CGAAACGTTTTGAGAGTGAGTAACATCACCAGCATACTTAAACAGATGGCAAGGTGAGCTAGTTGATAAGTTGTTAATGCACGTAGAGAAGGGAAAAGGGTGAAAGAGTAGTATTTTTGTAGCACGCCTGAGTTATTAATCAACGGTTTCAAAACTTTACCGTCCATTCTTGTGCACTGGATTCGGTTAGCAAAGTGATCAGACAGCCATGCTAATAGAAAACTGGGACAACCAAATGATTCCAGTTTGTGAAGTATAGGAAACCGTGGGACAGAATCAAATGCGGGTGAACAGACTAGAACGGCGCAACGGACGGATTTCATTGATGCGTTTACGGACTTGCAGACGTGGTGAATGAGGGAGCCGACAGCGTCCGAAGTGGACCTGTTAGATTTATAGGCAAACCGAAAAGGGTCGTCACGAGGATACATAGAAGAACTCAGGCGTTTAAACATACTAGACTTCGTCAGTTTAAGACCAGAAGATGTTAAGGCGATAGGGCGGAAACATTTTGCTAAAGCGGTAGAACTGCTAGAATTTGGAGTGGGAGTAGTAGTGAAGGGTCTCCAAGATTCATGGAGAGAACACGAGATTAATGATTAGTTAATTAGAGAAGTAAATGCATCCGTCAGAGCTACAGCATTATGCCTTAAAATAGCTGAAAACAGACTGTCAGGACCAACCTCTGTGGTAATTATAGTGGTGCGCAGAGGTTCGAGCACCTCTTGTCTAGAAAGACTTGTAACTGTGGTATCATCAGCCTGTCCAAATATGATCGCGGTATAAGTGGGTAGATGGATGATGACACGATTGATACTGTCGATATCCGCAGGATTTTTCGTATGCTTCTTCTTCTTCCCAAACAACAGTCGAATGCCTTGGAATCGATTGTTGTTACCACTCAACAGTTGGCTGGCGAATGTAGTGTCGATGCGTTGGATTTCGGCTTCTATTAGGTTGGGAATATATCACACGCTTCAGTTATTACGGGATTTGTAGAAGTGCTCCTTGCATCTTCCTAGAGATTTCGGTTTCTGGGTGGCGATACGGCCGTTTTAGACGAATAGTGTTCCTAAGGGACGGCAGATATCAAAGACTGCGTTGGCCGTCTCTGTGCAAAATTTGGCATTGTTATTGCACAAGGGTTCAAATCAGAAGCGGATCGATGAAAGATGGATGCAAGAGATTTCTGAAGAAGAACTAGGTTGTTGTGTGAAAGGTTACGGAGGCGAACTCGGATTTGATTTGTTCGCCCGAACGAATGGAGTGCAAACTGAGTATATCTTGGACCTTAACAGAAGCAGACAATGATCATTACTTGGTGTTGAAGCACGCAGTCTCAGAAGAAATAAATCAGGGTGGTTGGTGGTAACTCTTTCTAAAATGGAATCACCTCTGGTGGGGGAAACGCATAGGTCAGCCAGATCAAATACAGGGTAGATGCACGATTGGAATCACCTACAATAATATGCAGATTATTCTCAAGAAGATGACTAATAAGTACTAGGTAATAATCGAAAAATGATTCGATATTTTGTTGCTAGCTAAAAGGGGCAATGTATAAACTCGTTATGAAGTGCTGGTATGACGAGAAAACCTAGGATGACATTGCTTCACGGGACAGTCAATTCGGTGTTTTCTAGACAACACTTTGCTGTCCTAGAATGTCGACCCTTTACCCTATGCCCACCAAGAAACACCTGTGTCATATTCAAGAAATTTTAGTCATTACTAATTGTAAAACCACTGTGCTATTGAGTGACTTACTTACAGGTTGGTGCCTTCAGACACGTGACAGTACATGAGTCCAATACACCCTGACCCGTAGAAACACGGGAATGAGTGGGCACAATAGGAAGCAGTAGAATGGGGAACTTTGATTTTCAGCTGTATTAACATCAAGGAAGGGGATTGGAACAAGATTCGAAGCTTGGCCACCTGAAGTGTCCTACTGTCAACACTGCTCACTCTTCTTTGTGTTATCTCTACAAGCTCGCCATCCCGGATCAGCAAATAAATGCACGCTGGCTCTTCCCATTCCCAACCCCCTGAGAATTTCCATTTCTCTCTGCCTTGACTTATCAGCCAATAGGTTTCGGCAGCTTTTTTCACTGACTGTCAAACTGAACAGTCTTCTCTATCGATTGTTAGGACGCCATGAATGCTGTTTCGCTGTTCGATTCTATTTCTGTTGTGGATTTCTAATTCGCCCATTGCGAGTAGAATTTGGTCAGCAGCTGACCACTTCCCATTTATGGATTAGTTACACAACGAATGTCATCCATGTAACGTTTGTGTAAATAAAGGTCATATACTGGCCATTTAGTTGCACCTATTTCCAACTATGTCATAAAAATATCGGCTAATGATGAACTAAATGGTAACCCCATTTTTACCCACTCCTGTTGGCAGTAAACGAGTGTTAGATCTAAGCTTACCATTGCTTTCAGGAGAACAATAGCATTTTCGTGTCCCCCATCAGATGATTGTCATTGACGCGCTGTTCTTGATATAGTCACACAGGTATTCAATGGTTTCTGTGAGTGGTACGTTGGTGAAAAAGGAATTGATGACTAAGGAAAATATTTACCGTGCTTTTCATGTTTGGCTCTTTCACAGAATCGACAAACTCAAATGTTTTTTGAGGCTGTACCGATATTTTTTGTCTTATGAGCTCCAGCAACCTTCTTAGCCACTTCGCCACCGTATGATACGACAAATTAGACAAACCACGAGAAGGTCTCAAAGGAACTCCAGTTTATTGCATTTTCACTAAACCACAAATTCCCGGACTGGTAATTCCCGTATGAATGTGGTATCCTTTTGCTTCAACCGTCTTAGGATGTTGAATTAAGATTCCCCTGTTTGAGGTGTTTTGTCATTTTCCTTTGTCATTCTCGCAAATTTCGATTTGTCATTCAAAATGGTTTGCAATTTCGCTAATTAGTTTGACTGCTTAAGAAATCTACGAGTGCACTTGTTCCCGAACCTGATATCATGGTGCCTACACTTTTGTTTGGCTGTGTTAATTGTCACCTACTTTCTGGTCTCAACAACCCACTTACCGAATGTCACTGGTAGCAGATTTGATGTTTTGCAGTTGCATTTAGTTTGACGCATATGTACTAATCACAGGAGCATGCGGTTCAGTTGTTCACTCTGGCCAATTGGACGACAAAATTTTGGTCCAAAAGATGAAACTTCTGAGAATGTCTCATCTGACTTGAAGTCAGATAAATTGTGGACGAATCTTAGGGGGTTCTGCGAAATTTCACTAGAGGATTTTGATCTCCTCAGTTCGTCTCAGCAAAACGTGACGCTTCTGATTCCCCTGTTTGTGCACAGTGGTTTGAGTAAATTCCCCGAACTATTATTATTGCTAAATTCTCTGTTGGTATGATGTCATATATGTGCGTTTTAATTATCTAGGATGACTGCATATAATATCACGTTTTTTTAAAGGTTTTCCTTTAAAATACCATGTTGGTTATGTATGTATCTGATTTCTAAGCAACATAGCATGGTAGTGTTTTGAAAAAGTAGATTTCTAAAACGGATATTCAAAATCTCAATATGAAATATAACTAAATCCAGTTTGGTACGGAACCTAATGTGTTTAATAAGCCTTTTTGTAGTTGATGAACCATTGACTTGTTTCAGATGGCTGGGCACTAAGTCTGTTGAGTCACTAATTAAGGCATCGCACAGACTCTATAGTTTGGTGGGCTCAGGCCAATCAGATAAGGTGGGAGCATTTGGACATGAAGGTCGCGGGTTCGAATCCTCCCACCGCCAGTCAGTTTCCCACTTGGCAGCCCTCTGCGACCCTATTCCTGAAAAATGATGTGCTTTGTTATTCCATTAGAAAAGGAAGTAAGGGATAAGGGATAAAAGATAAAAAAGTTATTACGGACTAACTATAGCATGAATGCGACGAAAGCTTTCCGGGCCCGTATGGTGTGCAGTGTTAGTAGTCCAGGCTGGCGGAGTTTCATGTTTCAAGCATATGATATTTTTCGTTTCGCTTGCTTAACTTGAGGTTGGATAGTTAGTGACATTAGGTAATTTTATTCTACATAAACAGTACTATATTAAAATCTATGCGTTCACCTCGAATCGGATAGCAAATAAGAAAAGAAATAGTGCTTAAAACTAGTCAAAATAAATAATTTTTTGACTATAGGAGATTCGAATCTAATCAAAAGTTGGTTTTCACCAAGTGAACTGTTTTTGCAAAAGTATATAATTTGTAGTAATAATGTTATGAATCTCTCAGTTACCTGCGCTATATTGAATCGATTCTTTCCAAGCTATCTTAAGGGTAACAAACTCTTCTGGTTACGATGCTGCCACTCTTGTGCATTTCTTTTCCCATTCCAGACCACTACACCCATTGGGGTTCATTTGTTCCAATACTTGTACTTTTGTTTTATCCTCGCTGATTTTATACTACTTTCAAATAGCATTTGCATTCCGTACGTTCCAAGAAACAAATCGATGCCACTTTTAACTACTAATTTACGGAACTGACATTTTATCTAGCTCCGATAAACACATACAACTGCATTCACTGAAGACGTACAATGAAAGTACGCGTTTTTCCGTTAGGAATTGATGTCTGAGCATATCAGATGACGGCGGGATTTAATGAACAGCTCGGTAAAGCGTTGAATCAGTAACAAATTACAAAGATTGTTCAGTTTGGCAGGAAAATGAGGGTTGCATTTTATGCACTGCTCTTCTCACTACTTCGTCGCTGTGATCGCCAATACATTCTCTACCGCTTTGCAAATTGTGTCTCCTGTCCGTAAACCTTTCCAGTTTTTCAGTCCAACCTTATTTATCTAACGTTTAAAATCGTAAATCACGCAACAGTTGACGCTAAACCATGTGTGTGATTTGGCTGAACCCACAAAACCGGTGACCGGCTCTGAAAACGAAATCTAATTCAATCCTCACCGGATGTAGCGGGCTTTCCTCATTCCTGTATAGACTTAAAGTAGCGTCATAATTGTACCAGACCAAATTAATGCTTAGTCTTCTCGGTGATAGAGCTTTTCACTGGACAATTTTCGTTGCTTTGTCATACATGTTTTGATCTATTTGCTCGAGAAATTCAGCAGCACTGGATCTAAATACTGTACGTCACAGATCAATTTTATCCAATTAGCAACACAGGTCATTCAATCCATATTATGTTGGTATTTGTTTGTTTCTGTCAAATAGATGGTAAGCCAAAATAAGGTCAGCGTTTAGTCGAAATGAAAACTACTGAGACCAGAAACCCATCTCCCTCCGTGCATTGTCCCAACCACCCCAATATGTAGTTGTGAAGTGATTTTATGAAGTAAGATTACACTAGTGATTTTCCACTCGCACTATTGCTGTTCCCACTGTTTTGACGAGCGTAGTTGAAAATGACGGTCAAACGTTCGTTTGCATATATTTCGAATAGAACAAATACAATACTAGCAATTTTACGGAAATATGACAATTTCAAACGTTACACTTTGGAATTTCTAGCTGAAAGCCGGTGACATTGTCAACATTCTACTCAAGGTTACCGTTCGACAAATTGCATTGTGTCGCTTTTGATGGATATATATATATATATGATATAACCTGCATGTCCCATGATGCAAGCTTCAATAACAAAAGCAGAGACTAATTGTCAGTTAATCTATTTATGAAATAAAATTTACTCCAAAATCGGAATCCGACGTGAACAGGATGCATCTAACATTAGTTAGTCTAAAATTAGAAAGTAAAATCCTTTTCTGTTCAAAAAATTAAAAAAAATCGTTTTTCTTTTTTTTTGTATCGGGAAACCCTTTCTTGTTTGAAGTGTGATATTTCCATTCCAATTGAAACGCAGCATAATCATAAAAGTCACGTGTTATTGCAATGATGACTGAGGGCCGATCGAAAACCCATTGATATTTTATAGATACTCAATTCGCTGGTGGCGATCTCGTTTAATTGATGAGTTCACTAGCTTTTACTTTGAGTTCAAAACTTATTATACGGGTACTCGATGATTTTCAGCAGGCGGGACAAAGTGAAGACTCAAGGACTTCGCGAATTTCATTGGCAATTTGTCCGCAAACATAGGATACTCAAACCAATCGCCTGCCAAATGGTGCACACAAAAAGAGGGTTTCCCATATGGCAACATATACAGTTAGCAAATCCTGGAGCTCCGGGTACAGGAAAAAAACTGCATGTGAAAATAAAACTCAAGCGAATACCGAGACAACCGTGCATCAGCAAAAATGACCGCATTTTGTTTAATTAGTGGAGTATTTCGTCTAGACAATAAAGGTAAAAATGACTTTTATATGCTAAAATATCAAGCGAAAAACCATTTTGGATGCGATTTCACCTAACTAAATAGGTAGTTTGAACTTGGTAGCAAACATTGTAGAGTAGATTTCCAGAGAACAAAAGTTACAAACGGGCAGGTTTAAATGGTTAGCGCATCAATACTCCACGCCAACCTGTTCCGCGTCCGCTGTTAAACGTACTGAACAAAAACATTTTCTCTTGGTTGCATAAAAAGCAGGCGTATTAATTGGTTTCCACGTAGATGGGAACTTCGAAAGCGGAGAGTGTACACTTCACTCGGCTAGAGCTTCTTGCTCTATTAAAATTGGAGGGAGCAAACTGGAAAGGCGATTTCCCACGAAACGCACAATTAAGTCAGTTTTGACTATTTTTGTCACCACTTGCTTTCTCCAAAGGTCCAGAGCCATAATTTTTGGGGCGCGGTTGAGCAATGAAAACAAAACTTTGATGTTCTTCATATCCCCAATTTTATTCCCTTTAGCGGTCTAAGGATACCCCAGAAACGCAGTCACATCTGTTTGCTTTGTCGCCAGTTAAATACGCTAAAGAGCAATTAAAACGCTCTTATGAAATAAATACTGTCTGTTAGTTTCAGAAGACGCCGTGCATCTGAGACAAACATAAAGGTAATTGCTTCTGGTTTGGAACACAAGTTTTCGTTCCACAGACTGGATGCTTCTATTCACCATGGCAAATGCAGTCCGAAATTGAATACCAAAGCATTTGTGCCATTGGTACTGTTAATACTGTTATCATTATTGTTAGCTTTATGCTTATAAAGGAAATCGAGAGGTACAGCTGATATTAACAATAACCCCTTGGCTTTTGTCAGTTGTGTGACTCTCAAATATTGATAACAAAGTTAATGTGCATTAGGTAACATAGAAGGAGCCGCCTACTTTACTTTCTCATAAGTCTCGATTAAAATTACACTATGCAGAGTTGTTTGTCACTCACTACTGACAGACCAGTGGAAGAGAATGGCTGTCTGAATGAACCTCACCAAACACACTTGACTCGGTCATTACCGTTCACTGTGCTCTCGTACCGCTCAGTGCGAATGAAATGCAGCTGATTTCGGGCCATTTTTAAAAATGCAACATAACCACGGAGAGATTTGTGGTTTAACCAAAATTCGTCTCCCGGTTCGACTGACATTGCTATTGTAAGTTGAGATACGCACGGGCAAAACAGCACTGCTTCTTTCAGGATTGCGGTTTCTTTTCGTTGATGCTAGCAATTCACGAGAGCAGCTGACGGGTCAAAATGGAAATGCTCATCCAGTGGGCCACAACGTCAGTTTCAGGGTGTGACTGGTCTTCTCGAACGGATGCTAACTCCTCTGCACCCTCAAAATCAAACCCGCATCCAGACAGTATGTCACGACCTCCGTTTTCCCCGGTACACTTCTGTTTGAACGGAGACCACCAATGGTTCACAGTTGGCTTTATTCTACGATGTGAAAACTAAATGAATGTGCGTCACATTTCGGGCTTAGTGAGCCACAGATACAAAATTAAAATGTGTGATTTTTTTCATTCAGTTGATTTTTAAGTTGGTAGGGATCTCAAATCTTCATAAATTATCAGCTGAGTCAGATTCCTTTTGCCTTGGCAATGCAGACGCATATCATTAAATTGCGTTTCATCTTGCCGTTATCACTTTCTCTCACTCCCGGTGGATAAAAGGCTTTATTGAAGAGAACAAAGACCCATCATGTATTTCGAACGTTCCTCTATCTTTGAGTGATCTTTCGCTGTCACTTATTTATATAACTTTCTGCAGGTAATGTAATTTTCTCCAACACATCTAGGCATATGTCAACTTTACTGATAACAGTGCCAAACTGAGTTATTATTCGCAGCGTGATTTTCCTACAACTAAACACATTATTCCTCAAATTGTGATTAACACTTTTCGGCATATAAACCGTTTGCTCTCAAAATACTTTCACATTCCCCTCGTCCTCTGGAAAGTGATCTCTCAAAGTGCAATTTCCATGTTTCAGCACGATCCGCGTTTCCTTCCATACCCTGTAGAATCAATATCTATAGAAAATCCTTGTCCCATATTTAGTACGCATAATGGCAATCCGCGATCGTGTTACAGCTGCCTTCCTGAGCAAGCTACCCTAAGTGATAAATCATTCACTCGAAGAGTTTCTTTTTCCTCGTTTTGCAAGGTGATAAGTAGAACTGTTTTCTGCTCTCTCACTTCTGCTTTCGATTGAAATTTGACATTCATATACGCTAAAGCTTATACACTGGAATACAATACAAAAGCGCCAACTTGATTTAATGGTCAGGTAAGTCGTACAGGTGTTTGAAATGGGCAATGTTAAATGCTGCTAAATATGTTCAGCGGGACCGTTCTTATTTAATTTTCCCAATAGGGTTGCCAAAAGAAAACAACAGAACCATTGAAATGAGCACCAGATCATGTGGCACACCGTTGTTGCCTTGTTGGTCACCGCTCGGCTTATTGGGGTGAACACGTGATCAGTTCGTGGACTGAGAAGCAACAAGAGAGTTAAAAAGTCAAACACATAAACCAGGCATCATGCAAGCAGAAATAAGGCTAGGTTGCTAACCGGATACTTTTAGTAAAATCACAGTCTAAAGTACCATTAGGAAGCGCCTATTCGCATGTTTCAGAAAGGCCCAGTGCTGGTTCAGTGATACCTATATGTCTCGTAAACATGACTGGGCAGACCAAAGAACACGTATATCCTTTGCGTTTTCTTCACGTCCAAACTCAACCAACTTGCGGATAGTCTCCTCAAAAAAGTCCAACGTGAAACCATTTATTCGGTCTTCATCTGCAGTATCTTATTGATTTGTCAATTCGTTTTATGCCTATCTGATTATCGGGGTACAGTATTTGTCCTAAAATCCAAAACGGAGAGTTCGACAGAATCAGTCACTGTCGGCTGTGTATGGTCATTGTTCCAAAAGTATGGGAGAGGAAGACGAGTTTACAGTGATTGGAAAAATTGTGACAAGAATACGGCCGAACCGCAATGAGACGAACGCAGTCAGCTTTAACCAACTATTTGCTCATCGGTTTCGCAAACTATATCTTATAAATTCACTTCGATTACATAATAACCTGCAGACTTTGGAGGACAAAACTGAAAGTTGTCCATCCTCAGTCGGCTGAGTAAAGTACACGATATGAGAACGAGTCCCCAGTAAATCACCTTGCATCCCTGGAGATAAAAATAACACCTGTGAGATTTAAAAAACTTCAGAACTGTCTCGGTAGATGTCAGATTGGGAAGGCTAAAGGATGCTTGGGTGAAAAACATTCATTAAGATCTGGTATGTTAGCTGTCTTTATTTTGCTCAAAAGCAGCCAATCTAGACGTGCTATTAATGATGTGACATTTAGTCACTGGAAATTGTCTAGAATTTTCCGATAGCTAACTAGAGTAAGAACAACTTTGGTTGTTCCAAGTAATACATGGTCGTATGAGTAGAAGAACGTGCATGAGCACCCGGTAGACTGAATCCAACTACTTTGAGTTTGCTTCTCAAATGCGTACCGCAAACATTCGCATGCCAGTTGATTCGGAAAAATGACGGGGGCAATGGGCAGAGAAAACCTTATAGAGCAGAACCGCTTCAACTAAATAGCGATGTCCTCACTGATGTATGTTTGCTAGCTTAGTTTATACCTCATATGCATGTTTTGTCAAAGATGGGGTACCTCTAAGGACAATTCTTTTTGTGATTGGGCCACTGAAACATAAACTACCAAAGTGTTTAGTCAAATTGACTGAACCCATCAGACGAAAGTGTGCCATACACAGTCTTAAGAATTCATTGGAGTTTGTGGACAAAATCCAAAACCTAAATGTTTCTAACAACGGCATGACATCATTCACTGTCTGTTTTCCATTTAATAATATCCCAATTGAAGAAATGTTTGACCTTGTTTTCTTGCACATCATTTCAAAAAGCTATTGCTTTGCCGTGCGAAGAACATACAGTTCTGTTTTGATGACACCACTTACCGACAATTCGATGGTTTGACAACGGAAATCCTACTTGGACCGGTTTTGGCTTATAGATTCATAGTATATGCAGAAAAAGACGTTGCGTAATTGCGTACAACATAAGCACTCTTAAGGTGGTCATGCGAATGACACGTTTGTTATGGTGGAAAACAGAACGTCTGTGTATTGAATATCCCAGCTTAGCATAAATGAACATAAAACAAAAATTGCTATCCCCATTTTCGATTTTTTCACTAGCCAACATTGACTTGGAAATGCTTGAGCTTCTAAAGCTTTTGCCTAATCGAGCTTTTTTACAATCGCACTTCATCAGAGCAAGACAAATCTCCGCCATTGAGAAGCGAGAATATCATCTGTAACCCGTTTTTTTCGTACTGGGGGGCGAATGGTTTCCGATGGGGAAGTCCCAAAATCCGATGCCCCAAAGAATGCTGTCTTCCTTTTTACTGTCTTTCAGAAACGACCAGAATAACAGCGATGTCACGGGGACATATTGTGCTGTTTCTTTAGTAGTCCTACACAACAAGAATCGGATGCTTCATGAATCTAATCTAGCTGGAATTTGCAACCAATTTCCCCTTTGGATGGCAAATAATTTTTGGATAGGAAGACTAGTGGCTGTAACTCCCTTTCACCTGCCCAATCCGAGTGATTTTTGTAGCCCTATTGATGTTCTCCCGTGTGTGGTTTTCGTTACCCGTAGCCCTGTCATTCTTCAGAATTAACCCATGTGCGAATTCTGTACACCGTTGTGAAACAAATGCTAAATAGCCGATTTCCATCTGTCATATGATCATGCTTGCTCTGGTAGTCATGCGATTTCTAAAGGGAATCGGACGTGTGAAATTATACAATTCGCACAAGCCCGGCGTTTGTTTAGACCGCGGAAGATACATTGCATTCGAACATTGGATTGTTGGAACCTAGTGTCGCCGTGCTTTGATTTATTATTGTCTTTACGATATCGTGGACGTCGTGACAACAGGAAGAACCCGTGACCGGACAGTGATAACAACGAGTATCACTGTCATTTTCGTCTTAAGTCTCTGTCTTAGTGATTGAAACGCATGTCTGGTTACCCAACCTTCCGCATTCTGCTATTCAACCAAAAGTGAAAATTCATCCGTCATCTGGAAAACAGCAATCCATTCATCCATATGACTTTATCTCACCCAAGAGAGCGTCACCAGTACCAACGCAACACCCACTCCAGCTTAATTTGTTTGTGGTACGTATCTAATAACAAGAGTTTGATAACCTCGCAGCATTTAAATTGCAGCCGTGAATCATTCTCACTCACATCACCCCCCATAAGATTCATTTTTAGTCTTCAAACGATGTCAGGAAGCGAGGTGACGGAAAACAGTGCTTCAAAGACGTCCAAATATGTTTCAAGACTTTAACTCGCGTGACTGATGCATACCAAAATTCCTGCAGTGATCAGACATTTTTCTGCCCCTAAACTATATCTCAGCAGCTGCAGTGGACTAAGAACTACTTAAAAATCCGGTTTTCCCCTATTTGCATTGCTTGCCACAGGAGGTGTCATGAAATGCGTGGAATGTTTAGGAAGTTGATTGACTGCATCATTTAATTCGAACGGTCGTCGGATATGCGGTTTTCTGCACTGCCGTGCCTGTCTAATGTCTTCCAAACTCCACAGAACTTTGTTCACAACAAATTAGACTTTGTCCGTCGAAAAGCTCAGCAAATAAAACAATATTGAAGCGACTTCTTAGTTATGCAGGAATAAGACGTCTGTTCAGAGCTTATTTCGCCAAACAAATTTGCCATCAATACGATCACAAATCCATGGTAGATGAGTTAACACGATCTGCGTAAAGTGGAGGGTACATTCATTCTCTGTCGGACAAAATTTTTAGGTGCTCATAGTTGCGAATAAACTAGCTCACTGGGATAACAAATAAATCTGAGTCCAGTAGAGGAAAAACCAACCAGATCGTCGGTTTTTCTACTCGGTTATTTGAAAGAAACATCGTGAGTCAATCAAGAAGTTTCTGTCATGATAGATTACTGCAATTTATATACAGCCTACGACCTGGCATTTGCTGACAAACGGCTAATTGCGCCTCACTGTTTGGTGAGTATGCTGCCACGGTGTGTCACAAGTTAGATAAAAATCGATTGTGGACATTCAAGTTCATCTCCAAATCTCATATTGAAGAACTGATCGTTGACTTACGCTATTGTCAGTCTACAAAAATCGTTGTACATTCGATCGGTAAGCCATAACAACCGGTGTTCGTTATACTGTTTATTAAAATTATTTAAAACTGAATTGATATGCTTTATTGACTAAGTAGGAAACAAGACCCGTTATTTATACCGACCGCTTGAATTGTGCGTTAAAAAAAATCGAAGGCTAGACACGTAGACAAACACATACAGATACGGACAATCAGACGTGCCCCCGTATTTCAATTCGGCGAAACTAGACGTCGATTGACTGCAGGCGGCTTGTTCGAGATGGTAATTTCTTTCACGAGAAACTCCATGCCAGCCAATCAAAACGAAGTTAGGAACTCTTAAAAATTATCCCATTTTTGTCTTCAATCAAAGCGACAACTTGTGTTTAAAAGCGGTTTTGTTTATGATTGTTCAGCTTAGCTTTTCTTACAATGACATCTGAAACCGGGTGAACGGACTACAGCGCGGTTTCAACATCCACCATTTGCTACCATTGTAGTTATCCGTAGATCTCAAAGGCTGCACGTACAAGTCGATGCAATTTGACTCCGAAAGGCCATATATTCTAGGCACAGGCACCGCAGGCACGCTGTCAAGATTGGAACTGAGATCAATGTTAGAATAAACAAAACAGTATTTTCACTAATGGAACAACAGACGCGCACATACTGTTCAACCAGCTACAAGCATTCAACAAGCATTGTGCACCATCCTGCTTGCTCTTTCGAACAATAAGGAACTAACACCGTAAAGCGAACTGTTCCGTAAAACTGGATTATCTCGGTACTCTGCATTTTATCCTGGCTCGAGTCAATCAAAGACAAATTGCAATGGAAAAAGGCATACAAAAAGCAGCGATAGATGAAGATATGATGTCAGACCGATTGTGGGTTTAGAGAGAAAACGGGGAACAAGCGAAAACAGGTTTATTACGGTCAATCATACCTTGACCACTTTCAGCCACTCCCACTGACTTTTAATTCACATTGAATAAAAATATAATAGTTTGAGTGCATTTGCAAGAAATCAATGATAATCTATTGTGTTACCAATGCTTCACGTGAAACGAGAGAATCACAACTGTCCACTAGGCATTTATTATTTTATTTCTTGGTTACCGAATTTTTCCCCGAAAGGCAGTATCTCGCCACGGGCATTCTGGGTGAGACGGACTGAACAGGTTTCATTCTGATAACTTATCGTTTATTTTTTCTCATAAATGTGCACAGTGAAATTCATAATTAAGCACTTAGTGTTGTACCACTTCTTTCGGTCTCCTTTTTCCACGCGGGTTTGGCCGTTTGAAAATGCATCTTACACGTGAATGGAAAAATATATTAAATAAAAGTTCACAAATAAGTTTCAAACAAAGTGATTTGGTACGCATATTTCTCTCACTTAATCGCAAATTTTGAGGTGAGAACTGTGCAAGATCACCATTTCCGTTAGATGAAACTATTAAAATTCAAACTGCAAGCATTTGGCCTCGGAATATGTGTAGAAGCCTGCCCAACCCCGCGCACACATACACACGGATGCAGTAACAAAGGAACGAGCAAAAATCCACTGCAACCGTCAGCTTCCCAAGGTTTCAAGAAGAGAGCCATTTTGCCACAAATAAAGTCACTTCAAAAGAGCATCTTATTTCTGATCGCAAAGGGACATTTTCGATGGGCATTTTATTGATTTTTTTTGTTTTATCAATGGCCAGATATACATGTATTCTTGAAACTCATGAATCAAGCGCAATATGAACATTTTTTGCCTTAGTAGGCAATAAAATAAAGAAAAATAATTGAATTAGTATTCTAGTTAGTCACTATAAAGTGACAATTCTTTTCAATGAAAAACCGAAAACATCGGTGTTGTCTATTGAGCACAGCGTTGGCACTTTAGACGATATCCCATTTTAGCCATCATATGCATATCTCAAACATGAAGCATTACCAGCCCGCAAAGAAGAACAAAGTGCAATTTTCTCCCACAGATTTAGATCATGTGGTGCCGGAAATCCAATGTCACTAAACAATAACAAGCTTTAGTTTCGATAAATTTCTGACCATTCTGATATAGTAACCAGGACATCGTGTAGGGAATCCCACTTACTGCTTACTGCAAGATGTTTTAGGTTTTCCGACTCAGTGTCTACTAGTTAGGTAGCTCACTGCTTGAAGATTCCAGAACAAGAAACGTATTTCCAAATGCATCAAGACTCAGACCGAGGCATGGTTTCATATGAAACCTATCCCAGACCCAAGTGTGCTCTCGCCTGATTTAAGTAAAGCTGGGATAAAACCACTCAAAGTGATATGTTGCTAAATCTCAATAGAATGAAACGTGGAGCCTCTTTCGAGGGCAGCATGATTTATTCATACTGTCTACTTTCTCAGACCCAAGGGAACGTCTCATTCGCTTAAACGATAAGATGTCCCCTATCCATATTGCATTCTCTTTGGATTCGCCTTTAAGGCTGTTTTCATTTCATTCGAAGGAACAGTAAACAATTTAGGAATAAGGAAGCAGGTTAACTATTTCGAGGAATTTCCCTCTAGAACTGTCCATTTTGCAAGTATGTCCACTTCATTACATGCCATCTATCCATCGGCACAATTGACGAGCCACCAGGTTAGGGCGCGCAACAATTCCCACTATCACACAGAATAATCATGTTCACTACTTTATTGAACGACTAATCCATGCTGACACTAGCAGCGTTTAAATATGCGTTCGACCATCCCGGACAACGGAGTAGGAAATATCAGCAATAATTTTCCTCAGAAGTAAAAAAAGAGTAATTCAGCCGTAAAAGTTTCGCATGAGCATGAGTAACCCTTTGGTCACCTTCAGATTTCATTGACTTCCTCCATGGGAGGTATACTGTTGGTATAATTTGTTCCTCTAATATGATATGAATGTTGTCCTTGCCCGATTTAAAATGCTGGAAGTGTTAAATCACACAATTCCATAGGGACCAATGTTTTTTAATCGCTATTCTGTATATTGTGGTATTGAAACATTTTACTGCATTGCGTTCACTGCCCAATCGTCACGATAACAACGCAAACGATTACCGCGAAGTTTAAATGACCTTGATTCAAAGTCAACTTTGACATCAATTAAGATCCTTTCTATAGGAAACTTTTTTGTTCACAATCAACTGAGCATTAGACCTCAGTTAACGCGAAATAAATAAATTAGTAAATAAGTGTCTTCAGCCTAGGAATGCACTTGCAACCATGTATAGAATACTCGATAAAATTAGTGTCCAGGTGGAAAACTGAGTTTGTTGTAAATTTCGTGCTTTAGTTACATTTTATTTTTCATGGTCTTATGTGACTGCCTCCACAGCCATGTTTAACTGACTTTATTACAATGAGCAAACAGATATAATAATAAAGGGGGTTATTAAATAAATTAGGGATCTTTGTCAGTTTTTTTAAACCTTGTAAGTACTACAACATCAAGAAAGTTTACAAACGAAACTTTCGAGAACAACGATCGGTCATACCTGTGTATAATCTGGCAGAAAGAAAAAATCGCGAGATCCTGAAATCGGGACATGTCGTCGTATTATTTAGTTAGGAACAAACGATTAGCATTGGACAAGCTTTATTTTTAGTTAACCATTCAAGTGGCCTTCTATGCTTCCTAGTTCTGCCCGATAGAATATCGATTCGGAAATACTTTTCAGTCGTGAACATCACAACTGAAAAGTATTGCTTGTTGCAGAGTGGGCAATTGACAAGAAGAAGAAAGACTTAAAGAAGAAAACAGTTAGTTACTTATCAAAGATGTCTGTTGACCAATAGTTTAGTTCACTCCATCAGTCCGAAGGCAGAGAAATGCGTTTTCCATCCTGAAATTCAATGACTCGGCTCAGAAGTTGATTCTTAAGCAAATACATTCAGTCCATTGTTGCAGCTTGCAGGAAGCAAATCTAGAATGATTTTAAGCAAAAGGTGGTTCACAAAGCCCAGTACACCAGTCGGATGGTCCGATCGAAATGTGCCAAACACAGGTCTGTGGTTGTATTTCGCCACTTGCCTAAGTCTCTTGTGGATCAGCTTCAGTCTCCAGTCCTGAACCTAAATTGTCCCACTCATTCTTTACTTTTTGTTTGTTTCCGTCGTATTCCACTTCCCCACGTGAACTCCACTGCTAATTTTCAGACGATCTTTTTGCCGTATCAAGGACGATTTCTTTATTGCGCCTGATATCACTCCTCCGCTCGAGCCGGACTTTTCCATCGGTCTCAACTTTCGCACCGAACTGTCATTTGGCTTGAGTGGTCGCCGTAATTTACTATTGCGATGGGAAAAACGTTTTTGTATACTCATATGTTCCTAAAACGGATACGACATTTTGGTCTAGCAACACATGACATGCATGTAAAGTCGTTCACATTCATCTTCCAAACAAGCATCTCATCGAGCTTATCTGCATGACCGCCGATGATGCTTCACGAAGTGCAAGATGGACAATGAATGAATCAGCACCCCCGGTTTTGCATTTCTTAAGTACCTTCTTCATTTTTTTAACCGAGCCATCTGTCGTGTTATTGGACGGATTGTCGTAAGGACTTATGATGTGATGTCCAAAGTGTCGCATCTCCAAGACCTACTGGAATTCCGTGCTCTGAAACTCAGGGAGGACCACCACCGGAACTCACCAGGATCGGAATACCACGCCCAAAACGTTAGCTCATGGTTTGCCGATAACCTCTGAATTCGGTTCCGTCCTCGTCAGATTGATTCGAATAGTCCTCGACCACTAACTTCCGCACTGGTGGCAAGATACATCCAAGGCCACAGTCTGCCAAGACCGATCAGACCTTGGTCATATTTCCGTCGATTTTCTTGTGCGTCACTGATCAAACTACCTGCATTTCAAACAGCTGGCTACCGTTTTTTTTGAATCGGTTCTGCAATGCCCGATCAATAGTAGGTCTTCTAGCTCGGCTGTTATGCCAGCTGATACCTGCAGTTCTCAGAACTCGGCAGCATGCTTCGCGACGGCGTACTTGCTACGAGCATTTACCTGGCTCATTGGTAGTGTAGCTTGTAATTATACTTTTGCAGGCGTGTTAGCATAAGTATGGTGGCTTATATATGGTTAAGATCAACGGTTTATGGTCTAAATACGTGTGTATTAGTCGGCCGGAGGTATATTCGTTGAAATTTCCGAGGGCAACACCACTGGTAATAGCTCCTGCTCGATTAGTTTTTATTTCTGATCTCAAACAGCCAAACATTTGATGTGATAATCAGTTGAGATACCACTGTTTGAGAGATCAATGCCCGACGCTTACTGACTATTGGAGCAGTTTTCAAAGAGTGAAAAAGGTGGAATATATAATGCATGTACAAGGCCTTTTACAGTGAGCTGTTTTAACGACCGAAGGCTGATTCTAAATCATCTGCTCAAATCCACGTCTGGGTCAAAGGGGTGTGTCTTATCAGTTCCACTAACTCAGCTGAGTCTAGTGAGACAGCTAATCATTTCCTTAGAATGTGAAACAACGTGTGCACCATTTGCAACAAACATATCAATGATAACGCGTAACTTATGCAGACGCAGCCTGATAAACTCAGGGTTGGCGTTGAAACCAGACTGTTGATTTATACCAAGTCAAATCGTCCCGATTTAATTCATATCCGCTTCTGACACAATTTCAAGTAGGAAATTGACTTTCATTATGCTATTCTTGAAGCAAAGTATTGTTTGCGTTGTGCTGTATAGAAGTTTACGTGCAAATATGTCGCGTTTAGTCGAAACATTGTGAGGCAAAATAAGAAAATAGTTGCACTGATCACCTTGTAAAAATAAGTAAAAAATAAGTTCGTCAGGGAATGATTTCGCCACCATAGAGAGGCTGCTGAGAAACTCGGCTGAAACACGGCTACCGTTTGTCAAAAAGCGTGCCAAATATAGGACAGTAGACTTCCTAATAGATATTGATCTTAGAGGGTATGCACCGAAGGGCGAGTCCTGTTGAAACATGAGAGCGTCAATTTGGAAGTTCGTTGTGCAGTGTTAGTGGAATCTGAAATTATTTTGTGAGCAAATATGTCACATGCGGATAAGTGCCGATCACAGAACGATGGACAGTTTGCTCAGTGGTATGAAAAACGGCTAGTAATTGATAGCCCCTGGGCGAAGAATTTTAAAGCAATTTTTAAGCAAACCTGGAAATATGATTGCAAAACAGCATAGAAGGATTGGAAAAACACATTGGTATACAAATCGGAAGATGGTGCTTTGTTTCACTTTCTAGTGTCAAAGCTTTCTGATTTGAAATGACAGCCGTCGGTGATTTTTTACACAGATAGAAATGTGAGAAGTCCATCTCAGAATTCTATCAATAGTAACTCTTAGATATTTTGCAGAATCAGCCCTGGTAAGTGTTTCTGTGTTGATGAAAGACGTTTCAGATGGGTAGGCTGGCCGAGAGAGAGAAACAGAGAGTAGACATTCAAAATATTTTAATGTGTTGAGATTTAAACGCACTTGCGCAGAGAAATCTTACTTAGAGAATAAGTTTTTGGAAAAACTTTGAATGCCATTCTTTATCAAAACTTCTTGAGAGAGGGCAACATCACCATCATACTTAAGCAAATGAAAAGTGGAGCTAGTTGATAAGTTGCTGATGTAAGTAAAAAAGACATACGATGAAACAACAGCACCCTGAAGCGTGCATGAGTTGTTAATCAACGGTTTTGAAGTTTTACCGCCCAGTCGTGTGCACCGAGTCCAGTTAGTAGACTAATCAGACAGCCATGCTAACAAAGACCTGGGACAATCGAATGTTTACAGTTTGAGAGTGAGGAGAAACCGTGGGACCAAATCGAATGTTGAAGTACAGTCCAGAAAAGTGCAACGCACATATTTCAGTGGTGTTAAGGACTTACAACCTTGATGAATAGGGGAGGCGACAGCGTCCAAAGTGGACCTCAATGATTTATAAGCGAACTGAAGTGGGTCGTCGGAGGGATGCATAGAAGGACTCAGGCGCTTGAACACAACGCGCTCTGCTATTTTAGGACTAGAAGGCGTCAAGGTAATAGAGTAAAAGCGCTTAGCTAACGCAGTAGATGTGCTAGATTTTGAGATGGGAACAATAGTGACGGGTCTCTAGAAGTCAGGAATAGGGGACAAATTTAATGATTTGTTAATTGGAGAAGTGAGTGTATCGGTCAGGGCCACAACACTGTGCCTTGGAAGAGCTGAGGGCAGCGGTAATTTTGGTAGTACGCACATGATTTTCTTCTAGCCGAACAATTTTCATTCCTTGTGACATTCACTGTCACAAAATCGAAACCCTGTCTTAGATTTCTGGCGATTCTCGGATGCTATCTTTTCCATATCATAAGTTTCCGACGCACCCAAGGTTCTTCTGCGTTATTCATTTAATTGCCTTCTTAACTAGGAAAATATTGATGGACTGCTGGGGTGTCAACTTAAGAATCCTTGGCAGCCAACTTGATACTGCAGAGTAAGAAAGCTGTCACACTTCGGCCAAGCACAAACCTCTCGCCCGGGAAATTACAAGAATTACAGGACAGTCCAAAGGAGGTCACTGACAGTGAAAACAAGCGGGACAGTTAATCAGGTAACTGGGTTAGTTTTTAAGTCGTAAAACATTCGTACGTCTCGTACTCCCGCAGCTAGTAAAACTTCAGTTCCAACCTCATCGTCAAACAACACCCACCTTAATTGCTGTGCAATTCCCGGGAGCATTCGAAAATCGTTCAGATGCGTTCGTCAGAGCCTCTATCTATAAACTAATCTCCCCCCTCCTCTATTACCATGTCCGCTGAGGAACAAGTCGGCAAACAATTATTCAACCCCGAAAGATGGTTATGATATAATGATGAACATCGTCGCCGATCCCACACTTTTATTGAGCTGCCTGTCGTGTATATTTGTTCGATGCGCAAAGCGGCAGAAGCGTGAGAAAGGATAACTAGAAAAGAAACTCGCCTCCCCAAATCATTACAGTCAGTCGCCAGCAGATAAGGCGGGTAATTAACTTGTTGGGCATTAGTGAAGACCGTCGCGCGACAAGGTGGCACGAAACAGCAGTAGGCTAAACTAAGGGCAATGAAAACTTTTAATGCGTACGAGCAAAAGAAGTAGAAAGATAATTGATTGTCTCATCCTGAAATAGGTGGACCTTTCTTGACAGATGCTGCAATTTTTCTCACAGCTTTACGTGCAAGCCATTTTCGATGTGTACCGTCGCCTTCGCAATGGTAACCAACAAATGTGATAATTCGCACCTCCTTCACGAGGTGAATAAGGCTTGATTGCCGATGATGAAAACGGATAGGAAATGAACCCTCTTGTTGAACGCTATCATTATTGCCTAAAGGCTAGCACCGTTCTGCTTTCTCAGTTCACCAAAGCATTTTTCCACGGAACAGGCCTAGCTATACGCTTTCTTTCATCGCCCATTATTTATATGGTATTATTTTCATTATAACCGAAGTATAACTACTTTTTGGAGTTAATAAACTTAAGCGAATCTGGTTGTTTAATTTAGACTGTTGCGATACTGTTTGTTTTGAACACTCAAGTTATCCCGTCGGTTTTCCTCCGCCTATTTACAAAATGGCAAACTGGTCGTGCAACTCTTCGGTTGTATTTTGAAATCAACAATCAATATGTTAGGGCATAGTCTTAACTAAACTGATGAAACTTTTTCTTTCTTGTGATATTGCGTCAAGAAAATCTGTACCCTCTATCCATACAACAAATTCTTTTTTGTAAAAAAGAATTAATTTCGTCTGACATTTCTTCTTGCTCAGTGAATTTCCTGTTACCCCCGGGGAAAAATGACTACCAACTAGTCGTTTTCTCCATCTTTCTGCCTTTGTATGAATAATACCGCAGTGAATGCCAATCAACTCAGTGACAATAATAGAAAACTGAACCCAAAGGAACTACATTTCTAGTCTCGTGTTCACGCTCAGTAAATCAATAAACGAACGATGAGTTCTGAGCTAATTCGAAACTTTTGCTCGGAAATCGGAATGCTAAATTTGAAAATTTTGGTTCATTTTTCCCCTTTCACGTTCATCCAACGAGCAGAAAAGTAAGCTTGCAAACCAGTAAAATCTGATCTACACAAAATCCGGGGTTACACATTCAATGGTCTTGTTGTTTAGGTGAATCTGTCGGTACTTGGTTTTCCAAGGTCGGGGTACAACTATTTTCTATTCACTCATTCTCGTTAGTATTTTGAGAAGATAACGTCAAACTGATTTGGTATTAAGTGAAATGTGGATGTGACTTGTACTCGAGTCTGTGTGTCTGCGTATAAATGTTTGAGGTGACCAGTTGCACGAGTGAATGATCACATAATGTATTGAAATTCGTTCGCCATCTGATCTGTTAGGCGTGGTTAGGTTTCTTCATATCAAGAAAAGTGCATCAACGTAGAACAGTTTGTTTCGGAGCGAATAGAAGCCTAAGTTTATATGTCTGTCGATGGAAAATGCACGTGGTTGTCGTTTTTCAATGTAATATGAATTACTGGTCAGAAGACGTACAATGAAATCAACCGTTTGGTTGGAATGAGACAAAATATTTTGTCTATTGATCATTTACGTAATTTATCTTTAGATGGGGCAAACGAACAGAGGGAACCACTTTATTAGCTTATTGTCCGTCTGTTCCTTGTTACGTTTATTTCGGTGCAACGACGTAACAATAGGCCCAACGGATCCAAAATTATCAGCCACATTGGTTGGTTTCAGTAGGGTTGAAGTGTCAACACAGACCACCACAGAACGGCTCAAATTATTCAGTCAGAACCGATGTCGCTTTCGGTGATTTTTTGGTTTTCCAGGCCTAGTCAAAGTCAGTCTCAAAAGTGAACACTATCGACTGTTGCGGTAGTAAATATGCATATCCTCAACACTCGTGAATGCACAGGGCAAAGACGGGCGAAGGCACCCCTGTGATGGTAGTATCATTCATCTTGGTTTGAACAATGAGTTTCATCCTAATTTCGGTCCTACCTGTCAGTTTAATTTTTAACTGACCGATCTATCGGCAAATTGACTAGCTGACAACTAACCTATCATTTATCACTTGTTTCACTTTACATAGTGTGATTGTGTTCGATTGGGACAATACAAGTAAACATCCTCGTACACTTCTGTTTTTGATTTAAGTCACGGGTCGTTTTCACCAATCGTAGGCATTATACAGACTTCTCCAAGGTGACGTGGACAAGGACAGAGAACTTACTGTAAAAATTAATACAAAATCCAAGCCACTCGGTTTCCGGTTCACAGAAAACGTTTTTCTCCCCTCGGTTTCATAAACCTGATTTTCAGTGTCACTTGGGTCACATACATTGATTTGACATAAATTACCCTTGCTTCAAATAACATCGATGACTTTGAAAATACTGTATAGCTGTTTTATTCTTGTCATATTCGCCAATCGCGGGCAGGAATTTGAACAGAAGATAAATGGTTAAAAGTACGCAGCAGCTAGAATACGCGTGGTACCCTCACCTTTTTTCCGAATATCAGATACAATCTTAACATTTGGTACTTCCATGGTCAAAAACGTTTTATTCAGAAAAGAACCAGACACAACAGAAACTTAGCGGTTGTCTGAGGAAGCCCGATTTTGTATACCCAAAGCAAACTCTTGCTTTTACATGAGGCTTTCATTATGACATCTTCCGTGTATTGGTGAGAAAAAGAATAAGTCTTAAGGGCGTTCCATGTGTAAACATCGTACCAATTATTTTACCAGTTTATTATTTTGTTAATCTGAGGATGCATCTGAAGCAGTTGGAACGGACACTTGCCTAAAGTGCTCATGAAGTGGAGACATACGCTGTTCGTTAGACCAGCATTGCTCGCCGCACCGAACACTTGGGGTAACTGATTTTCGGAAACACAGATGAATTAAAACTCGTCGGGCCACGAAGGTCGCGTGGTCTCATTTATTTATTTTATATCATTTCCACTGAAACTTAAGCAAACGCTTGCAATAGCCGAGAAAACAGTTGCTTTGGACTGGATTCGATGAAAAGATGGAAATATCAAAAAGGTGTCAGTTACGATGAAGATACGCAGGCTCGCATCCAGGTTGGCATTTCTGTGGCTAATTTGGGTACAAGCGTGATCACTCTGTTCGTGACAGGTCATTTTGATGAGGATCCAATTCGATAAATAATTAAAACCTACTGCATTATCCTTATCTTACTATTAATGTTTGGGAAGAAGAACATTACCTGTTCACTTCTAGTTCGGCTACTCTTCAACTCTGAACTTAATCGATCAGTCTTAATGCAGTCAGTAACAATCTCGATCTATCTGAATCTAGTTGTGAGCATCTGTAGCTTGGGAATGTTCGTCAGGTCCTGCGCAACGGGAGAAACAGACCGCTTGGTTAAAAGCACTTAAGACCAACTTGATCTCGGTCTAAGTGTAGTTTCGGATGAAACTGACGCTACATAATAGCAAACAGGTCAAGTCAAGTGAAAACTAATAATCCAGGAAAAGGAATATTGTACATGGATGAATAACGTTAGGATAATATAGAGAAACGACCGAGTGTGGATGGAGAATGTAAACAATAGGTATAATATGGGTGAAAATTCCTACAGATGCTTTTCCAGACTAATTTTCGATTAAAACCAGTTTGAAAACATGGTGGAATGTTATTGAATACTTGCAGCATATTTGGTTGTTTACGAATGCCAACACTATTGCGCTTATTTCAAATGTTCGGGGGCTTCAAGCGCTATTAGGGGCTAAATTATAGCCACTTCACGATGGGGCCGAACCGTTTCAAAGTTGGCAAATAATTCTTATCGAGAGATGGACGAGGAAACGTGAAGTGACGAATGAACAGCATGACGACACATGGTGTTTACTTTGGTGTCGACTAGGTCTTGTCTCAGAGGGCTTCGGATGCCCAAACTCGCCATTTTGGTCGCTTTACGGTGTGTCGGAAAGATATTTTATGCGTGTCTTTAGGTCTAAGCAACAAATATGTGCTATTTGGACTGCGGTACTCTACACATGACATTTGTACCGTCGCGTTCATCGTGACTTTCAGTCGTTTTTCCTTGATTCACGGAATTTGTGTCCAAGGTGAAACTGAACGAGACAACCTATTCTGTAGTAAAAACAGTTTGACCGCAACTATCTGGTGAATTGTTAAACAACGTTGACTTCGACTAAGAGGTGCAAAATGCATGATTTTGCGGCCTACAGATTGTTTTGCATTGGGCCTTCGGGGTGTCCGATAAGCAAAAAACACAAATTCGGGGTTTTTGGACAGCCAGTGAACGGTGCGCCCACTGTGAACCGTTAGCACACCAATCTGTTTACACGCTTGACAAAAGAGGGAACCGTAAATGTGGGAGCAGATTTTAGATGGCTCCTGCAGGCTCAGCAGAGAATTCCAGTGATTTGTTTTCGTCCAAACTTCAGCGCCGCCTGTTGGGGTCAAAGCGATTACTCACAACGTACCTGGGAACGAATCTGCTATAATGAGCTATTGCTGTAATCTTTTAAGTATTCACAGCTGACTCATACTCTGACGTTTTCTTGTGCAAACAATAGCTCTTACTGT
Organism: Fasciolopsis buskii; assembly: GCA_008360955.1. Lineage (NCBI taxonomy): Eukaryota > Metazoa > Platyhelminthes > Trematoda > Plagiorchiida > Fasciolidae > Fasciolopsis > Fasciolopsis buskii. The sequence goes on from LUCM01005438.1 coordinate 305,732, forward strand.
AAACAACTTGATCTTCATGTCAGAGATTAAAATTCCGAACACCATTTAAACTGGTCTCACAACTGAATTTCGAAAATGGGAATAAAAAATATCTGTTCAACAAGGAAATGACAAGCCATCACAGAAGTTGCCTGTTACTATTCTGTGTCTAGATCACCAACTTACCCTGCTGATAGGCAAACCACGGAAAGCTAATAATTTGGGGATAGAATAGATGATGTTTGAATGAAGTGAACGAGTATCTTCGCTTGCCAAGACGGTGAAAGCAAGACGCACGGATTAGTAATACTCAGATTTCGTCGAAAATGAGACTTACTTAATGCCCAGAATCTGAAGATGTTTCAACTGTTCAATACTTTGGGGTATTTCGGTAATTTGGTTGTAGTCTACCAGAAGTCTCCCAAGTTTTGTGCAATACGATATAGCTGAAGAAACAATAGAAAGAATTGTAACAATTGTTTGTTGAGAGTACGAGTTCCAGTATGTGTGAAGTAGAATTGAAACTGAACACTCATGGATGTCTGCCTAATAAAGTTTCCTATACAAAGAAATCAAGCGCTTCATTATCGAGGGTAATTAGACGGTCATCAAAGTGGGCTCTCAGTCTGGCGGTCCTAGGCTCGAATCCTACTGCAGTCAGTCATTTACCTGTTTAAGAATTTTTCGATTGGTGACAGTCCCTAAAGGAATATATGCCAAATAACTGTGCAAGAAAGAACAAAGTGTAACGTACTTCAGCTATAATTTAATACTAATATATTAATATGCTTCAAGTAAACCAAGACACTTTCATACGCATGCTTACCTACTTCGTACCTCCAAATACCGAATAAGGCTTCGTTTGTTTTATAATCTTTTTCCACGCCTGAATAAGACCGTATTCGTTAATAACACAAATAGCAATTCAACTGATTCACGAATATTGGGGCGTTTGCCAACTGGTTTTAAAATGACAACCTCTTGCTTTCTGTTCTTTTTGCACATCAAATTTCATCCGATCGCAGGGAGATGCGTGCCCAAGTCGTTCCGATTTCTATTCTTACGCATAGACAACCCGTGCCAAATTGGAAGAGGATCGAAGTAATCTATACATGGTGGCTACCCACGTCGGTTTAGAATGTGCGCGTAATTACTTTAGCGGTCCCAGCTGGTGTTGTTGGCAAACACTGCAGTGCTCAAATAGATAATGTAAACAGAGTTTTATACCTCATTTTCCGTGTGGTAATTATCCACTGCGCAGAAAACAATGGACAGTTTGAATTGACAAATTTCAAGGCTAATTTCATTGATTCGCACTTAAATGACTAGATATTTGGGCAGTTTCGAATGCGTTGAAGCTACTTGTGAATAAAATTGAGATACCTTTCCTTCCATTTTTAATTACATGTATCTGAACGTTCATTAAATTAAGCGATTCGTTGAGAAAAAACAACCCTTTACTTCGAAACTATTTTAAACAATATTTTTAGTACAAAAGTGCTCGTTAGTTTACTCTTTCCGCATCCTGATCTACTGTAGTGGATCAGAACAGCTTCATCAAATCCAACAGAATTATTTCAAAGCTTTCGGAATTTTGACAAAACTAGTCAGAATCGGTTCTAGCAAGTCTGAACAGTGATCTATCTTGCACGGACACGATAACACACTTACTGTCAGCAGTACTGATTAACGGTGCACTAAGATCTGCAATCTGCCGGTAGACGCGCACTCGCTAGTTCTGGTGAAGACGGGACATGCTCCTACCCCCATCCCGAATATCTCTGAAATAATGCCGAAACAATGTGGGAGATAGCGTAGACAATAAAGTACATCGGAACTTCTTATGTTTTATGTGTTAAATGTGCTCCGTTAGAAAACGTCACCAACGTCATTTTGGTCACACCAACTTAGTCGTAGGACAGTCAATTAGGGACTGAGGAACCATTTACCCTCTGCGTCCATAGACTACCGGAACCTAATTTATAAACACATACTCCTTCTCTTTGTTGACGTAGGTACGATATTTGCAGTCCTGTTTATCTTACTGGAAGTATACCAAATTGGTTTGCACACAGTCACTTAATGCTTCGAAAATTCATTCATGTCTTATCAAACGGAAAAATTCAACGAAACAGTAAATATCTCGATTGCGACAATTTTTCTCATCTATAACTCGGAGCTCAGCTTTTATCACTTTTCATTTTTAACCTTCACCCTTTATCTTCTATTTTCGATGCGTTATATATATATATATATACTAGATGTTGGAAGGCGTACACTGAGTTAAAACGTTCATTGTGGCGTTTCGATCCAAACTAGGAGTCGTTGTCAGACGTGAAAAGTGATTGAATGGGATCACTAATTCCGTTCGTTTTTGTGCGCTGTTCGTTTCTTTGTCTCTCTCTTCTAAATCGGGGCCTTGTTAAGATGACATAATGTTTGTCAATCTCGACATGTCGACTGAACAAGTTATATATATATATATATGGAAGTAGAAGTTACAGAAATAGGCCTGTTATCACCTGCAGTCTTCCAACTGGGAACTTGGTTGACGGCATGAATATTCAAACCCAATAATATCCGAGTTTTAAATTCATCTCCGATCTTCGATGAACTAACAATGGAATTTTCCACATTTTACAGAACAATATACACGTTTTGTTCTATTTTATTCGATTTTATACCACCTTGTATTGTTCACCAAAAATATGTAATCATTTTCGGGAGGAAAACATCATTTTTGAGTTGGAACGCCAGTGACTTCATGACCCTATTTCACAAGTTCTGTTTAGCGACTCGCATGGCCTCTCAGTTTATTCCCCGTGGGCTATGGGTTCACGGAAGTTTCACCATATCACCTCAGGGTACACGTTACCATGAAAGGTATTTTAATATAAACTGATAACTACAATTTGCTAACTTGGGTTATTTTGGCGGGTTTGGTTTGCGGCAGCTACAAAATGATATTCTACTGCTCTAACATCGGTTGTTAGACTGATAAAGATGCATTTAATTTTTAAACCGGACAACGGGGAACCGTCTACCCTCTTCACCATTCTTTCACGTAAGCCAAAAGTGCACTAGTCCAAGTTATCAGTGCAATAGCTTAAGGATTCATTTGAAGCAACAGTAGGCCTTTTTCCAAAGTGCTATTTTTCCCTGAAGAATAAACCACAACAGTTGTGTAAAAACAGGGCATGCATTCCACGTTGCATATCGCTAAATTCAGCTTTTCATGAGTGGACTTGGTCTTGAACGGTCAGTTGTTCACTGTAAGTCCCTTTTTTGCATCCACCCAACACCAGAGACAGAATCAGATCAATTCTGTCGGTTTGTTATTTAGTAAAATCTCACCGTAAAGCGGGAAACGGAAAACAACCAGCACTACAAAGTCCGAGCTGTTAAAATGGAAGCATCATTTCTGTCAGTTCTAAGTGTTAGTGACATGTAAGTGGTTCTGTTGAACGTGTGACAATGTGCAATGCATTTGCATGAACTATTCTGTGCAAGTGTAATTCAAAGTCTAACCCACATCCTCCTGGTTCAAACTGCATCACAGTCCGATCACAAGAAAAAAGTGCTCTGCGATAAACGTCCCGAATGTCGTCACCCATCTGACTGTTCGCCGCCACATTTTCATTACTTCGAAAGAAGTATTTCTTCAAGAATCGCATCTGTCACCTCATAATAAGGAATGCGATTCTCAGGAGTATTACTGCCCGCTGCTTCCGAGTGAAGCATACCAGTTAAAATGTCACTGGTCGTATCAAGGTTTAAGGACTTTGGTCGACGGTTTGGGAGTCATACGTCATTAGTTTACCATGGGGTGCGACTATTGCTTTGAGGCGTGCAGCTGTTTGAACTTGGATGTTTAGGTCCTAAATCATGAGAACTAAATGCAGCGTACAAAATTTCACCCAACAGGGTTCAACAGGATCAAAATATTATGAAACATACAACATGAATCACAACAAAATTGCTCGACACTAATCCCTGTGGTCTAACTATAGTGCCGTTTCGATGACCATCGCACAGTGTTCCTCAATTTGCTGTAACTCCTAATGATTTCTCATAACCTTTTATGCCATTGACGAATCTCCCGTTTTCTCTATTCCCCGGAATCATCCATCGCTTCTCATTAGAACAGAAATCGAAATGGTAAAGAACTCAGATCTGGTCAGGATCACCATGACTGTGGGGTATTAGACATGCATCCACTAGCCGTGTATTGTTGAAGCTTTTGTGGTTGAGACAAGTTGTCGCAATGAAATCGGCCTGAGAACTTTAGTGTGTTCGAACGAAGCCGATAGCTCCCTAATCCCATTAATAACATGGTTGGTCCAGAGAAAAATGTTTGATCTGTGCAAATTGTCCGTAGAACACGTCCAAAAGAGAACAAGCTCAAGTTAACTGACTCATAATCATGCCATTACATCACGCCAAATAAGATAAGTGAAGGTAATGGAGTGAAGTGAATGGGACAAATGATTTTGGAGTGTTTCTGTTGGGTGTGTTTGCGATTTCGATACCCTTAGCACACTCAAACCGCGTATCATTTGCCATGATTCATTTTCAATGCCAAGTTATGTTACGAAACTCCATATTCTGGTTACGAAATGTACCTCTCCTTGTTTGGTGTAGAAGTGGACTTTCTGATCACAAATCAGTACCGGGAAGATGAAAATCTGTGAGAAAGGGGTAGTAAAAAGCCTTTTTTATGGCGCGCTTTAAGTAAAGGATGAAATACCACACCGTCGATTATAAAAGGCAAAGTTTGTGCCGCAAGCTAAGGGCAAAACTCGGCGCCCACTCCCGCCATGGGTCACTATGATAATTCTTTCCAAGAACTTCTGTTGTTAGGACCAAATAATGTAAGGTGTGTATCAAAAATTGATGCGCCATGTGTTGATTTTAATTGTGAATGACAATGTTAATAACAGCGTTGTTGGTAGGTGTAATTTGCAGCGTTTTGATTGTAAAACTTTCCTTGAGAAAGACTACCTATGGTAGTCGTAACGTTGAAGCGTTACATCTACCAACAACGCTGTGTTATTAACATTATATCATTCACAGCTAATTTTTGTTGTTCTTCTTACGAGAACCACTATGCAAAACTTTCCACCGTTTCGCGGTTTGATAATCGAACCTTTATCTTAGAATCCTTGCGTGGAATTTTCATAGCAAAATGTCGTTGGTTCAGTGTGGTTCTTGGTCACTGCAGAACAAGTTCCGTAGTGGACGAGAGTGGAAGGATAGTGGATGTACAAATGTATAACCGTGAACAACAACAGGCAGTTGATGATGTGGACGGGGAGTCTGAAAGAAGACGACGTGTTCTGAATCCTCACGAACATCGCTCTTCTTTCTGGCCGTGCTATTGTCTCCCTATTTTGCCATGGTCTTGCTAACCCTAGTTCTTTATTCAAATTTCCGAAAAAGACAAACAGGCAGTAGTACAGCACTCATCACCTACCAAGCAAAACGTTGTTATCTAGCTATTTGTATGCAGACAGCTATCATAACGTACAGACTAAAAGACGAAGTGTCGTATTTGGTCGGTGAATCACACTCGAGGAATAGGCGGCTAATAGAATTCCAATACGATAATTAAATTTAGGGAATAAATCAAAAAAATTAAATATGACATTAGATGGAGACTTCGTGGATTGCGGGAGGGGAGTTCAGAATGGATGAATTTGAACTATTAGAAAGGCATTTTTCCTAGAAATAGTGACTGTTATTCTATAAGCACTGTACAAGTCCGTGTAGCACATATTTAAAAGTTTTGCAAGCACTCCTTCGTGCACTTTTCGAAATAACAAATGTTTATAGACCACTAAACTAATGACACGATTGGAATGACAAATTTCACTTCCTATTGGGTGGAGCAGCGTGGCACACGAACAAAAATTCGTGTGTAATCAAGATTGGCATGCCGAATGGATTATCTTCATTCATCTAAGAAATTTTCCCTGTCCGGGGCAACGAGCGTCACCGTATTAGTCGTACAGCGCATTAGTTTCTGCTTAGACTGACGCACGTAAACAGAGATTATAGAAATGATTTGGAGACGGAGTGCCTCAGCGTGCTTCCCGGAGAGACATTGCAAGTAAATTTCATGCTTCATTCGATGCATCAGGTGATCAGTTTAGAATCCAACTACCGGTGGGCTGTCGCGTAGAGTGTTCAAAGCATTGTCTAATGTGAGCATAATGTGGGCAATATTCAGTGTATGGACGTGGTTATTCAAACAATATCTAAGTTGGCTTTCAATTTCTTTAAGACCAATTTTGGAGGATAAACAGTGCTGACTGTTTTTTCTTGATGTGCTTTTTGCAACCAGTTTAATAGCAGAATAAATTTACTTTCATGTCAAACGAAAAATGGCTTTTATGTCTTGTAGAATTTTATCGAAATGAACCTCTTTTCGCTAAGCAGAAGATAGTCAAGGAACGTTGGAAACTTTTTGAAAGCATCAGACACGTTCTTGTTTCGTTCCATAGCAAATGCTCCGCATAACATATGCGTAGCTAATGATCCAGGAGATGTAGGGAGGGAGGTTTTTCCGACTCATAGATAGCGGTCGATTTGACGGAAATTCCTTTGCACTGACAAGCTAAAAGCCCTGACTGAAAAATCAGAACATTAACGTTCAAGTCCAGTGCTCTTACACTTCAGACTTAAACCATACCGAGATTGTCCAAGGTTTATTAAGTTGTTTCAAAAAAGGAAAGAATTTTGGAACAGCGTGCGACTTAAACACTGTCTAGCTAGAGGACTAGAAGCAGTTCAAAATTGAAACCATTTGCCTGGATACAAACATAATCCAGCAGCTTATGGATTTCGTAAACAGGATACTTGCTGGTAACGCAACACGACTTTATCCAGCGTTTCGCGTCAGCCACAAATTATCGATTGAGAAAAATCCCAGTCAAGCAAACACTGCGGTCGATTTTAGTCAGTTTCGACGTCATCGTAAGAAACTGAATTGGCCAAAATTCATTGGCGTACTTTTAAAAGCCAACACGAGTCAAAATTCACTCCGAAATTTGAATAACCGGTTTTCTTCACCATTCAGTTATCGACAGAGGCAATTATTGTCATTGGCAAGATGCCTACTTGACGAGCGGATGCAAAAATACCTGGTTACATTATCAACTCGTAGTAGTTAAAACTGCACTAGCACGATTAGCTTCCATCTTAGATAATCCAATTATTCTTGGTTACAGCCTACCAAATGCCCAAAGCCAGCGAATGAAGTTCACTTTTTGACTATTTGATTAACTGTTGTGAAAATTTTCCTCGGTGTGTTCACAAACACAGTGCACCATAGTTACTGTTTTTAGTTTAATATCAACACTCTTTATGGAATAAATATAAACTTTGCCGCGATTCCTCAAATTGTTTCTGTGACGTTATACTTCGTTTGCTCTGTTCAATTCAATGTCGACCGCATATTTTGACGCAGTTTGCGGAAACAAAGTTTCGCGTCTATTGTTGACAGTTCAGTAAAACTGAACCTGCTGAACTGTTAGTAAACCAGCACGGTATTTTTCATGCGGAACTGGCTAAATTCAATTCAAGCCATCAAAAACAGGATTTAGGGGTGATCGGAACTGACTGGGCATTTTGGACTATCTGCTCACAACCACAGCGGTGGGAACATGGTTTTAAAATTTCCGATTTATTCGTTCACATTGAATATTTGGGAAGCGATTCATGTCTCGTATGTGGGGAACACGTTATTTGCGATATATATGTAAGCTGTTCCTTCGATTTTCCCATCTACCGAGTTCGGATAGAGTTAACATCAATGTGCCGTTACATTCTTGCACTTGAGCCACATATCAAACTGTCAAATTGTCAGGGACGACCATAACAAGAAAACTTTCAGTACCCTAAGCGGAAGAAACGATTATCTGTCTTTTTCACTTTCTGCTGAATAAATTGAAATCGCATTTAATGCCCACGCTTGTTACGGGCACAGTATGATGGGATTAGCCACGATGGTCGTTTAGTCTTATCCCACCACATGTTTGACATACAATGAATTTGGATTCAGTTGCAAACCTGCATTGAAAAATTCTATTCACGATAGCCCAAAAGTCGGCAACTCGTAAGCGTTCCCAACTTGGCAGTTTCGTATTTTGAAGTCTCCAGTTTGCCTTCCTGTTTAAAATTTAGACTTGCTTTTACTGGCACCCAGTTATCGTAAAAATACAAGCATTTAAATGTTTCCAACTTGCAAGTAACGCTTCTCGGGTTTTAACTGGGAACGATTGCCTGTGAATAAACGGACAACAACGATAATGGATGCTACTTCCACGGTATCTAATGAATAAACCAAGAAACATTAACCGGCAGATAAAGCAAACCAATCCCACGGTCGTCTTGAGTTCGGATTTCTATGCACGTCTTTTGTATACTCCTAACTTGTTAGTTTGCTGTTTTTATTGAGAAGTTTCGTCATTTCTAGCGCAAGACAAAGCACAGCGTAAAAATCAAGATCCGAGAGCTGTGCAACATGGTGACTTACGCAGGGGCTGGATAGATTAAGCAGCCAGTGCAAGTAAGTGTTGAACTGAGTGATAACCAAAACTATAGATCGGAAATCCACGAAAAGTGATTCCGTTAAAAGACAGCAAGAATAAAGCAATAAACTAAGATTCATGTCTATTATGTCACATGACATCACAAAATAGGCTGTTTGTTCTACTGAGATGGAGTTAATGGGTGTTTTCCAGCAGATCTTCAGCAGCACTAGTAATTTTCAGAAAAGTCCCTTGATCTGAATGATAAACGCTAGTAAGATGATAGAAAAGTCTTGCTGCAAGAAGCCCAAGCACCAGGCAGTTTCAGCTTGCTTAATGAGGCCATGACTAATCATACCAGATGGTCAATCTGTAAGGATGGTATCTTTGGCCTTTGGAAGTGGCCTCGGTCAATTTGTACTGCATAATCGATAGCAAGGAGTGAAGCCTATTCAAATTTTGAAGCCACCAATGAGTTTTACACATAATCTTACTTAACTTTAACGAGATTCTGCCAAGTTGCGATTGATAAGTTTGGCACGATTCACAAGGTAACCGGAAGCGTTCATTTACTTAGGTGATCGATCGGCCTAACAGACTGTTTGTAGCTGGTCGCTTGAAGGTGAGGCAAACTGGTGAACCGGGTCTGAAGTAGTACCAGATTGTGCGAAAATTGATGGAGGTTTGATTGTGTCAGTTCAAGACCAAAGTAACTGACGAATCGTAAATTTTGGAAAACACTGAAGCTTCCCATCACTAACGGAATAACCCCACTAGTAGCTTCAAACTGCTGAAGGATAGGCATGTTTACATTTATGAGATTGCACTATACTAGTCAAAATTTCGTCCCGACCTAAATGTGGTGCTTGAGGTCGTATAGACCTAGTTCACGACAAATACTGCTCGTTGGTAACGAGCAGTTGTTTCCCATAATTCCTGAACGATACGTGAAACGTGACAATTTTGATTCCTGTTAGACTGTTCGCTCACCCGTAAAACGTCAGGTATTCATCACAAATAGCACTAAAAATGATCTCACGATAGATGCACACGTTTATTTATTTATTTTGAAACATTAAGCGATTGCAAGTTCCTGTACCCTAATGCTTGCAAAAAATTTCTTATAACTTCTCAAGAGTATGTGTTCGAAACATTGCCAGGTGAATTCACAATCCACCGAATCTATTTTTAGTTTAGGTAAAAATATTATCGTTATTCGATATTTCGCACTAATTTTGGGTATTGCGAAAGACAGAAACACTGATTATTTTCATGCACACATGGTGTTCTCACTGCTTATTCACTTTTTTCTTACAAGTCCTCACGTGAGCTGATCATTTGCAACTGCATTTAGCTTCGGACTGCGTCTTCGCAACGCGATTACCACATGGTCACTTGTACCATTTTAATCACTCAGTATGAAACCACTGGACTTGGTTTTCACGGCGTCCACCGTTGCTTTTAAGCCGACCACATTACTGGTTGCATTCGTCGTAATTCAAAGCAATCCGTAAACCAAATGTTTGTGAAGACCTAATTGTTCGTGCTGTGCAAACCACCACGGGTTGTAGGTTCCATTCTCGTTCCATAGGCCTCTGCTGATCCTAACATCTGTTACCTGCTCTCACACATTTGGTTCTTGTGAAACGTACATTGACCGAGAAGACAAAACGATACAAACTCGTTCTCAAGTGGTTTTTGCCCTCGCTCATTTAATTGGACCGCACAAAGTAAACTTTTTCGAGAATCTGCATGTCAGTCATAGTAAAGCCTCTGCTCTTGACAAGTCATTGGATTTTCATGACTCAATAATTCGTAACTGATTACACAATCCTTGTGTTACCGCGATAGCCCTCAGCAAATTTGTGAGCAAAGCGTAACTATGTGAAACTTTCCACTGAGCACAGGAAAAGAACACACGTTGGCGAACAATCTCGTTTTCAGTTATTCATACACATTTCATTATTTTACAATACAGTAGGAAAAAATTTAAAGGGATTGGATTAGTCAGATAGAAATATGGGTGGGAAGGGCATTGGTGATGTTTCACGCTCAGCTCAACTCGGGTGAACGTACTGTCAATTAATGCCATATCTAGGGTTTGTATTGGGTGGAAGGTGGGTCAGGAGAGTTGAATGTCAAATGCAAATTGTTTTTACTCACACAATGAAGGACTGTGGAGGCGGATAGTGACAACTTCTGCTCTGTCCAAGACAAGGCCATTGGCCAAACTGCATTGTTGACCCCGGACCTTGAACAGGACACGAAAAACTTACACCACACCCATGATGTGGTGTGAAATCACTGCACTTTTAAGCAACTTAATTGTTCCAGTGTTCAACCATGCAGGTTGGGTTTTACGAACGTGTTCAGACAAACGCCTGCTTGCATGGCGACTTACGGTGTCCCACAGGAACATGTGAATGCATACATACAGCAATAGTAAATAAAAGAAGTCCATCCGTTTTTGGATAACTCATGAAACACCACCGCTTCCTTTCCCATACATATTTCTGTCTGACTTGTCCAATCCCTTAGAATTTTCTCCCAGTATATCGTGTCATCAGTATGACTTACTGGAAACGTAACTACTTGCCTTTCTTAGCATTTGGCAAATCAATCCGAATTTACCGTTCATAACTTGTTCTTGAACCATTTTTACAATGTTTATTTTGTGCAATGTACTATATATATAGACCAATGTTTTGCGTAGACGATCGATAAGAGTAAATGAATTACAAACATATTTCAGTATCTATTTCGTTTCTGCTCCCATCAACGGGATAAAGAAGAGCAGACGCTTCCTTTCTGCATGGTTTGGCTCTTTTTGATTGCCGACGGATTCCCGTTGTGCACCTACTTCGCCTAAAAGATACATCTTAAGACCTTGTAGAAAATACTTACATAGATATCACTTCAGACAAATAAATGCGGTGTCTGGCATAGTAACAAGATTATGCAACCACTGCAGCTCTCTATTTCATATGTACTCCAACCATCACATCTTTGTTTTAGTGTAATATGCAAGTAAAACTCCAGAATTAACAAATCCTCAAGGAAAAATATGGTGGATAAACTCGGTCTCATGGGCTGCCAAATAAATGTTTCGACTTTTCAAAGAAATATGGGCACAATTCACTCATTATTATTAGTGAGAGATCCCGAGGATCCCTTGGATATTTTGAAGTAAAACATTGGTAGCGTGAGCTTCTTTTCCGACACTTAATGAGACATTTTTTCCTTACCAATAATTTTCAAGGCTGTCATGTATCCACTCAAAACTAATGTCAATTTTTCAATTTTTTAAAGGGAATTTGGGTATCTCCCGTTGCCAAAATGGCAGATCCCCACTCATTCAAAGTAATATATTTGCGTTGATCTGAAGAAAAGGCGTTAGTAGGTTAATTCCCCCCTGCTATGTATGGCCATTACGGCTAATTGGAATACCATATCACGGGGCCGAATATCACACACCGCATAGAACATGCCCAGAAGGACTGTGTGCATGTAACGAATGGTGCGGATGAAATTATCCCATACTGTCAAATGTCTTCTTATCACACTAAGTCTTTCCCTATTCAAAAATCAGTGACCGTGACAGAAATCAGTTACGTTGCAAATGGAAGACGTTCATACAAATTTTCACATTTTTCAGATATTTAAACGCGGATTTTTGGTTAGTGGGATGCAGTCTGATTTAAAATTACGGAACACATGAAGATCATTTTGTTTGCTCACAAATCCGCAGATTCAACTTTGCCGTATTTATGAGTTTTTCTTTTTGTGATCTATATTAAAAGTCAAATCTGTTAGATGCTTCATGTATACGAGAAGTACAGATTCAACGAGCGTACCATCTCACAATGTTGTCAATAGTGATAATCGCGTTCTCATCTCGGAAATGAATCTTAACTAAGCTGTTGAGAATTCTCACCCCAAACGGTGTGGCATCGAGATTGTGATTTTACTGGAAGCGAATAAATTCCCACGATCCGAGTGACCACGACAGGCAAAAAGTCATTTGGCTGCTTCACTTTTGGTCGAGCATGCAGTTTCCGTTAATATTCCGTTATTTGACGGAACGGAAAACATTCATACTGTCCATCCAAGAGCCAAATCATTTTTATCAGTTAATTTAGGCCAGGTTGCCTGTTTTAATCTTATATTGGTGTCTCAAAGACTAGTTAGGGCGAAGCTTAATTCCTCTATGTATACGTACTGGAGAGATATATAAATGAGTACGAATTTCCTTCCTGTGGAAAACAGTAAATTTGAAAAGAAATCCAAATTAGTCAGGCAGAAGTAAGACTTACTCGAAGGAATTTCTGTTAGTCTATTCTTGGACAAATCCAAAGTACGCAGCTCGATCAAGTTGGATAGTTCTGTTGGAATTGGACCTTGTAGATTGTTGCTTTTCACTACCAATGTCTCCAATTTCTGTTGAACAGAAAAGACGGGTTAGATGTAAAGCAGTCCGTTCGATGGACAAAAGAATCATTTCTCTACCTTCCGTCTTTTCAAATTTGAAGAAATCACGAGTGAGCACACAGTGACTTGCAATTAGCTTTTCACAAGGAAATGTGTGACTATCTGGGCACTTTATAAACACAAGCCTCAACCTAAATGAGCAAATAATAATCTTGCTAGAAAAAACGTATCTGACGCAACAAATTGACCCTTCATTACCAACTCTTCTGCCGTCTACCATGCAGCATAATTTGATGCATTTTACTAAACCAAGTGAACTGATTGCGCACATATTTTTTCAGTTCCAAGTTGAGAAACGTTTCGGAGTGTCGAGATTTTCCCTAAATGTGGTAGTTTAGAATTTAACAGACCAAATGAAGTCCCGTGTATCAATTCCTTGAGGAGCACAAATGGGCTGGGATTATATCAGAAGTCTGCAACACGACGTTTGACTTCTCCCGCTTGGTAAAGAAACTAGCGCAGTCTTTACATTTTTGGGTGCTTTCCAACGGCAAGATGTTCATTCAGGCCATCAAAGGCTTTTTAACTAGCAGTAAGTCTTTTGATCATTTCTGGGAATCCTTACGTCCAACTAAGACTTGCCAAAACTCAAAAACATTATGGAAAAGGGGAAGAAGTCAAAATAGTAGGGTTTCTAGTTGAATGTTGCAGTCTTGTGTCATCCTACCACTGACTACTTTCCGAATTCACGGATTTCGGTTTAATTTAGTTTCTGCCCAAAATTTTAGATACCTTTTCACAGTAACAATGCAAAATTTAGGGATTAAAGATACATACATCAATTTAGTTGGGGATCCCTTATCCAGACTGCAATATATTTACACAAAACACAAGTGGCCATAAATACTAAAGAAAAACAAACAGAATATGATAACGACTCATATGACAAAAGAAACCAAGAGAGCTTAACCCGGATTCAAACATTTTAAACGTGAACTTCAACTACAGTTTTATGGAGAAGTTGTCTATGCGTGCTAGTCCTGACAAAATGTAATTCAGCTGGATAAAACATATTTATCCCAGAATCATAGTTTGGTATCCGATTTCCCGGGCAAAATCAGCAACTGAAGGCCTTTGTGGTAGAATCTTTTATTGATATCCCAAATGCACAAAACGGTCTTGCATATTTTCAACTTGGTTGCATTTAGTAAAAAAAGAATAATGGGAGATCAAACGATGTCCTTATTAATGAACCATATAAAGCAGCAGGAGTTGCTGCCATTGTTTTCAAATGTAAAATGTGAATAAACCCGTAATAGGAAAGCTGCAAACAACTGTTTGCTTTGCAACTCGCCATTCTATGTTCAATGCATCTTCAGTATCTGCCTGATTTTTGAGGATCCACTTGCATCGATCAATATGCAGAACCTTCTCCAAATTTATTGTCTGTAAGAAGTCAGGAGACCAACGACTAGTTAAGAGTTTCCAGGCACGGACCAGAATGGTCATCAACCTTCCGTTTGTCCACTTTCCCGACGAATAAAAAATACTTTGGTTGACCTGAATCTATTCCCATGAATAAAGGAAAAATCAGTGTGAGCAGACACTCCCGTAATTAGTGGAAGTCTTATCCATCATAAACTCTTCTGACGAATAAGAACAACGCTAATCATCTAACTGTAGCATGTTCTGACCACAAACTGCTCAGATTACTGACAAAAATGGTAAAATGAGATCTTTTCCGGCGTTGTTCTTATCAGCGGAGAAAGCAAATAGGTCCCAGATATGCACCTTATCCATCACCAAGTGACTAGTCCAAACCGCTGAGATTATTGGAACACTGGTCCTAAACAAAACCTTCGAATCCAAGTAGATCATCAGATAGGTCGATGCCGTAATGCGTATGAAACCTGGCACTATCAAATCTCACCTCCTTTACTGTGTGGTTTGCTTGTCTAATCGTTTGATGTGCTGAATTAAAATGAGTGTTAGTCACGCCAATTGAGCTTTTTACAATTTTCTCCCCTCATCATTTTCTCCAGTCTTACTACCCAACATCAGCGACCATTTATACTGACCTTGGTGGGTTTGCCCGTAAACAGGCTGACAATATCGTGTAATGCTTGCGCTGTAAATATCCAGCTTATCTTCTAGGATTTTATGAAAGCCGCTAACCTGAGCTACCATCAATGGAAAAACTTTGAAGTCTCTGGCTACACTACGTAACTAACTAAAAGGGATGTCCGCCGCAGTTCCCTAAGCAAACTGCTTGTTCCCTACCCACAAACTTGTGAAATTAAATTAAACTGAAACACCTTTGCTGAAACTGACATAAGAAACATCCCAGTGACTTTGATTTTTGTAAGTTGCAACAAGCTTTGAGATGCGCTGAATTAATGAAGTTGAACATGAGAAAACCAGCAAAAGTGACTTTTGCATAAGAGGCACAGACGAAATTGGGTGGACTAACTGACACATGGTAATTTTCTTTACAAAATGTCATTTGGATAAATGACCGACATTTTTACCGGGAAGTACTGCGAAAAAATGTTAACTGTTGCTAGCAATAAGATATCAGCTTTGAAAAACAAATTGCTGGCAAACTAATCATAGATCTCCGTTATCAAACTGGAAATGAGACAGTCAGTGTACTACGCCTAAATTGAACTCATTATTCATTCGTAGTTCTCAGTAAATGGCCGGAGAATCGGTAATTTGCCTTGCAGAGCAATGATAGTTTTTGGTTGCACATGCCCTACTGTATAAAGTCAACTTCCAGCACGAACCCGAAGAATGGGTCCCGACCGTGAGCACCCATCTGCAACGTTTGGCACAGCCTACTGCGTGTTCTAATCGTTTTGGGATGATCAAATCGGAAAGCTTTGTTGCTTCTACTCTGCGCTAGTACCAAAAGCCTATCTTTGCTAGATGGTTTTGACCGTGAATAACTGATTCAGTTTTCGTGCCTGGTCATTTTGTGCGGCTTTTAATCCATATAGATGTCGCTTGAAAAGGCCTCATCAGCAAGTTTACCGATCATTGCAATGGGTTGTGCGTTTTCATTCAACCCATCACTTAGTTAATCCCATTTTAATCCCGACAAATATTCCTCATTAATGGTGCGGTGGCCGCACCCTAAGAAATGTAAACATTTCCAAAACATGGAACTTTGGCGACATTTGCTTCAACAAGAACACTTCAGTAGGTAAATGAACGTGTATTCCAATTATTGGAGAAGATGCTTATGCAAAGTTTTTCTGATGGTCGAATAAACTGAAACTGAAAGTCGCTTTGGACCGGGCGCGCCATAGCTGCCGCATGCAAAGTTTGTATGACGCCGTTTTTCATGCTGCAGCATGTAAAATATAACCCGTAACTGGCAAAAGTAGCCGAATCAATTCAACTAAGGTCACCTCCTCTCCTCCAAGAGATTCTCATTTAACTATCTTGATCAAGTCTATTTTCGTGATTAGACTTCTCCATCTACTTACATGATTACTAAAGTCTTGTACAACAAATTTTGCTGAAATACTTGTCTTAAGAATAATATTGTTTCACCTATGGTTTTGATAACAATAAATGCAACGTTAAAAGTTTGCATTCTTCACTCTTCATCTTCGTTAACATTAACCTGCAGCAGGTTCCATTTATTATATCAGGCCATTTCAAAAGAACCAGAAATTCTATGAACCACTGGATAACATAGGCCTGCCATAAAAGTTAATGGCTCTCTTGTGAACTGTTTCCGCATAAGCAGCCACGGCTTAGCAGGCGTTGTAATTATTTATACTATTCGCTAACAGTCACAAAGAGCAGAAGTGGATAACCGGTTACACGTAGCCTCTTGTCAGTATTTTTAATATAAAGCATCAGGGAATTCCAATCAGAATAATGGGTTATATAGCTGTTATTAGTTATTTTTGGTCAACTGAAGCATTATTCTCGTTTATTCTAACAAACCTTTGCTTTAGAAACAGCGGAAAAGTTAATATTCAGAAGACAACTAAGAAACCAAAAGTCCTCCATGCAGTAATGAGATGATTCCCAGTTAGATTTCAAATGTCCTTCTGACTCTAAAATATATATAAAACATAAAAGCGGAAGATATTGGTCATATCGCCGCAGCGGAATATGCGGTGGATTCCAAGGATAAAATGTTGCTGTATCACATGAAACAGGTTTGCAGTGAGCTCAAGGATCTTTCGCAAAATCCAAGATCTCTCTATCTTATCATTTAGTTCGTAAAGCAGTTATTGATAAATGGGGAGAAACATGAACAAATTCACCTAAGTAGTCAGAAAAAATGAAAATCTTATAATGACCTTAGAAAAATGTTTCCTTTCTCCTGGATTCATGCAAAGTTATTTTCAGAGCACTTTGTCAAAAGTGGTTCATATAACGAAAAAAATGAGCTTCAAAGAAAATAAAAATGTTGCGGAAACCAGGAAGGGCCAAAAGCATCAAATGTATTGTAGAGGCTGCAAGAAGCAGAATGTCTTAATGGCAATGAAACAGCGAATTAATTAATACCACTGCAAAACAGTCGAATTTTAACGTAAATCTGCCCCTATTTTTACCGTGTAATCGCGCTAAATTTAAATTAAAATAGCAGTAATTTTATTAGTGCCGTTTGTACACCACATACTTTCATGCCAAACCGGAAATCTATTATTAGGCACTTTTGGATAAGAAAAATAAAAAAGATTTAAAATGAATAACATTTGCAATATGAATGCAACTGCGTGTTCACTGTGTTCCTCCACTGATGAAAAAGAAACTTTGCGATAACAGACTGCCTGTAAGCTGTATTATAAAGTTTGTGTCTCCTTATCTTGCGGGCGCACAATGAATAAGATTTCTTTGGCTTTAGAATGATTTGGTGAATTCCACTAACAAAGAATGGCAACAACAACGAATTAAAGGACGATCGCGTGATGGCTATTTCTGCATATTTTTGCAAGACCACTTAGTCTATCAGGTAAAATAAATAACGTTTATATTTATTGGCTCTGCCACCTTTATCCGGACGAGGGAGGACCGACAGTGTTTTCTTCTCTGTATTCAAAATAGAGCTCTTTGCACAGCTGAAAGCAATATCCAAAACGCAGAGTCCTAACAAGAGTTAGTGTATAAAGTTGATGGTATATTCGTCTCCGACAATACCTCAGTAAGAACTGATGTAAAGCCACGTTTACGGTAGTTAGAAGATTCTTTTTAAATTGAACCCAAAGGGTCGCCCAATCGAAATATTAACTTTAAACATTACGCTAGAAAATTTATCACAATGTCACGGTAAAATTATTTTATTTCGCACTTCCAACAATGGCTTCCGTTGGCAACAAGAATCCATTAAATGGAAACCCAAATGTCTAGAAGTAGCTGTATGTAACCGAAACCACATTTTCACTAGTGACACTTTCAAAACAAACCAAACATCGTTTTCCTTGGAGGTTTGCAAAGATGAAGTTGAGTATTGCCAAGAGGATGTGGTGCAACTGATCCCATGTGATTACGTGCTTTTAATTGCCAGAAGATGGAGCAGCTGGACATCACATTAGACTTCAATAGCTTGTAACCTTGGCCAGGTTTGTAAGAGCGGTAGCTTCCATATCAATTCAACAAAATTCACGAACATTGGTGTTCTGATGGCTCGCTTCTAGTAACCAATAACTAACTACTGGTCGCCTACCCCAGCCAGCTATGTTTTGTCGATGATGATTTGTGAAAGATAGGGAGCCAACTTATCCAATCATTATATCAGGATTTGATATTCTAAGTATGCCCTGGCGTATTGCAGCCCGTGGTGGTCAATTGGATAACTCCTCTATCTCTCCTGTTGGTCGGAATTTAAAACCAATATCTACTGGTCGCTTGGCTTGTTGCCATACTTTCCTTATTGAGACTCTGTGTTTTTTGTTGCTTCAGGACAGCTATTATAGTGGTACTTGGAGGACACGGATAGAAATTTTTTGTACTAAAAGCAAACTTCGGGAATGTCGGAAAAAGCAAAAAGTTAGCCTTCATGAAATTCTTCGTGGCTTTGTTATTAAAGTACAGAATGAGACGGCAAAATAACCAGACGTCCCGTAAAATCTTTGGGTGGCTATTTTCTTGTACCGTGTTTAGTCTTCCACATTGTTCTTAGGATACAAGAACACATTTGAGGTTTCTCAAGTTCAGAGAAACAACTTATTGCGCACTGTTAAACCACTAAATCTACAGTGATTAGTTTCCTGGTAATTTTTAAATGTCAAAAGTGATTGTTATTCTAAACAAAACAGCTGTCCAAATAATTTAAGCAATTTTCTTATCTCGGAAGGAAGTTCCGTAGACTAAAATATCTGAAGCTTTTTGTGTGACGGGACTTTTGAAACCCTCAGATATGGGAAATCATCAAAATACAACTGAGATAATTAAGATGTGTAGTTTAAAACCTCTGAAATACCTTTTTCTGCTGTTTTGCTGATTGAACTGAAAACGGCTTTAGGTGGGTTTATTTGAAAAAAGCTTTAGATTACCGGTAAACATTAACCTTTGAAAATTCCAACTGAAATTTCACCAATATATTTGCATGTCTTATGGCGCAACAAATTCAAAGTGAAAGTAAACTAACCTTTAAATTTCCGACGCCTGATATATCGGTCAACTTATTGTAAGTTAACAATAACTGCTTTAGACCTTTAAGTTCTGTAACCACTTGTGGTAAAGGTCCCTCAAGCTTGTTGTGCCTCAAATCCAGATGCGTAAGGCTGTTACATGCGCTTAGCTCCGGTGTCAGAAATGCGATCCAGTTTTCTTGCAACCACAGCTAGTAAGATGTATCGAAGTTCAAGCTGTCCCACAAACCTTTTCTAGCTGCTTCAAGTTTCCGATTTGAGGAGGCAGTGAAGTAAGTTTGTTTTCATAAGCGTACAACTCAGTTACATTTGTAAGTACACCAATCTCAGGTGATAAGCTGTTTAGACCCATTGAAGAAAGATCCAACAATGTCGAATCCTTACATCCGTTTATGACTTTTCCTCCATCCTTCAATAATGATCGAGTGATTGTTCTATACTCACCGTATGTTTTGACTTCCTGGATTTGCTTAGCATAACCTTTTTGCCATTGTCCTCCCTGAGCAATACATTCTTTTTTAGTAACGGAGTGCTAGGGGCGCTTTCAGTTTGAAAGTTTTTTGTGTCTTCGGTCAGTGAAATAGATGAGGTTGTTCTGTGTACTTTAAAAATTGTAATTTGTTGAGATATATCTACCGCCAAAGATGTGCTTCCGAGCAATCCTTGAAGTTGACTCCAAAAGTTTTGAGTTCTGCTTCACACGAAAAACTTCACATATTGTGTGTGATCTTATCCTCTGAAAAAATTCAGGAATTATTAACCACGAGAACCCATTCAACTCACCGGCATAGTATTTGAAAGATCGCACAAAATATGACCCAGAAAACCGCCGTTGTCAGACCGGATAAGTTCAGTTTAGTTCAGTTCAGTCCAGTTCACTTTGCGCAGGACAGAAGTTACCGCAACGAACGAAAGAGCGTCTAAATTGGAGTGTCGTGTGTAAGTTTCCTTGGCTTCCAACACTGAGTGGTTTAGAAGCTCTTCGCTTTCTGCAATCCATGCTCATAAACATGCACATTGTTGCACATTGTATGTAAACATACAAGACGAAAAAGGGGCTGGCTGTCTTGGCACCATTCACCCTTCTAAATCCTGGAACACTCTACTGCACATAGATCTTGGGCCCGTTCGAAAGCTTCCACCGGCATGCACCGAACAGCACACTCAAGCAACCCACTTCATAGTAGCACAACCAGGCTCGTAAAAGCCGAGATCTTAATTATAGCCCACGGTGACTTCGTTTTGGCTTCAGGCTGTATTGTTCTAAGCCGCATAGTGCAGCAACCTCGAAAAACTCACTAATCCCTATGCCTGCGTAGCTAATTTCAACACGCACACGACGGCCATTCGGCATTCATTCACTCGAACATCCAGATCGGTGTGCTGTCAGCCCCTTTTCGCAGCTTCCCTTTATTTTTGAAATCCAGAGTGTCCAGTGCAATAACACACCCAGCAGTTACGTTTTGTGTCCACACACGAAATCTGTTTTTCCAGCTGTGCTCTCGAGGAGGCATCCGGAGCTTCCTTAAAGCCGTTCACATTATTAAAATAAAAAAGGCGCTCCCGTAGTCGTTTCTATTGTGAGGAGAATAACCCTAACTTGCTCTGCTGTTATAATTTGTGACACTTATTTCCCTTGTCTATCATAACAGTGAACAGCTAGCCGTATTTCGGAAAACCTAATTGGATTATTCAGCCGACATATGATAGGAATATTGTCAAGCAGTTTAAAATCACAACCTTTTATTTTTGACTAATCATCATCTTGCTGGTCAGCTTCAAAACATTGTCCGGAAGCCTTAAGCCTCTTTGTAGTTACGGCTCCCAGCTTTAAACACAATGCACTGGAAGCAGTCTTACGTTAGCTGCTTACAAGAGCCCAAGACTTCGACAGCCTTATTCGCCGCTTTGGAAGGCTTTCAGTTATTCACTTCTGTCATACTGTCGCACTGCCCCAATGCTGCCCACCAGAGGTCGGCTCTTAGTATTTCTCCATGTTGAACTGAAGGTTTCCTTTATATGACCAGGCTTCGACCGCCTAGTTTTCCTCCTCTGGCCCTGAAGCTTAGGCTAGATGAAGGACCTAGGAAATTTCTAGTGAACGCCCACTGCACATTCCCGATTGCGAACCAATCAGCTTTACGCATGTGCGTGAGGATAACCGGGCAGTATTCGTGATGGGGCCCAGCACGGGACTTGAAGGTGATAATTCTGCACTGGTACGCGCGAAATGCCC
The DNA here is from genome assembly GCA_008360955.1 of Fasciolopsis buskii. Lineage (NCBI taxonomy): Eukaryota > Metazoa > Platyhelminthes > Trematoda > Plagiorchiida > Fasciolidae > Fasciolopsis > Fasciolopsis buskii. The sequence continues at coordinate 327,523 of LUCM01005438.1, forward strand.
CTAGCGTCATTGTAAGTATGTATTCAGTTGCAGCGCTCTGGTGGCTGGCTTGTTCATGGAAGTTGCAGGAACAGTATTGTAACCCTAAGTTCTTAACTGTGTGCGATACACAAAGTGGCATGCGCTTTATGGAGGGGGAGCCCAAGGAAGCATATCATTTATGCCCATTGGAAGGCTATCGTCAGCAGAAAACTTCATACGCTACTTGTAACACCAGTTAGCAAGAGACTCTGGGCCTTCATTGAAAGCTGCAAGTGTGGAGTTAGATGAACCGGCTTTAAAAGAGTAGACTCTTTCAAAGTCATCGGTAAACAGGAATGGTGTGTCTTGACGAATAACGTTAAAGATATTATCAATATGTGACAGCAATAGAAGGGACCAAGGACGCTACTCTGAATATCCCCACTGGTGATATTACACAGCTGGGAAAAACAGACTTCAATATTGAAAACCTGAAAGCAATCACCGAGGTAGGATAATGACCATGATAACAGTGGATTTCTTGTTTCGTACCTCCTAAATTTTGCCAGAAGTCCGCAGTGGGAAAAGAGGTCAAACGATTTTGACATGTCTAAAAAGTTTATGAGCATCGACCGGTGAGAATCAGCAGTTTGGGTAACCAATTTCAAGAAGTCGAACTTACGGGTAAAGCAAGATTTCCCCTAGGGAATCCGTGTTGGGAGGGGTTGATAGGGTTGTGAGTGGTAAGGGAGTTAGCCACCTTTTCTTTAACAGTCTTTTCTATAAGCCTGGATAGAACTGGAGCGCCGTTAAATGGGACGAAAGTTTTCAGGTTCATGCGCAGAACCATTTTCTGGTGTGGAACAATGATGGATACTTTCCATTGTGAATGAAAAATAGTGCCAGATACGGAGGGCGAGAACAAATTTAGGAGGAGCAGTGAAGGATCACGCCCAGCGGAGCGAAGTAGAACTGGTAGGATGCCATCAGGGCCAGGCCTGTGGGATGGCCTGGCATATTTCATCACATTGATGATGCCAGCAACGTCCTATGAGATGGAGGATAATCTGATCGAAGGTAACACGGGGTGGATTTCAAAACATGGTGGATTGTCATTAATGAGAGCAGAAGAGGAGTATGTATTGAATGCTTCTGTGTTGTCTACAGTGGACTCAATGTGTAAGCTACTAAATACGATGAAGTTCGGTATAGTTGACGATTTAAGCTGTGAGCGAGCCTTGAAAATGTGAGAAGTCTTAGGAACTGGGTTAGGCCACCCAAGAGCTACCATTTCCTGCATTTTTAACCTTAGTTCGGACTCGATAAGAAATTCTTGTTGCAAGCGGTTGACTTGCATTAAGAGCGGTAAATCTCCCGTTTTATCGAAGATTTTTCGAGCCTCCAGAGGTTTTGTCTGGAGCTGACAAACCTTTCCGGGCTTCTTGCGTTTATGTTGAATGATCCGAGTGAACAGACTATCAATAGCAAAAAGACGTTTTGCGCAAATGCCATCTGCTGCTCTCTGCGGGTCAGGCAGCAAAAAGATGGAACAATCAGTGGTTCGCAGAGCGCCAGGGATCTCGTCCCAACGAGTCGAAATGCAGCGAGTGACAGTGTGGTGTGCATACATGGGTGCGTACGGTTTTTTAGGGAGCGAGAAACTGCAGGTAGCCGTCTTGTGGTCACTCCCAGGGAAAGGTTTTAGCACTGAAACCTTAACATTAGGAGCGCTGTGCGTAAAAACTAGGTGCAAGATATTGGAGAGCCTTGTGGGCGCAGTCACCTGCTCAGTCCTTGCTTCAGCGTGTGTTTCGAAAACAAAATGGAGTAGGGTAGGTGAAGCAGATAAAGAGGATCAAAAAATTCTAAGGCCATTGAAGTCGCCTGCAATTATCGTATGGCTGGAGGGTAAACCAGACAGATAAAGGGTGGTTTAAGTCAGACGAAAATATCGGAACTATTCGAGTTTGGTGGTCGGTGTACACGTCGTATGTGGATTGGGGCTCGGTTGATTCTACCAGAAGCCAAATGGTGTCAGGGGTAGAATCAAGAATTTGGTGATGAAGAAACGAAGCTTTGTTTGGCTGCTTTACATAAGCCGATCGTCTTTACGATTTGGTCTGTTTGTCATGGTGTGTAGCCCCCAGCGAAAAAAACGAAACTATGGTCTGTTAGCCAGGGCTCTCTTATCAAGATAATATCGTAAATTTGAGCTGCTTATAGTCATGGCTATTTTACTTTATGACCTAATGATTGGGAATTCGGGAGGAGCAGCAAAAACTCACCGGGAACATTTATGTCCGCGTGATATCCAGGAGGCGGGTTCAGTGGGAGTCAAATAATCAACGATTACTTTAGGGGTTTTGATAGTGCATAGCTGTGGTAAGAGATTAAATTCAGTAGAGCTACGTATGCTGGCCGGCGAGGGACTGTCTTTGTTAAGGGGTTCGTGGACTAAAGGTCCAGGTGAGAGAAAAGGCTTGGGAGTTAATGAGCGGGTTATCAGAAGGTGCCGGTATGGGGAATATGATATCAGGGGGAGTGGGACAGTTTTAGGTGGCCGAATTGTGACCTTATCACCACAAAACTGGCTGTGTAAGATGATCTTGGGGAGGGGGGTTTGGAAAATGCTAGAAAAAATCCAGTCATTAGGCACATGCATGTGGTTTTAGGGATGAGCTTCACAGTTGGAATTCGCGAGAGTCAGAAGAGCGATGTTCTCTGGTTGGAGCAAATGGGGCAAGCGCTGCATAAGAGTGGATCGAGAAAGTGGTCTTACGATAGGCTGCGGAACAAAAGAAGAAATGCATTCAACATGGGGCAGCCAGAGCTAAATCGTGCAAAGTTATGAGGATAATGGTGAATGGGACGAAGATTTGGGAGTACAGGAGTAGAAAGAGAGCATTAGGGTGGTGAGGATGCATCTACATACGGCTGAATAGTCAGTGGGTCAAAGTAGGTAGGATAAGCGGCAGATATTGGTATCTTGCTGGAATCTAACAGCTGTTACCGAATTAGGGTGGAGGCAAGAGTGCAGCGGGCCAATCATCTCGTGAATTTAGGCGCCAGTTAGTTGGCCGCCGTACGTTCTTGGACCTTTCCACTTGGTAGAGCTCATTCCGGGATGGCTTACTCAAGTTGAGTGTATCGAAAGTGCCAGGCAATCAAGTTGTATAGACAGGTGGGCCTACTGGGTTATCAGGATGGATAATGATGAGCGATAGTGCCTCCAGCTAACATAGAAAACATCAAGAAAACTTGGGCTTTTGGCTGACCTAATGCGAAATCTGACCGGCTCCTTAGAGTGCACAACGGAGCCGGGAGCAGGCAGTAAACTTCACCAGATCTAGAAAAACTACCAATGCACTTGCGTTCATTTCATCTGAGGACGAATTAGATAGAAGTAGAGTATGTGAACAAGCAAACCGCGCAAACAATCTACGGATATGTTGCAACAACGATCATGGCGTTCAAGAAAGTGAGGTGAACTTACCATCAGCACCATGTAATTCCATTTAATTGCCGTTATTGAAACATGGATCAAGGATTGAACAGAAAGAAAGCACATGAACTACGACAAAACATAAAAACAAAATGCAGTGGGCTGTAGAAAGGGGGCATAATAGTTATAAATTTGCGCCAGGGTATTACAAACTGGGATAGGCCGTTCACAGTAAATTTGGTTAACGTGGATGTAAGCTCATGCCTTGTCGGATTTTTCAATGAAAGAGCATGTGTTGAATGCTTATGCAGGGGTGTATTTGTCAAATGGAATACTAAATTCTTTATGAAACCAGTATTAACATGATTTGAAGAATTTTGGGCACTTTGAACTTCCGAACCTCAACCGGTGGAGGGGAGGCGCTTGTAGGGACCTCCAGGATGGACAATCACAAAATGGCTTTTATTACAGTGACTATTATATCACTCATGGGATAATAATAATAATAATACTATAATGTATATTTCTCAATTTGCGAGATGCATGCGCAAGGCAAGATCAAGTTTTCACATAGATGATGCACAGGAAATGCGGACAATGTGAATCGAAGAGACAGGGGGTGAAAGCGACCTCTAGTGATTTGGAAGGTTTGTTTGTTTTTGTATATCTCTTGACATACGAGAGTCATGCGCAAGATAACATTAAAATTAGGCCAGGAAGGCACAATGAAGACATGGAAAACGGAAACCAAACATACAATGCAATGTGGTTTCGCTCACAGGATCATAACAGGCAATGTGATTTTCCGAGCAGGGGGCTTTAATTCAAAGCTAGGTAATGGTTTGCAAAGATTTTTCTGTGGTTGCATTCCAGTCCTACACTGCGAGTTATATTGTTTGAATGCAACAAAGGTGCGTATCGCGGGCGCAAAATATGGCTGGAGGGCAATGGCTGTCGCGGCCTGTTGGCCGGGGTACTCGATAGTCAAGAGAGTCATAGGGTGGAGATGATTATCAGTATGGATGCGATAACGGAATGGAGATGAGCGAAAACTAGACTGGATATCAAAAAGGCAGTATGAAACTCAAAAATTCAGAAGGCACAGACCGATTAAGCAAGGAGAGCTGCGACAAAGGATGGGTATTGTGCCATCGTAATACTAATACATGAGGTTTGTTTCGAGCAATTTTGCGTTCATAAATTGAGCTTGGTCTAGAGATGAACGTGGCGTTGGAAAAGAAGGAGAACCGGAGTCAAATGGGTCAATGTCTGGTGGACTTGTGTGAAGAAATCGTCTTTCCAGGATCGGATTATCGCCAGAGCATTGGGGAATTGTTTCTATCCAAACAGGACTATAAGGCCTGGAAGAGAGAAAAAAGACGGACGGCAGTCTGGCCTAGCTGCCAGCTGCAGATTAAGAAGCGATCAATCTTACAGGCAGCTCAGAGAAAGAAGTTACTAGGGCGCATAGTACAATTCAAAATATACGGACGGTGACTGAGGAATCTGGGTTTTCTTTTTTATAGACATAAATATATACATATATATATATATACGTTTTTAAATAGGTGGGCTGGCTAGTCTAGTGTGTGGATCGTCTGCGCTATGAGTAAGGAGAATGAGCCGGTATTTAATAGGACGGACATCGAGTAACTGCTGCTGATCTAAATAATGGTCGAGCTACAAAGATGGATTCAATAGGGATTGACTAAATTCCACTTGGTAATCAAGGATTATATGTCGCTCTAGGGGCCGTGCCTTTCGAAGCAAGAAATGGTCAGGAGCCAGTGGGTATGGTTGATGTAAGCGGACACTATGGGGAGAGAAGATACTACATAGGACTCGATATTCGCGGCGATAGTTTGAAGCCTGAATTGGCCAAAATGGATAGATACCGATGAGGCATGATAGAGAGAGAATCCAAGACATTTGCCTTATTTCGTTTGGAGGGCATCATTTGGGTTCGTCCGAAACGGTGATTTCTACAGGCCAGTCATTTGCATAAAAAAAGAGTTAATGAAAAGCAAGGGTGCGGTTGATAGCGAATGTTTTTTTTATAATACAGCTGCAGGTTGTGGTTGCCGCACCGTGTTGGCGACGGTGTTGGGATTAGCAAGGTGAGTGGGTGGGAGAGGGCTATGGGTGAGCTACCCTATACGCAGTCAGAACGATAAGGTTAATGGATAGGAAGTCAGACTGTTTAGCGGTAGGTACCATTTTCCAGGCATAGAAACGGCGAGTAGCATCTGACGTGGAACTGCACGTAACATAGCAGCAGGTGCTGGTGTCGGAGCTCTGTCTGAAGTGGAAGAGACTAGGTTGATTCCTAGTGACATTAGTAGGGAGATTTACTTACCTTTCCGCAATGAAGGAATAGGTGACAATAATGCGTTTTTCAGAAGCCCAATCCAGTTTCGTATACTCGATCTTGAAGTGAGTATGGGTGGTATAGATTATTGAGAAAGGATACAGTAACTACTTTAGGGACTTCGTTTTTAAGTGCATTAGATATTGGTGACAGAATGTGCAGCTGATGGGGGATTTTATTCCATAGTGACAAATATCTAATAATAAAGAAGTTGGCTCTAACGGAAGTCTTTGGAACAGGAAGAGTTATAATAGAATCCGCATTCCGGAGGGAGTACGGGAGTGGGTTTCTAACACGAGGTGCAGAGACGCATTTGTCCCCTGTGATAATATTGTCAAAGAGTACCAGGTTTACTCTTATGCGTCGGAGCCACAAAGGATCTAATTTCAGCAAATCACAGCGTTCCCTGTAATTTAGGCTTGTAGAGTAGCCAATTAACTTCTTGGTAAATGCACGCTGGACGTTTTCAATCGCAACTCTGTCACACTGCCTCATGTTAGAGCAGACTATAGAACAAAACTCTCCAGCATACACGTTTGCTAAGGTAAAAGAAGAAGGACCACGAGAGTGGTCTTGCAGCTCGAGAAGAAAATGGCCCAGCTGACTCAAGTGCGTGTTCATACCGCTGGCAAAATCCAAGGCGCAAGGGTGAAACCAACTAAAACTGTCAGAAAAAACGAAGTCAACCGATGTTCGAAGCAACAATCCATGGGTCGCTGAACGAGCAAATTGGGCCAGCAGAGAGTCTAAGGACTCAGTGGAAATAGTCGGTAAATTGGCTCGACTTCCGAGCACGAAGCGATTGCTTAAAACTTTATCTGAGTCGACTATAGGGCAAAAAACGTACAAAGCATGCCCAACGAGAAGAGCTTAGATCACCTCCCGGATTATCTGATATTCCCTTAGTTCATTTTGCACATCTGCATCACGACCATCCAGACAGGTTTTCTGAAGCAATCTGCAGTGGAGAAAGTTCGACGCCACCAATGTTCCGGTTGAGTTTTAGCAATCATCAGGTTCTTTAACAAAGTGTATACCTTTAGAACTGCTGTCAACTCAAATTGAACATGGTCCCATTCCGAGAAAATAATCCCTTAAGTTCCTCAGCAGAGGGGCAGATGTTTAGTATGTGTTCTCCACAAAGATTATGAATTCTCGGGTTGAAAAGTCACCCGGGTCAATCGAACAAGGACTCGAGCCAATGGTGAAATGCTTGAAACGCATTGCATACGTCGTGGCACAGAAAGCGATCAAGATTTTATACGCATTTTGGGGTCAGTTGAGACAGTGGACTTTCAGGATTGGGGTGCACAGTTATTTCGTTGATAATGTTCGAATGCAGTACCTACCACAAAGTTAGTTCTGTCGACCCCAATCCATGTTAGGAGAAGCCACAGAAGAATTGCCTGAGAAGTCCAAGCAAGTTGAAAGCAGAAACAACTTGAAAGCGCGTCACAGTCGGGAATGCACCACCTCGTGCGCGATAAAACAAATAAAGGAGTTGAAATAAATTCTTGTTAGGGCGTAGGAAATGTTTTCTCGTACGCAAACCAATGGCGGCCAATATTCGTGTCAAGACCATCTTAGCACCTTTTACGTGATGAACAGAACAGAATCCATTCCATCGTCAGAAGCCAGACTCCGATGGATTGGTCAGTCGATGAACGCCGTGTGTTTCACAGCATTTTGCTTGCTTTCCCTGCAATACCCTAAAAACGTAACAATGGGTGCATAATGGCTGCGGGTACGCCAGTCACACTTGCAACAAAAGAAATAAGTCCAAATCTTGAGTTGTAGTCCAATCACGTTTACCGAGCCTTGTGTTGTGACACATCTGTAGATCAATACCGCTACAAAATCAGACCACATTTCTCCCTTTCTTTGTAAAACACGAACTCGTATTTGCCTTCAAATGCGCGACGTCGTTTGCTGAAATAATCTTCATTGTTGAATCTCAAAGTAAAACATACATTCGCAACGTGCAAACCATTAGCGAAGTCTGGAAATATGTAAAATATTATACACATTTAGCAAGAGGCGTGCACGGTGCAGGGCCATATGTTTGCAGTATCGCGTGGAGGATGCACAGCAAACAAAAAGCAATGATGAAATTCTAGCATATGTGCATCCTTGACCAGTATCTTTATTGGGCCGGGCTCCAC